>BSBM01000903.1:0-600000 GCA_027924585.1 Larix kaempferi
AACCTCAAGAGTGTCGATGATGATCTGCCTAAAAAAACACCAAAAGTGGATGCTAAAAAACAAATCTGTAAAACTAACTTTGCAACAAATGAGCCAAATATCCTCCAAGTGTTCACTGATGTAAACCCAAAATTGATGAGAGAAAATCCTGATGAGAACTAAATTGGTAGCAAGTCCAACCCCATCTCAAATCCAAAAAAATCCTTGGCAATCCAATGTACCAAGGGAAAATGTAGAATAATCATCTATCATCCATGTGAAGTCTGAAGACTATGAAGTTCTCAAATATTGACACATAAAAAAATTGTCAATAATTTAGCTGATAGGAAAAAGTATCAATTAGCATCTTAATCATGTATCATGTAAAAACTTGTGTATGAAATCCTGTGAATGAATCATAATCCTACCAAAAACAACCTCTGAGAAGTAAACCAGGTGAACTCCTAATATTTCTCCAAATCCTAAAACCAAATTTCCATCAAACATGTCAGACAATTCACCAAATGCCAAAAAGTGGAAAACCGTCCATCCAAACCGATATCCTATAAATCCATCAAACTCATGAAAATCCTGACCAATAAAAAAACTCTGTGTGGGTGATCTATGCCAACATCCTCAAATCCTTAATCTGTCATCCTATCCTAAATCAATCCTCAATCCACCATCCTATCTTTAATCCTCGTTCATGTCCTCAAACTATCCTCAATCCATTATCAATCATGTCCTAAATCAATCCTCAATCCACCATCATGTCTAGAATCCTCCATCGTGTCCTGAATCGATCCAATGTAAATCAATCGTCCTAAATAAACCATACTCCATGCTAAAAATTACAGAATAAACTTCGAACCTTGAAGTCTGACATCATTAAAATCTTCCCCCTACCAACAAAAAGGTGACAAGTCATGGGACATGTAAATCAACAATGTCAAAATACCCCACTTGAAAGTGGAAAAGGGTAATCATATTGTCTTTGAGCAGAGTCTAGAGACTCGATCTTCAACTCATAAGACTACATCAAGTGGGCCCTAGTCATGCCTTGAATCATCAAATCCTTAAGGAAAACATTCATGTCCATCTACTATAGAAACCTCTCCAATCAATCATGCATGTACTTGTGTGTCAATCTGACAATAAGACCGCTCCAACAACTTCACTTCTGAATTCTAGCACCTAGTACTTAACCATTCAAAATTTACATGATTTGTTTGAATCTTCACTTCCACCACCTTTCTGAAAGGTGGTTTGTCTTTCCACAAATACTACATGGTTGAAGATCAAAACACTGTAATTCATGATGACCAACTCAATGACAGTGTTGACATTGTTCAAGAATATCATCCAAGTTATCAATATCAATTGCATCATCTTCATCAACATATTTATCCTCATGTTTCCTCATCATGATTATCAAGTTCAAATACTTTATCCAACTTATCATCAATAGTATGCCTTTACAAATCATCATAAAAAAAACCAACACTCACCAACTTCACGAGTTTGGAGTAATCGGGATTGTAAAACAAGTCAATCTATATCCTTCTAAGCCAAATTTGTTTCTCTTGAATTGTAACTCTTCCCAAGGCATGGTAATTTTTCATTCTCCCGAAAATTATCATCATTATCCAAGTTACATTTTATCTCATTAGTGTCATAATCGATTGCATTGTTTGTCTCCTTAGTGCCTAATATTAAATTGATTGGTTGGTTCCTCAATGCCTTCATCAATTTGCTCTATTTGATTCATTGTTGTAAGATGCTTGATGTCCTCTTGTTCACTTTCAATAACAGTTAATCCCAATAATGCATTATGTTGAAGAAGTATGGTTTTAGAATGTTGTTGTCAAAGAAGTTGCATTTCATCATTTAACAGGATGTTATGAGTTTTGAAAATATCAATATTTTTATGCATAACTTGTAGACAAGTGGAAACATGACTAAGTTAATGTTGGCTTGTTTGAATAGTTCTTCCTTGTGCGGTGTTGATTAAAGTGTGTAGGAGACTGGACAAGTATTCAATTTTCGTCGCCATCTTGATCCAAAAAACTACTTCAAATTCCCAAAACAATGTATCACAAAAGCCTCCAAATGTCACAAATAATGAATACTAAACACCTTTGATCCCCCTATTCAATTTTGGCTAGATCAATGTCACCAATGACGCCAAAGAAAAATACAAGGCTATTGCAACTCCACCTGTAAGTAAGACTTCTAAAAATACAATGAGAGACTCAAATAGTAGATTTGCAATCAAAGAATTGATGCAAGGTCATCCAAAAAGTTTGCAAAATAAATATGCAAGATGCTTCAAATTTGTGACCAAATTCACTACAAGGAAAAGGCCCTTTAGCAGAGGTTATAGCTGATTCTCCACTCAAAAGAGTCCAAATATCTGTTTATAGAAGAGGTCACTAGCGGAGGTGAGCGGCCGGAGGTTTTAGTGGAGGTTTTTTTTTCCAGTGCACTTCATTTAATTTGAATGCACCGGTGCATTACATATACAAGAGCACTAGGCCACCATATACCATGTCGCACCGCGTCCAAAAAAATCATCAAGTGCAAAAAATAAAATAAAAATCTAAACTAATGCATTACGTAAACATAAACAACCCAATGCGTTTTGTTTAGAATCCTATACACGGTGTGTTACCGAATACTAAACGGCCCGGTGCGTGTCGTAGAAACAAACACACTGTATAATCTTTTATTACAAAAATTAAAAATATATATATTTTATTTAAAAAACACATTAACTCTTATAAGGTAAAGACCTTATCATGGTGTGGTCTCTAACATTAAACAACCCGATGCGTCTAACCATAACGAATGCACCGATATACATTTTATTAAAAATAATACAACTATTTTATTCAAAAAATCTACAAAAATTTTCTGAAAGTCTCATAATAGTGCGTTAGTATATAAACGGCCCGGTGCGTGTCATAGATTCTAACGCACAGATTAATTTTTTATTAAAAATAGAAATCTATAATTTTATTCCTACGCAATTTTTTAAAACTCATACCATAGCATTAGATGATACAAAACCACCTGGTGCATGCACAACACATAAATGCACTGGCTATTATTTTATTAAAAAAATAAAAATAAAAATAAAATATTTTTTTATTATTTTGTTTTAAAACCTCCTCGCGCCAATGCACCTAACTGTCAGGCGCACTAAAACAGGGTTTAATAATAAAAAAATTACCGCGTCCTCAAGCTCATTTTTACCCTCTTCAGTGCGATTGATCCCACCTGCACTGGTCCTACACCTCACCCACCTGGACTCCCTCACATCCGTGGTGCACATGGACAAATTCCTTACTCCTATTGGCTTTTGACTCTAGTTTGAATTTTTCCAAACGATGGGAAAAACTCCAAATTTCCCATACATCGCCAATTTTCCTCCACAACAGGTCGTTCAATAGGTAAATTGATTCGTACTTCATAATTTAAATTTTTAGCGGATTATTTTTGAAAATTTACCCTCAAATTGTCCTATTTGAAAAAAAATCAAAAAAATCTATGTGATACATTCGAGCCTTTCAGCTCGCACAGCCTCACGGTGCACCCTGTAAAATTTTACAAGTTACACAGTTAGTGGTGCGAGCCGAACGGATCAAATGCACTGCAGCATCATGACAATATATTTTAAAACATTGAACTACTTATCGGTGTGTTTGACACTGAAGAGCACTGGTTTTACATTACACTTATGTGTATTGAATGCACTAGTCAACAAAAACTTGTAAACAAAAACATGAAATTATACGGTGCTATCAGTGCACGTCAGTGCACTAGTTTTCAGTGCTCTGACGTGCAATAGACGCACCGGTTTTGAACCCCAAAAAATCATAATTTAACAGTGCTTCATTGTCACGTCAGTGCACAAGTGCACGGTGCTCTGACGTGCCCAAGGAGCATTGTGAATTGATTTCCAAGCAAACATTAACTTAATAAACGGCAGTGTGTTCAGATCAATTAAGTGCACCTCTTACGGTGCACTTACGTGACAAAGGAGCATCGTTAATAGAGCGTATGAAAATAGAATTTAACGGTGTTCCTAGTGTAGGTGAGTGCACTGGTTCCTGGTGCACTCACTTGATTTAGGAGCACCATCAACCAAATTTTAGAAAATATCCCAGTGCATATAATCGTTGGCACACCGTTGAAATTTTAAATATATAGAATCATAATAGCAGTGCGTGTTTAATATTATAGTGTACCATAACGGTGAAGTGTATGTATAAACGCATCATCATCGATGCAATGTGTGTATAAAAGCACCGTAAGCAATGCACCTATTTTATTGAGGCGCACTACTTAGAAAACATATTGTTTTTATAGAAAAATGTATTATTGATGTTATTAAATAGGATTTTAATTGAATTAAATATTACATGTTTTTATGTATCTACTTATGACATTGATTCATGTTATATGTGAAGCATAGACATGAGCGGCAAAAAGCTACTCCGCAGGCATGTGCGTAGCAGGATCAATGCAACATGGTTAGAGAGTGGGAGGCTAGGGAGAGGGAGAGGGATTTTTATCCTTGACCCATTACTGGTCAAAATAGAGAGCTCTTGAGAGCTGTCGGCCTCCTGAAGTTCTATCAGGAGGCTACATCCCTCAAGGGAAACTCTTCATTGTTGTGTCAGTTCATCTGATGTTGGGATCATCAGAGGCGGGCATTTCATGTTGGTTCCGATCAGTAGTTCCATCCCACTGAGGAGGACATATATTTCATCACTGGGCTATCTAGGAGAGGGGAGTATTTTCCACAGTTCCCTGATGTCCCAACTGGTGTTGTAGCAGAGAGTCAGTTAGCTTACTCTCTGAGATATATCAGTGAGGAGGTCGTCCATCCCTCTGATTTTTAGGTGAGTGGTGGGAAGCTTAGGATCTCTGCTTTTGGTCGAGAGGAGGTTAGGTGCCTCTCTCTTTTGCTTACGATGCTAGCACACTCTACTCGTGATGGACAGTGCATTAGTTTCCCTCTATTGTATTATGTTGACACTTTAGTGCAGATACCTAGATGCATTAGGTGGTCTGCCATTTTTTGTGATAGTTTTGTTATGCTTTGGATAGATGCCATGCAGTGATTGATGGGAGGTCCAACTTCTCTTTCTGTTCAAAGATTTTTTGTCTATATTTTGAGAGGTTTTAGCCACCAGGCCCTCCTTTCAGCATCTCCCTTATAGGATGATGACAGAGGTGCATATGCACATGTGGGGAAAGATGATGCCCAAGAGGGGGCAACCTAACATCCCAGCTAGGATCACATCATATGTGGTCAAGATTCTAGGCAATGAGGAGGACCACGCACTAGACATGCTTCCATATCCATATGCGGGCTTGGACTGGAGAGCGTGCCTCGAGATCTTATTCACACCGGAGGAGACACCAGATGAGAGAGGTAATATTATTGTTATGTTTAATTTATTCTAGTATCATTTTATTCTTTTTATACTTAATGCAAATGAAATATCTTCTAAATATTAAATTGTTTAATGAAATTGTCTAAATATTATTCATGTGTACTATATTTTTTGCATACATTAGCACCTTCGATGGTGAGGTCGGGTTGCCTCGTCCTGCTTGGGAGGATCAGGATATGGAGGAGCTCGATCAGGTCAGGTCACAATTGGCAGGTAGACATCGTAGCCACCGTCCACGCAAGCCCCGGGATATGTATCATTGATATGTGGTAGACAGGTTGGCCACATTATTGGAAGATGAGGGGGTTCAGCTTGTATAGGTGCACGACATTATTCGACAACCTCACCTTGCGAAGATATGGAGGATTCTTCCCTATGAGATGAGGTTGTTGATGCAGCATATTGTCGGTGCATGCATTCAGTTGGCTTCTAGGAGGGATGACCATTAGATTCCTTGTCCACCTCCTCCAACTCCACCCCCTCCTCCATCATCTTCAACATATACTACTCCACCTCCTCCTCCTCCATTTCCTCCTCCATCAACTCCTTCATTATCTCCTAGTCTACTCATGCTCGATCAAACTGTCCATCCTACTTCATTATCTCCTGGTATACTCATGCTCGATGGAACTACCGATCCTACTGATCGGCTCGACCATCCACCATTTCCTACTTCAATCGCCTCTATTGTAGACACGATGCTCAGAGGGGGTACGATTCAGCTTGATGAACCTATCCATGTTGCTCTTCAAGCTAGTTTTTTTCCTAGAAAAGGTACTCATGATGCCTTTGGATCTATTGGTGGAGATTTAGATGCCTCTAGCTTTGCTGGCATACATGATGATACTTCCTTTGGCTCTATTGGTGGAGGTGACAATGCCTCTAGATCTAGTGGGAGAGATACTGATGATGCCTCTGGTGGAGGTGGATCAGATATGTCATAGTTGTTATTGGACTGGAGATATTTATTTGGCATGTATCATCAGTTTGATGTTACATATGTTCATATATATATATATATATATATATATATATATATATTGCATTTTTCATGTTTATGTTGATGTTGATAGTTATGTTGATATTTATTTATATGTACTTGATGGTGTGTATGTTAGCTCAGGTTAGATGATATTACTAGATGTGTGTGAGGGTTATGCACGTTATAATATAATGTGGCATGTGCTATGTTAAATGATGGCAATGTAATGTTTAAGACGTTACACTCATGTTTATGTTTATATGTTTATGATGTTATATCGATGATTTTTATGTTTTATCTTAGATGGTGAAAATGATCATGATGATGGTATGATGATGTTTATGTTTATGTTTATTACGGTATGATGATGTGTATGTTTATTATGGTATGATGATGTTTATGTTTATGTTTTTTAGGTGGTATGATGGTATATATTTAAAATTATAAATTATGATATTTATTATTGTCATGTGATTGATTAATCATGTGTTTAAAATAGTGATTGTTAGATGGTGGCAATGATAATGATGGTATGTTTATGTTTATGTCGTGAAAATGATGATGATGGTACGTTTATGTTTATGCTTATGGTTAAGTATATGATGGTATGATCATGATGTTTATGTTTATGTTTATTAGGTGTTGAAAATGATGATGATCGTATGCTTATGTAAAATAACTTTGTACTATTCAAAATCATGTGGGTCTTTAAATCAGTAACTATTAATTTAGTCGACAAAAACATCACAATTTGCATTGTAAATTATGATATAAAACAAGTTTTTGTATGACTTAACAAGTTTTCAAAGCATTAGACCTTTGTAAAGAAAGTGATTGGGTTTTTAATTTTGGTCAAAATTTTAGCATCATTTCGACCATTTTTCATATTTACGCAGTAGGCGTTCACCAACGAGAAGCGTGACCTTCCACCTCGGATAGATTCCTCATCTATGGATCCAATGGAATCCTGGCACGTGTCAACCAATTTCACGCGGTTTTAAATTTTGCGTCCATCAGTTTCAGGTGGGTTCCCTTTCCCAGTTTTCGTGGCTTGGTTCAACAAGGGTTTTTAAATTTTGTCGTTTCTTGATTTTCTCTGTATACGAGCTCGATATCAGTCACGGCAGCTTGTATATTCTGTTAAGAAGTGGGTTGTGCCCATTGGGACTTTCTCGGCTTCCTCAGAGATGGGTTTATTGCAAGGCAGATGGTTCTATAAAAAGGGATTTTCCAGTTCGTTTCCTAATTAAAAAAAAAAAGAGTATGGATTTTTAGAAAGAAGATTGGATTTTTTTTTGTTAGTTTTCGTTACTATAATAAATTAAAGATTGAAAGATTATTTTATCGGTAGCCCCATTGTCGACCTCATCAACTCTCGCTAGAATAAATAAGATGAAATGGTGAATTGGTCAAAAGCATTGTTCTAATGTTGATCAAACAGTTAGGTAATGTTGAGTTGAGTCATCAACTCTCGCTGGAATAAATAAGATGAAATGGTGAATTGGTCAAAAGCATTGTTCTAATGTTGATCAAACAGTTAGATAATGTTGAGTTTAATTTCAGAAAGCATGTGTAAGATCAAGCTACCTGCAACTTCACTTTAAATAAAGTCTCAGTAAAAAGTAGTCTAAGATGTCCAATTTCTGCTAAATCCCGGCAACAACGAGGAGAAAATTTGGTTAGTTTTCCCAAGCCCATCGATTTCTCACTACCAGATGACTCTCGACCTTATCCGTCAATCAAAGGTTTTTCATAAATGTCCACTCGACCAGCTACTTCACCGACTGTTATCCACATCTTGGTCGGTAACGTGATCGACTGATTGAGCATTATCGACCAACTACTTCACATCTTATGTCAGGTAACGTCCAAATATACCTTAAGTTCACACTGGTTGCTTGATGACCATATAGTGGATGGTCAAATTATTAATAGTCAATTTGGACGTTTATTATCCACAGAGGTTACATGTATTTTTCCACCCTGGGCTGTGCAATTTACTTTTCTAGTCAATATAAAATTTATCCCAAAAAATGTGAAATGAGAAGATGTGATTTTTTTTCTTTATAAAATAAAATTTATCCCAAATTAAGTGACCTTGCTTCTCTAGATGCAATGAAATAATTTATTTGATATGATGTGACCTTTCTTTTCTCCGTGTAAGATAAGATTCAAGAGTAGTGAGAAAAAGGATGATTTGGATCACTTTTCTGGCCATTTCGATTTTCCGACCATTTTTACCCCAAATAAAAGTAGTTAAGATTGCATACTCCAGGTGCAACAGGAGTGTTCAAATACAATGAATGGATTTCTGCAATAAAAAAAATATTTCGAATAATGAGAAATCTCATCTAGCCAAAAGTTATACCCCAGATTCTGTCATTATTGACAGAAAAATAATCCAAATCTATCATTTCATACTTAGATAGCTCCTAAAATTTATCCCAAAACTGGGTGCAATGATTGCGCCGAGAGGCGCTCTACATCCCAGTATGAGGGAGATATTGTAACATGTGTCGAGTGTTTGTCGAGTTTGTCTAGTAACGAAATAATACAAAGTAAACAAAAAAGAATAATACAAAGTAAAAAGTAATAAATATTATGTTGGCCATAAACAAAAAGAATAATACAAAGTAAAAAGTAAATATGAGACTTAAACTAGAGACATTAGAGCTTAGGATTAGGTGGTAAATATTGTGTCGGCCATAAACAAAAAAGAATAATACAAAATAAAAAGTAAATATGAGACTTAAACTAGAGACTTTAGAGCTTAGGATTAGGTGGCTCAGGTATTGCACTCAAGGAGAGGTTTGCAGCTAGGGAGATTTGATCCCTCTCGGCGCTTGATAGAGCCTAGGATTTGGATCTAGACTGGTATTTATCCCAAATGAAGCGACCTTGCTTACTTCTCTTGATGCAATAAAATTTATTCCAAAACTCAGTGCGATAAAATTTATCCCAGTGAGGTGAATTTGATATCACATCCATGAAAAATGTTTTGCAATAAAATTTATCCCAAATAAGGTGAATTTGAGATCACATTCAAGAGAAACTGTTATTGTTAAGCTTAAATTTTCATAAGCACGTTATTACAAACGAGAAAATATGTGTAAATATAAAGAGCAAGATATTATAACAAACAGCAGAGATAAAATGAAACCCTCGAATTATTAAATACGATGAAACAGTACCATTACAGTTACAGCCTTTTTTCGTTTAAATTTCCAAGGGGTGTAACATACCAAGAGTAGGCAGAAATAAAAATAGAGTCGGTAGAGTTTAACGAGTTTAACGGAAACATAAATTTCCCAAACTAACGTTACCTGCAAATAGTCTGAAAATGCTTCATTACCACGACGTGATTCTGTAAATTCTCGGCATGCCAGATCAGTTATACTAAACAGAAGCTCCGACAAGCCATTGGAACCATTGGAGCCATTGGAATTTCGACATCAAACACGGACTCTTTTCCTGGTCAGCAGCATAATCAGTTGATATTCGACAACAATCTGTCGACCACTCTTCACTGACTTGTGCAGTCGCATGTCGGCTATGCCAAATCAGTCGGTTGCTGACCATTTCCTTAGCATTCGACCACTTCAGTCGAATTAAATCCAGAAAGTCTCCAAACTGTTGTATTCCTCCACTGATTGAATTTGGAACTCCATTGACTGGTACCTCATTGATTGTCTGTTGTCGGTAGCTCATTGGTTGTCTGTTGTCGGTAGCTCATTGATTGACATTACACTCGACCATCAATTGTCTGTTATCTGAAACATCCATCGATCTATCAACTTGACGATCCAATGACCAAAATAATCATCCTGTTAGCTAAAACTTCCATTAACTTGTATGAGAGAGGTGCGTAGTTAACTGCTAAAGCTCTTAGCTATCATACAAATCGATCGTCTGAACATTCAAGCAAAATAGAGAAGTCGCCATTGATATATATGGCAGTCAATCCGTCGACCAATAATTGCTTGGCTACAACAGTTCATCGACCAATGCAATGAGGTCGTCGGCTAAAGCAATGAGTCATGGAAACCCTATCATCTTACATAAAGCAGCCACCCTTGATATATATGGCAGTTAATCCGTCGACCAATAATTGCTTGGCTACAACAGTTCATCGACCAATGCAATGATGTCGTCGGCCAAAGCAATGAGTCATGGAAACCCTAGCATCTTACAAAACAAATTTATGGTTTAAGGTATGCCAAATTAATGGTTGTAGTCGAAGTATTGACATAATTTGAGATCTGAACTAACTAATTCATTTGGCACACTAGAGCGCTTTGTCGAAGGATTAAAATAAGAAGAATTTTGGTCGAATGTTTGAGTAAGTCAGATATTTTTATGAGGTTGAATATTAACTTTAATTGGCTCTTCAAAGCTTTCTTTAATTGGTTCTTCAAAGCTTTCAAGTCACGTTGGGGCAACGGCACCCTCCATTAGTTCACTGTTCAAGACTATTTAAGTTGTAAGCCCCAAGACATACTCAGTTTTCAAATTAACGCACTGAAAACCTAAAATACAAAAAATATGATATTTTATTATAAAAACATTAAAAAACAAATAAGACAGACATTGCAAATTGATATTTAGTGGAAAACACATTACAAATCAAATAAATTTGTAGAGAATGAGGTTAATCCAGCAATTTGACAAGTCCAGCATTCGAATCAAAATTTGCCAGACCGATGTGCCCAACCATATCCAGAGTTGGAGAAATTCGTTGTTCTGAATAGACGAGTAAGGAATTATGTTTTCCACCTTCACGTCGCACAGCTCGCTCGAAATATTTTTGACCCAGCCAACTATTCAATTTCACAGCAACAAACTCATAGAGACTTGTCGTGGTTCGACTACCCCTTCTGTCAGCTCTTCGACAAATTCTGCTATTGTTGATTGCCAACACGAACAACGATCCCTCTCCCCTGCGAGCCTTCGACAGGCTAGCAGTTTCGGCAGGTCGCATCCCCGGCAGCTTCATCCTCGACAAGTTCAGGATGACAGGATCATCTCGACATGTCGACGATCTCGACAGGATCGTCCTTGATCATCCCGCAATTTCAACTAGTTCATCTTCGACGAGCAATTTCGACTGATTCATCTTCGACGAAAGTCACAATCCTGACAGATTTCCAATTGACAGCCACATATCCGACCATCGCATAGATTTCCAATTGATAAGAACATGGTAGACTTGGTCGCAGAATTTTACTTTCTTACTTTGACCCACATTAAGGGTCGATTGTTTTCATCCCATCTAACCACAGAACTGCTAAAACGGAGTTTGTTTCAAAGCCGAGTCTGATCGTTTCCAAGTCTGTATTAAAATGTTTCCAAGTGTAAATAGCTCCTCATAAGGTTTCAAAACAAGATATAGCCATCACTGCTCAGGACTATGCAGTTCAAGGGAAAGATTTGTTCAACCTCAAAGATAGTTTTCGGCTAATCACCCACCATCCATCCACTAAGAAGTAGAATGAGGTATTTCTAGTAACATCTGGTGGTTCCTCCTTATCTATTATATTATCCTTGAAGTCGTGGTCTGTATTTGCTAGTAATTGTTTTGCGACAAGTCCGAGGTTTTTACTTGCTTACCTGTTTCCCAATAGATATATTTGTGATATGCAAACTACACTTCGAGGTGGATCTTCCTGGTCTTCCTGGTGCAGTAGGCATGAAGATAGTGCCGATCAGCATTTAGAAAATGTGCTTCTCTTTATACTGCTACCAGTACAAGTGCCTCTTAAGGCAAAGAGTTGATATTTGATTGGTCTTGAAAACTGTAATTCTGACAGGAAGACAAGGAAAGACCTATTTTGTTCAAATATAGATTTGAGGAGCCACGTCTCGAGTGGATTCAAGAGATAGAGGTCTATAAATTTTAATTGAATTGAGCGGTGTCTCAAAGATCCAATGGTGGATTGCCCTTTTTGGGTCGACTAGATTTCTTATCATCGACCAGACTTGTTTGTCGAACTTGTTCGTCTTTCTGTCGACTTTAGAGTTATCAACGACTATGTCGACCACTACCAGTAGTTGGGGAAGTGTATTAATGGTGAGTGACGCAAACAAATAAATTGTTTCGTGAAGAAATGTAACGTTTTTTCTATGGCCTTTCCTTTTGCGCCAGCAGTGGTAGGTTGCGACCTCAAAGTTTAGGGGTTGGTGCCGAAGCCACCAGCAATAGAAATGAAGACTCATAGAAATCCTTATAAAGGTTAAGAAAAAGAATCTGGTTCTCGGAGGTGAGAAAGAGTCCGGAGCTATAACAAAAAAACTTATGTAGAGGATAGAAAAAGGTGAAATCGCAGTTGGTAGACTCCCAACGACAAGCTTGACATGCCTACTCTTACAGTCGATATATAGCCAAATGGTAATAGTCGCGGGCCGACAATTGAATACCTTTCCATGTGGTCGATACATCAAACAATTTTAATTGACCATTTCGAAGTGCGTCGTGGTTTCCAACTATGTGTGAGTAGAAAGCTTGTATATGCCAATTGGAGTGCACTAATTGTCGTCGAGTCCAATTGAGTCACCCGACCAAAAGAGATTTAGAAATGAGATATGTCTAGTATCTTGCATGGTGATGGCACTGTGTAACCTGACCGATGTCCGACATATTATTCTTCAACACATTGTACATTTTTACTGTAAGGCTTGGTGATTTGGGTGAATTCATTTAATATATTGTTGGGACGTGGAAACTTTTGTTTTATGATGATGATCCTCTACGATTTCTGTTGGAGATATCTCTTTAATTATATCTTGATGACTGGGTGAACAGTTCTATTTAATTGTAACCTAAAACTAGGTCTAAATGGAGTGACACTGGAGTATACTTTTAATCTATGCGATCTCCTCTTGGCCACATCATCTTTCTATAATCAGCTTCACAAAGAATACACAATAATCATCATAACCTAGTGTTATTTGGTGATAAGATAAAGATGTGTCCAACTATTTGCTGGCAAAATGGCTTAACAACAAGGTATCCACATTATGTTCTGATTGCTGGGGAATTATAAACAATAATATAGTGCCTTTATTTATTGCAGAGAGTAAATTCGTCATCGATTTAGCATGGTCCTTGTTGTACCTAGTGGCTTCATTGAGTGTATAATCATAATTTTAAGGCCTTTAGTTTTCTTCTTCTTTGTTGTTTGTTCAGACTTTTTTTGCCTCAATCAAATCATTTCTTCTTGGAATTGTTTTTCAATGGTAATGTTGTTTTGTAGTGCCACGCAATGGCATTTGTATAATCCTACCACACACTTGACTCTGAGACTTGTTTCCTTGTTCTTACTTGTTCCCTTCTCATTTTGTCTTTCCCTTCATCTTCATCTGTTAATATTTTTCTTGCTAATCCTTCTAGTTTTTTCTTCATTCTTTAGTCCTAAAATTCAATTTGCTCTTTTTATTTCAAAATGATTTCAAATTCGATTAGATATGAAAATCGACATTTTCTTGGCTAATGTTTCCTTTAGAAAATTTATTAGTCTTATTTATGGGGGAAGTTATTGCAACTATTTCTCCAATTATAAATGGAAACATAACAAGTGTTGCTTCAATATCCTCTTCTACTTTTGCTTCTATCAAGGGTGTAATAATTTACTTTACTACCCTATAGCTATTTCAAGTGTTGGGTAAATGGTGTTTGACTGACAAGTAATCTCAGCAAATACATGCTTGACCCATGTGTAGTAGGTGAGTTCCTTTGTTTGGCCAACTACTCTATCGACATACCAAACTTTAGTGTAGTCGAGGCATAACTGTATATGTAGATGGGGTGGAAGGTTTTGAAAAACATTCTAAGCCACCATCCACCTGTTACAATTTGACTTCATGGTTTTTACACATTCCAAAAACATGTATTATGGTGTTAGCTTGCTTTTCAGGTTTTTCTCTTTTTACATGTTCATCCCAAGAAGTTCCTTCGTCTTCTCTAAATATCACATCTTGAATATAAACTACCTTCCTCATCACTAGGTTCCACAACTTATACCCTTTTACTCCATCCTTGTACCCGATGAAGATGCATTTCTCTGACTTGTTTTCAAGTTTTGTTTTTTCTCCTTTGGGATACACATAAAGACATCACACCCAAATACTCTAAGATGTGTAATAGAGGGCCTTTTACCATCCCATGCCTCATATGGAGTCTTGTCGACTAGATACATCAACAACAACCTATTCACCAGGTAACACACCATGGCAACTGCATTTGCCCATAATTCTTGTGCAAGACCTGCACTATTGAGCATGCTCCTCGCTTTCTCCATCAGCATTATGTTCATTCTTTCAACAACTCCATTCTGTTGAGGAATGTATGGAGTTTTGTTTTTCCTATCTATATCACATTGTCTCGAGAACTAGTCAAACGATTTTCCACAGAATTCTCCTCCATTATCAATTCTCAAAACCTTGATATTTTTACCACTCTGATTCTCCACAGGATCTTTGAACCACCTTTGAACTCTTGAAACTACTCAAAAACCTTGGATTTCTTCCTCATAAAATACAACCATGTCATTTTGGATAAATCATCTATGAAATAAACGTAATATTGTGATATTCCTAGTGAAGGGACCAACACAGATCCAAACACATCATTATGCATTAACTCCAGTATTTATTTATCCCTAGTAGCACCAGATGAGAACCTTACATGACTATGTTTACCATAAATACAATGTTCATAGGAGTTGACTTCTTCAGAACAATCAGGGAGACCTTCAAAGATACCTTTATTGTGCATATCACAAAGAGCTTTCTCAACTATATGTCCCATCCACTGATGCCAGAACATGGTCTAGTCGACTAGACAAGTAGATGTTCCATCAGACTCAAGGCAAACCACATTAGCAATTTCATCGGTGTTTATTATTCCCAATAGCTTATACAAGGTTCCAATCTGAACTCTTTTCATCAATAGCATTGCTCCTCGCACCATCTTGCAGATATCTTTCTCAAATACAAGTTGTACACCTGCAGTCCCCATCCTACTCGCCGAAATCAGGTTTGGAGACAAACTTGGTATGCAACACTCCTGGAAGTGTTCCTATCCTTCTATCTTTCATTTTTAAATGAAATTTTCCTTGTCTGACTATCATGGTTACTCAATAAGCTCCCAATAGAACATCACCACCATCAATCTTCTCATACTCTCTACGAGGTGTCATATGATATGACGCACTGGAGTTGATAAGCCAAGAGTCACGATTTGACTGGGTACTTGTGGAGGCCCAATACACATCTCGTTTCTCTTCTTGTGAAAACTTATCATCATTAGAATGACCTTCATTAGACTCTTTTCCTTTCTCGACTTTTGTCAACTTGGAGTTTCATTGATAACACTTGACTTTACCACATCACTAGCATGTTTTTGTCACTGGACCAGCAGATTTAGTCTTAGATATACCCCTCGACTTAAATATTATACCAAAGGTTTTTCCCTTTCCTCTATCTACCAGTCGACCTTTTACCGTTAAGGCTTCATGGGTTTCTCCTTCCATGTTTTTTCATCTTATCTCTTCTGAAAACTGAGATGTGAATAGATCGTTGATATTTAATGTGGTATTGCTTCTTCCAATAGCCACAACCAGGCTATCCCAGGAATATGGAAAAGAACACAACAGACTGATGCATTTTTCCTCCTCGATGATATCAATATCCATGGACAACAACTAACTGATAATAGTTTTGAATGCATCTAGGTGCTCTGTAACTGAGTCACCTTCACCCATACTCAAAAGATACAACTTATTCCAAAGAAATTGTTGGTCAAATCAATCGCTTATGAAAACAATCAATCCAAACATTAATTATCAACCAGTGTACATCTTTTTGTTTCAAGGCTATCATGCAAAGTCTATGCAGGCTACAGTTTCCTACACTAGCACTGGTTTATCTATTGTGAAGTTGCAGTTCAATGATCTTGCTTACAAACATTGGTAGGAACAATTACACAGTCTTGGAAAGGAATTACGCAACTTAAAAAACTAGTGAAACTAAGTGCAAGGAAAGTAAATCACACAATAGGAAATTAAACTCACACCATGATGGAAAGAAAATGCTAAAACTAAATTCACACTTTACTGGAAAATAAACGCTAAGGCTAAAATCACACTATGCGGGAAAGTAAATATTAAAACTAATTCACATTGTACAGAAAAGGAAATACTAAAACTAAGTTCACACCACTCTTGACAGAAAGGTAAATTGCATAAATGAAATCTACAAGCTATCCTTACCAAATACCAGTTATTATCCATAACCCAAGGTAGTAAATAAGATTATTGCATTAAGCACATTCATTGAATTCATGGATTGTAAAATAAGCTTCTAAATCATTAATCTACAAATTGAAATTGTATTGCATAAATGAACTTCACATATGCTAAGAAATGAATCTAACACACTATGGAAATTGAAGCACACTCGCGCTTGCATGAATTGAAACACACTCACACTTATAGGAAAGTAAATTACACTATGGTTGCAGCCACGCTAAGCTATGAAGTTAGACACACTTGCATAATTAAAGAACTTAAATTAGAAATAAAAATACAATTACGGAAACAAATGAATCAAGTAAAATACATCCTATGCTAAAGAATTTGAAGACGTTAGTCTAATTACAAAATAGAGAAATTAAAGAACTACAATCTAAGCAAACTAGAGAATTATAATCTACATTGATAAAAGAGATCAAAAGAAGTGTATTTATATTCCATCATAACTTGGACTTGTTTCTCTAAGAGACCTCCTCAAGGAATGGATAAGGAGCTCTTATTTATAAATAATTTTTTCATAACAAATAATAAATGAAGATCCAAAATATCCTCAACAAATTACTAATAATTTGGATCTCAAAATCGGACTTACAAAACAATAAATAATAAGAAGACCACAATTCTGGGAAAAAAACCCTAGGTGCGAGGTTTGGTGAAGACGGTGCCTCAGATCTAACGGGTGTTGGGATCGGCAGCGGCAGGAGTGCAGTAGGCGTGGCTCTGACAGATCTGTCAGATCTAGGCTGGGGCCCTCTCCCCAGGCTTCCAAGATGGGGTCTAGCAACCCCATGAGTCCGCTGACGTCAAGTGATGTTGCAGGTGCTTCAACGGCTGATCCAATCGATGCCGAGAAAGGGTCCAAACGAAGAATGGGGCCAGGTGGTTTCCTCCCCAAAACCCTGAAAATACCGGCCATAGAGGTCAAATCTGAGAAGATCCGTGAGCGAATCGAGGAATGGTGAGAGAAATCCCTAATAGGTAATTTTGTCGGGGTGTGGCCCAAAGAACGAGATCTTGTGAACTGGATCAACACTACCTAGAAACCTAAGGGACATTACGATTTGCAATTGGGAGCCAAGAGTTTTTTCACCATTATCTTCTTCAATGTTGCAGATCAGGATAGAATTCTGGAAGTTTGCCCCTATTTCTTTTTTTCGGCTGGACTGTATCTTAGACCATGGAAGGAAAGGTTTAATCCAGAGACGGAGGATATTACGGTTGCCCCAGTTTGGATTAGGCTCTTCTCCCTGCCATGTGAATACTTGGATCTGGAGATTCTTCAGAATATTGGAAACACTCTAAGCAAATTTGTTAAATTTGCAGACCAAACTAAACAACAAAGATACACTGCGTATGCCCAGATATGTGTCTACATGGATCTGTCGAAGGAGCTTCCTGAGGTGATCAATCTAAATTGGGAGGATGAGGAATGGATTGAACCTCTGGATTATGAACAGCTTCCGTTTCGCTGTTGTCGGTGCCATGAATATGGCCATTTGGGAAGAAATTGTCCTCAGGTAAAGCCACCCTCCTCTTCTCCCAAAAGTGGTCAGGCCAGTGAAATGAACAAGGAGGGGTTCACGCAGGTTCATAATAGGAGGAGAAATAAAACAACAGGGTAGAACAAGGCAGTCAAGGAGAATCTTGGAAAAGGAATTGCAACTTCCAACCCTTTCCAGATCCTGGAAGAGCCACGGGAAGAAAGGGAGCATGGAAATAACAAGGGTAAGGAAAAGCAATACCATATGGAGGGCATTATCGAGGAAGTTGAACATCATCAGGATGGGGATAACCAAGTGGCACCTATGGTAGAAGATGATGAAGAAGAAATGGAGTTAGGAGAACTGAATCTTGATGAGATCGAGAGAGAATGCGAAAAGAAAGGGAAAGGATATGTTACTCAGCAGCAACTAGAACTTCTCCAAGCGGCTATCATAAATGCTAAAGTCCCCAGACAATTAGGAAATGCCTCAGATTCAAATAAAGGAAGCAAGAGGAAATTGCCTGAAGAAGATCTAAAAAGAGGCAGGAAGACGAATAAACAAAGGATTGCAGAGATAGGTGTGAAGTTAATCGAGTCTGGTCAGTATCCCACAATACTGGTAGCCTTCTCTAAAGTCAATAAGGTTACTCAATGAAGTTGATTTCTTAGAACATTAGAGGGTGCAATCACCCCAGGAAGATTAAAACCTTGGCTAGAAAGATCAAATAGGAAAAACTGGATATCATCTTTACCAAGAGACTAAGTGTAGTTCGCATTTTCTAGATCAAGCTAAGCAGAAAATTTGGCGAGGTAGTGAATTTATGGCTATTGATGCATCCGGGCTTACTAGAGGACTGGCGGTCTTCTGGCAGCCAGATTATCTGTGTCTTTCTGATTGGTGAGAAAACCACTTCTCCCTAAGTGCACAGTTTACTAATTGGGTGACTGGATCCACTGGAAGGCTAGTCAATATATATGGGCCAAGTGCTTTGCCTCAGAAAAATACTTTTCTTCAACACTTATCATGGCTGAGAGACCAAGCTTCTGATGGCTCTTGGATTTTAGGGGGATATTTTAATCTGATAACGTCTCTTGAAGAAAAAAAAGGGGGCAGGAGGGTATTGGATAAATTCCAAGAAGCTTTTGGAGATTTCATCTGCCAAAGCCCCTTGATTGATATTGAGACTGGTAATGGATTGTATACTTGGAACAACAAATGGGGGGGAACTCATTTGGTAGCATCTAGAATTGACCGTTTCCTGACCACGGAATATTTGTTCAGAGATGGGGGAGAGGCCCACGCAGTTGTCCTTCTGTTGGATGGCTCTGATCGTTGGCCCATTTGCCTCCATTGGGAATGGTCCAATTCTTCTATATTCAAACCTTTTAGATTCGAACAATTTTGGTTAGAACATGAGGATTTCAAAGAGTTGGTGGGCCAGTGGTGGCAGGAAATTGTTCCTCCTAGGGGGACCGAGATGTTTCAGTTCCAACAGAAATTAAAGGCTCTCAAAGCCAGAATAAAAGCTTAGAACAAATCTTACTTTGGGCACATTTTTCAGGACAAAGAGAAGGCGGTGGCAGAACTGGAGCTTCTGCACAGAAGGGGGATGGAAGAAGGGTGGACTAACGAGCTCAAGGAGAATGAATTTAATCTGATGACTAAACTAGAAGCCGAAGAAAAATAGGAAGAGATTTTCTGGAGGAAAAAATATAGAAATCAGTGGCTCCGGGAAGGGGATAGGAACACCAAATTCTTCCACAATGTTGTGGTCCATAACCGTCACAAATCCAAGATTTTTAAGATCCGTAAAGCTGATGGAAGCCAGGCTGAGTGTCGGCAAGACATTGAAGATGAACTTGTCCACCACTTTGAAGACATTCTAAAGGAGGATCGGGTGGACCGAAGCACTTCCATTGCTAGGATAACCAGGAATATCCCTAGACTAGTCACTAACAAGAATAATGAGCTTCTGAACAAACTTGTTACCCTCCAGGAGGTTGAGGAATCCATGCAGCAGATGGCTTTAGGAAAATCCCTTGGCCCTGATCGCTTCACTACTAATTTTTTCCATTTCTTTTGGGATTTAATTAAAGAAGAGGTTGCGGACATTGTGGAAGAATCCTGAAGAAGTGGTGGTGTCCTGAAAGCCTTCAATGCCATTTTTTTTACCTTAATTCCCAAGGAGGGGGGGGAAGAGGTGCCTAGCAAGTTTTGTCTTATTGCTTTATGTAACGTTATCTACAAGATTATTATGAAGGTGGTTGCTAATCGCTTGAAACCTTTGCTCCCGATTCTGATCAGCCCGGAGCAATCTAGAATTGTGGAGGGCAGGCAGATCCTTGATGATATCATCCTATCCCATGAAACCATTCATTCCCTGAAATCTACCAAGAAGCCGGGTATGATGATCAAACTTGACATTGCAAAAGCCTATGATAAATTAAATTGGAAATATATGCGAAGCATGTTGGAAGCCTATGGCTTTGGAGAGGATTGGGTTAACTGGGTCATGAATTTGGTGACGACGCCCTTTTTCTCTATTCTGCTTAATGGTTCTCCTACCAGGCTTATCCAATCCTCCTGTGGCATCAGGCAAGGTGATACCCTATCCCCTTTTCTCTTCATTCTTATTGCGGAAGGGCTAGGCTGGCTTATTCATTCACTCTCTATGGAAGGCGATATAAGAGGCTTGAACCTTCATGACGGAATGTCTAAACAGACCCACCAACAATTTGTGGATGATACCATGCCAATGGGGCACCCTTCAGTCCAAGAAGCCCATGCTTTCAAAAAAGGTCTAAAACTTTTCGCTAAGGCCTCTGGGCTCGAAGTTAACTCTGATAAGTCTCGGATTTTATTTTTCAACACTCCCAGTGTTACTCAGCGCAACATCATTCTCGTCCTCAATTTTTCCAAAGGCTCCCTCCCTACTAAATTCCTAGGGGCTTCGCTTTCTGAGGGCACCCTTCGGGGGATCTCTTGGCAGGACCTACTGAACCTTATCAAGAGTAGACTCAACAGCTGGATTAATAGACCTTTAAACTTTCCCAACCGGTTAACTTTGGTCAAATCCATCCTGTAGGCTATGCCTATTTACCTTTTTTCTGTGTTGTCTGCACCTGAATCAGTTCTCAAAGAGATTAGAGGCATCCAACGCAATTTATTATAGGGTGGTAGGGAGTCCAAATCTAAATTCGCCCTGATCAGATGGGACTTCTTATGTCGGCCTAAGGAACAGGGAGGCCTAGGGCTCAGAGATCCATAAGTGGTCAGTGACATCCAGGGTTCTAAGTTGTGGTGGCGCTGGTGTAACCAGAACGATGAACCTTGGGATAAGCTTTGGCAAATCAAGTATGCCAGGAACCATCAAACCAACCAGCTAATCCGATTCAATGCTGATACTATGGGATCTCATATTTGGTCGAAGGCTCTAAAAGGTAGAAAGTTGGTCCAGGATCATAGCTTTAAGGAAATTGGCGATGGAGAGATGGCTAATTTTTGGGATGACTCTTGGAATCAATTCCCTAAAATAGGTAATGATCATAGGTGGAAGAATATTAGAGACCATGGTCTGTCTGAAGGAAGAATTAAGGTGTGTCACTTCTGGTCCAATCATCTCGTGGAATCTTGCAGAGCTTGGCTAGACCAACAGTGGTGGACTGGTATTCTTAACGAAGACGATGGTATATCTTTTGGGGAAATACTCCAAGAAAGATACATCCGCAGAAGAACTGGTCCTAATAAGCTTCGATGGGGATATCAACGGAAAGGGGTATTTAGCATAAAGTAAGCATATGATCTGCACACGAATAGGGAAGCAGCTGATGATACCCCATGGAAAAAATTATGGAAAATGAACCCCTGGCCAAAAACTGCCATTTTTTGTTGGTTGATCATTTAGCAAAGAGTCCTGACAGGAGAAAAACTTAAGAAACAGGGAATTCAGGGCCCCTCATGTTGCCCCTTAAGCAAGAATAGTAAGTAAACTATCATCCACTTGCTAGATGAGTGTGATTTTTCCTCTTGCCTTTTGGACAGAGGTGCCATTACTTTCCGAAGAAGTGATTGGGCTCATGGCCATCCTGATCGTACGTTGAAAAATTGGAATATCCAAAATTTTAGTAATCCAATCATTGCCCTAATTTGGTAGATGTTCCCTAGGATGCTCTGTTGGAACCTTTGGAAAGAACGAAATGGGAGGATATTCAAGGACAAGAGTCACCAAAAGGAGGAAGTTTGGGAGACTTTAGTTCGTAACATTCAGGAAACTACCCGAAGCCGACAGTGGACTAACGAAGACAAAAATATCTCTGAGAGGGACCTGCTAATTGCCAAGGCTTTGGGTCTTGGCAGAGAGGACATGCTTGGCTTGCGAAGGCGATACAAGATCTGTAGACCCACTAGCCCCAATGTTTGGTCTCCACCTGGGTAGAAGGAATTTAAAATTAATTTTGACGGGGCATCGCGTCGAAATCCCGGGGTTGCTGGATATGGCGGGGTCTGTAGAAATGTGGATGGGGTTATTATTCATGTGTTCTTTGGCTATCTTGGCCATGATACGAATAATTCTGCAAAGCTCGATGGTCTCATCCATGGTTTGCAGTTGATTATTCAAGGTGGTTTTTTTCCTGCCACTCTAGAGGGAGACTCGAAAATCATCATCCACATGGCCAAAGGGATGACACAGGGAAAGCGGACTGAACACGTGACTACTAGCTGGTGGCTTTCTCATCACCTGGATATCCTGAGTCACCTTGTCCGCTCCAACAGTCAACTGTCCTTTCACCACATCAGACGGGAGGCTAACAAAGTGGCTGACTATCTGGCGAATTTGGGTGCTGATGGGGGAGGTGGCCACACCTCTGGTCTCATGACGGCTCTCCGGAACGTTGTTTGGGCCCCCAAGTGCTTACAGCTGGCCGCGAAGGACTTTGGTAGAAGCCACATGGTGGAGGGTGAGCAACACGTGTCCCAGGGAAGTGACAGGCGTAATGCGGTGGTCACTCCGATGACGCACTGATGATGAGCTCTTTAAGGACGGGACGTGATGATTCCCACAGGTTAGTTATTATGGGAATGAAGGTGAAGTACGATTTTTGGCTTTTCATGATCCAGGTGAAGGATTTGTACAGGCTCCAATATTTTATCATCATGGCCACTCTTATTCTATGTAATGGTGAAGGTACGTTCCAAGGTCGGCTCAGATCTTCAGGGGACTTGGCCATTTATGGCCCGGTTTGCATCATTATGAGCAGGCGACCTTTATATGGTTGCTTCTCTCTGCACAGGATTATTTCCTATCCCGAGGGTGATAATACTTGTCTCTATGCCCTTATTGTTAGTCTTTTTAGAGTTCCTTACAAGGTGTGGTTAGCGCAAACACGACCACCTGATTTTCGATTTTCCTCTGTGTTAAGCGCTGCTATGGCTCCTAAGCGTGAAACTGGTGCCTCCTCGGGGTTGGGCGTTGTTCGCACTGCTCTGAAAGTTAAAGAGAAGGTTACTGTTAGGGTTGGGGGGCTCTGGTAGGGTAACTAGGGCCCAAATTTGGGCGCAGCTTGCTGCCTATTTCTTCCATGCGATTCTCCCTGATCCCATCAGGGACGATATTGAGGTTATTGAGAAGAAATTTTGGAACGAAGTTAAGGCCCTTCCTATCGAGGATGTCAGGACCGAGGTGGAGGATTGGGTCACTAATCC
The DNA here is from genome assembly GCA_027924585.1 of Larix kaempferi. Classification (NCBI taxonomy): domain Eukaryota; kingdom Viridiplantae; phylum Streptophyta; class Pinopsida; order Pinales; family Pinaceae; genus Larix; species Larix kaempferi. The sequence continues at coordinate 23,921 of BSBM01000903.1, forward strand.
AGGTACTACTGTTGGGCGAGCCTTAGCCTATGATAGAATGGTGATGATTTATTGGGTCACCAAGAACCTGCTTGCTCATGTTATGATGGAGGGTAATGCGAAGCAGCAAGGAGACGAAGAACTGGTTAAATCCTGGAAATATCCTAACGCGGACAGCCGGCTTATGCACTGTAAAATTGACGCTATTGCGAAGAAGATGGGCCTCTCTTTCTCATACCTAGGTCTGGATGCTCAGGGGAACTGGGTTTCTAGCAGTAAATCGCCAAAGGATGGTTCTCCTAGACCAACGACCATTGTTATTCAAGTCGACACTTTCCCTCAGAAGAAGGTGACAGACATGAAGACGCCAGAGAAAGGTGCTACTGGAACTTCTGCCCTGCCTCTGAAAGGTCTAGAGATTTAGTTTTGTCTTGTTATCGAATTTTGTTGTCTCTCTGTCTATATGTCGGTTTATGGGTAGTAGGCTTATGGGTATGACCTTTGTTAGATGGATAGGGGGTATATCTTATGTTCTGGGAGTTTTGTCGGTACATTGAAGAGGTCCGACTTCATGGACACTCGCTCTGCATATTTGTAACTCTGTGTTTGTATCGGTCTATAGTTTTTGGGTTTGGACTGGTAACTCTGCGATGCTGTGAGCACGATATGTATTTCTTGTATCTCTTGTCTCAGTAGTAATATAATGTTTTTATTTACAAAAAAAAATTGGATCTCAAAATCAATTAAAATCTAATCCCAAGATCCTTGTTAATTATCCAAAACTAATCAAACTAATATCCATCTCTTGTTCCAAGATTCTCTCCTCATCCAAGATCTCAATCCAAGATGAATCTTCCATAATTGAGAAATGGATTTTCATGGACTTTCAAAACTATTCACAGATTATTGGTACTTGCGTAAGTAACAACAACGCAAGTAACAACAAATGGTAAAATGTCATTTTTTCACAAAGTACGATCTGGGTCTTTGAGATATTTTGAGGATAGGCTTATATGGACCAAAAATATCAAGTACCCACTTCATGGATATTTTGTTATGAAAGTAGCAACAAGTGTCCACAAGTAACATCACTTGGCCTATTTCTGCAAAAAGTCATCTTTAGTATTTGATTTTCAAATATAAATGCAAAATATGTTATTTTTCCAATGTTTAATCATAATTCACATGAAATACTAAATAAATGTAATGGAAATGCAGTTTGGTTCTAAATCCCGCACATAAGCATAGAAATGGACTAATGAAAGGTTATGGGTAAGCAACAAGGAACTAAAAATAGGGAAAGGAAGTTGTAAAATAATGACAAATCCTTGGACCAACAGAAACAACATGTTAACTAAATATTTCGACTAGTACAAGTTTCCCAAATTTTTCAATAGCTTCTTTGCAGTGTCTTCTTTTGAGACATTCAACAATACAGAATTTGCTACACAAAGTAGATTGTACTCCTTGCCTTTCTGTCAATATGTTTCCAACCTTCCTTCAATACACCCATCAGATTCATTCTTGGGTCGACTGCAATCCACGGTTCTTGATCTACAAGGAGATCCTCCATCTTAATCTTCCAAAGCTCAAAATTCTATCCATTAAACTTTTCAATTTATATCATCAATGTGTTATCCATTCTAACTATAAATCAATTCTTCCAGAAGACACCGACTATAATAGGTATTCCAGAGATCCAGGACTAAGCTAAAAAACCCTCAGCAACAAAGGTGCCCCCCTACAACCAAATACAACTCTAATGCCAATTGTTGAGTTCTAATACCAATTAAAACAGTTTTGCACATTTATTCATAGAGTTAAACACAATTAAACTTAGAAAATGGCACACAAAAACATCAACACATTACACGTAAATTACCTTTCGAAACCTCTCTCTTGGAGGAAATCCAACAGACCAGTGAGCTTTCACTCATCTATTTATCAAACACTCAAAAACCAGGTGTTTACAACCATGACTTGCTAAACCACAAATCATACTTCATTGCATGATCATGCTACATAGTACTACTGTCGTAGTATAGTATGTATAGCCATTAGATCTTATTTATAGATGCAATACAACTAACTGCTCATTAATGACAATCCATAACTTCCTAACCACTTTCAGTTATTATGTTATAGTCGACTTGACTAGGTCAACTTTTGTTGAGTTCCCATTTAGCCTTTGTCGTTCCATCGACTTCCTATCAAATAGTCATTTTCCTTTGACCAAACAACTATTCAGGTCGGTCGACCGACCAAACTTACACCGTATGTTTCCTCCAACTCCAGTCAACTTATACCAGTCAACTATCAACTTTACCAATTGATTTACATGTGAAGAATATAACATTTCCAACATATATGAAGTGTTTTAATTGCATCTTGATCAGTTTTTGTGCCTAATCTTGTGATTACATTAGAATTTTTGTAATCTAATACTTATTTTGTAGGCTTGCTCAGTAATACATTAATGTTTCTCGTATTCATTATTTGCTCCAACAGGACAATCTTCTAGGGAGTGTTCTCCAACACCACACTTGGCTCAAAATTTTAAGTCGGTTTTGTCTTTTAAGGGATAGTTGAGGCTACGATGGTCTTCTTTATAACACAGAGAACAATACTTCCTTGTGTATCCTCCTTGACCATGGCCTCCTATATGACTATGTCAAACTCAACCTTGATAACCTCCTCTTTTGTTATATCCATCATCTCATTATCTCTGGTATCCACCTCCATGTGTATCTTGTTGTGGATTTGATGCTTGGGTATGAAATACATTTTTGTAATTTGACTTATTACGACCATTCATTTGGCATTATGCTATAGTATGTGTAGGTTCCTCATATATGGAACACGTGTTATGATGGTAGTCCCTTATGGAATTATTTGTCATATCTCAACATATATCATAGAAATACTTCGTATTTATAGATCTAACATTTGGATGTTGTTCATTTGATTCATTATATTTACAGTGATATTTTGTGTGGCTATCATTCATGCAACATGTACACAATAAGTCAAATCTTCTCAACATAGGTTCTATGATCGACCTTTGCATCATTTCAATTCTTTCTTATATTCTTCTATCAGATGGTGTGGTTGACCCATCGCCGTCCAACTATATTTGTTGATATTTTCACAAAGCTTCTTCGCATGATTTATTTTCATGCATTCTTAATGGTGCTCTTATTCTTTAAATTGGCCCAACAACAAACCAATGCAGTAGTTCATTGTCAATAGTGTAAGGGATTTGACTTAACAAATATTTGAACCTTTTATCATGTTTTGTGATTGATTATCCTGGCATTTGTTTGGTTTCTTTCAACCTTTGAGATTCCATGTGTTTTACATCTTATGTCTTAAATAATGTTAGAAAGTTATTCTTGATTTATGCTTTGGTTTTAGAATGATTATATGTAAATTCCATGGACCATGTAAGTGCTCTCTTCCTGAGCCCTCCTACGAACTATTCCATTTGTTTATTTTCATCCATCATGTCTAAAGCATCCCAAGCCTTTTCACAGATGGACCAATGACTTTTTGGGTCTTCATCCCCTTCGTATATAGGGATCTGAATAATAATGTTAGGTGACGTCTTTGATGAAATATTTGTCTATCAGGGTGGCAGTGGGGGTGGCGAGTTACTGGTTCTTGATTGTTATAAATTCTCGATCGGTGTTGTATCTCGAAACAACTATTATTTATCGATGTATCCTGACTATATTTACTTTGGTCGACTAATTATGTTTGATAACTTTGACCCTTATATTCAACCAAATAATTTTCTTTGGGTTGTGACTCTTCCTCACACCCTTCTGGAGGTGAACGATTTGGTCTTCTTTAATATGTATATCTAGTAGGGAAGAATTGTCGCAAGATCCTACATTTGTAGGAGCAAGTTGTTTTCTCCTTATTTTGGTGTAATATTGATCCGATTGCTATCTCTTTGTGGCATGTGGAGCTAGATTCTATCAATATCTTTCCCTTTTTTATTTAGTTAACTCCATACATTGCGAGGACAAGTTCTTAGTGTAAGATATTATAAAATTTCATTAATATTGGCATTTAATAGTGGTAAGTTTGATACTCTATGTACTGCATGTCCCAACTCATCAACTTCCATGTTTTCAATTGCATCCAACAATTGTAGGGCTCGAGAGCCTACCTCCACCAATTACATATTTTCTTCTAATTTTTAAACCATTGAGCCTACTTCCTCTTCCATATTTTCCAATCTCCAATTCTAGACTCATGCAATGCCAATGCTACATCAACTCATTGATTAGCTAGCTAGTATTGTCTTTTAGTTCAACGGGGGTCTACGACATCACAAACTTTAACATTATTTATTTGTCTTTAATCTCTTTCAATTTTCAACAAGTTGACCTTAGGTAATTTATGCTATTGTATTCTACTTAAAATTCTCTTCTTTTTTCCTCATCCCATGTATAAACATGTTGTATCGAGGTCAACTCCCATCTTAGTTTGGTATTTGGTATGCTTAGACTCACTCCCAGTCTGATTCTTCTTTGGGCAACCAACTACAATTTTTTTCTTCTTGTAGGCACCTCAGGACCAACTAACCCCCCATATTCGACATTGACTTACGCTAGGTCGATGGAAAAGATCAAAGAAATCATGCTCATTCGCATAAAAAGTATTCCCAATCTTCTTGTTTCTTCTTCCATTCGGTACAAATAGGTGTTTCCAAGGGATGTCTTTGTTCAACTATATTCCTGACTCCAATATCAATCAATAACTTATGTAATAATTTGGGTATGTACACAAAATGTTGTCATGAAATTCATTGTAGAATCTTCTATTTATGTCATCCAAGGAATTCCTTTCTTCTATTGATTTATCCTCGTAGAAATCTTTGACAATTTGTTTTACCCACTCATTTAAATTCATGTGACCTTCATTAATTAATTTCAACACCAATTTATGATCTTCGATTGGCTTGGTCATGTGTAATTATCTCTATAAATTTCTTAATTTTAACTGGTATAGATATAAAAAATATTTCATGATTTTATGTGAAAAACTACACGCTTGATTGTGCAATTGTTAATATGTTTCTTCTAGTTTAACTCTTCCGATAATTATCCAACTTCCTTTGCCAACACTCACAAATATCCTCCTTGTTTAGCCTCTATATCTACATGTAACTATTCTACAAGTCTTGTATTGTCTACTTCCAACAATGGAACCAACTTGTGGTCTAAGGGACTACATCGGTAATTGTCGATAGCGTAGTCACAGAATATACATCAAATGTCACACAAGCATGCAAATATAGAAGAAGGAAAATGAGTAAATGGGAACCCAACAATAAGTAGTCTTTATTACTAGATAGTCATTACATTCCTCTTTATATCAAAGCTATTTATACATCTACATTCCTGAGGTAGTTGTAATTAGCATAACTACCTTAGTTGGTCAATCAATTTGACCACTTAGTCGACTACTTTATATTAGTTGGTCACCATCCTACTCGACTAGTCAACTAGACCCCTTTAACATTAAACATGATGGTTTTTATTATTTCCTTGGGAAATATTCCATCTAGAAATACTTTGTGGGATGAGTGCACTTTGAGGCAATTATCAAAAACTAGATCCAGAAAGTCTAGGATCCCTTTGGTTGGTAATGTATTAATCATTGGGAACTTGACCAAAGGATTTTTTATTTTTTAACTCATATCAAAGATATTTTAGGGCATGCTCCATGGGTCTACAAGAATATCTTGGTTCATTAAACCATATGTCCCTTGGTTTTTCAATAAATATAGAATTTCAAGTCCGATCATCCTCCCCCTTCTTCTCCACTCATGAATATGATTGGATATGTGGGTAGAAGTTTTTGAGGTAGGGTAAATGTAAAAAGTTATGTTCCAATTTGGAGATACACAATTGGAAGTTTGTTAGGAAGGTTGTTGATAAAGGCAAAAAATTATTATGAGAAGCCATTGGCAACTCAATGCGCCATTTACGGTTAAGCCTGCCAAGGTTCACTATAAAAGTCTTACTCTAATAATTTCCTCCATAAGGGTGTTTGATGATCAAAATAGTTGGAAAGTCATGACATGGTTAGATGGGTCTTCTCTAGCTTTGTCTTCAAACTTGGGAATGTTCGAAGGTAGTTTTTTGGGAATTATCGACTAGGTTGAATCATGGATAATATGGCCATTTGTCAATATTGACAAATCATATAGGTTCATAATTTCAAAAAATGGCAATGGAGAAGTAAACAAGGAGTTTGGGTTACCTAGTCTAACACTTGGGATTCCTTCCCGGAAACCACTTCCATCTAGGTTACTGCCATTGACAATGTTTCTATTGTTAGTGAATAGGTCACTGCCCATTTGGAAACTACTACTAGAGGTAAACCCACTGCCAACAAGTATTCCTAAGTTGGGGATGATTTCACCCCAATGGTAGGGTTACTTGTGCCAACAACTTGCATTCAAATAAAGGTATTTCCACCACCCATTATGTAGTGATCCTTAACCCAAAAATTGAATCCCAACAATGATATAGAACCCTTAAACTTCAAAAATGCCAAGAGACATTCACACCATAAACAACACAATAATGTAGAGAATAACCCTTGAGGTAGGGTAACATCATCAATTACTCCTTAAGGGAGGAATCCCTTAAAAATTCATGCTTGCTACAAAATACGTCATTCAACATAACTCATACAATGATGCTCATTTATATTTAAACTTTCTCATGAGTATTCCTAAGGGTCCTATTCCAACTACCCCTTATTATTATATTATTTCCTCTAACTATCTAGTGGGGCTATTTATTACCCACCAACTACTAAGTGGGCCTATTCCATGATTATGGTCACATTACATACATTATCCCCTTCGATACCTCCCGAAGTACCCCATATGATCCTCCCTAGGTACATTACATTCCACCCCATTGGCATGTATCATCCTCAAAACATGGGAGGATGTCATATAAAATGATCTACTAAGAAATGTATTCAACTAGTACCAAGCATGAGAATCCATCCATCCTAGTGAAAATGTGGACATGGGTTCCATTTGCTTCCTTGCCACCACAATATTGATTCTAGTAGCTCCTCTTGTTCCATGTTGTTGTTGTGTTATTTTGATATCTTTGTGCATTGTTTTTAATCCTCCATGTTCCTCTATACTAGTTTCCTTTTTGGTTCTATGTTTGTTGATGCTCCCAACCTTGCCTTGATGATTGTTGTTTCTCATGGTGGTGTGGGTGTTGATAGACTACAACCTTTGATATTGGTTCTTCTTTCATTGACTCTTGAACCTATCGTTCCTTGGGGTCATGTAGCTCATTAGCTTCTTATTCATTTTTATCTCCTTCTCAAGGCTTTTCTTCATGTGCTTCTTTAGCTTTTTCTTCTTATTATTCAACCTTGGACTCTTCATTTGTTACATATGTAGATACTTCAACTATTTTACTTGCAAGGACTTTTTCATGTGCCCCCTTGTGCCCTTCTTGTTTAGTAAGAGAAATATCCTCCAATGTAAATTTCTTCTTCTTATACCAAAGCTTCAAGAACTTCTCTTGCACATTAATATAAAAGGTACTAATTGAGTCCATCCAAGGATATCCCAAAACAATATCCACATCCTCCATATAGATAGAAAGAAAATCTAAATGCAACACATATTTATCCATGGTAATCTTCAAATCTGTAAAAAAAATTGAACATTTTCATTGTCAACATGTGTTCTTTGGATATGATTTGCAGGGACTTGCAACCTTTTAGACAAATTGACATTGATGAGATTATATTGGTTGCTAGGTTTATACAAATAATAACTTTTTCTTGTTTCATACATCTGTAAACCTGTAATGGAAAGTTTGTGCATGAAAACAAACCCTTAGTGTTTCTTTATCATTCTTCACATCATGAAACCACCTATCTAAAAATACATGTTTAAATTCTTCATATGGAAGTTTTGACATCTTATCCTAGTTGAGCAAATGACACCATCTAAAAACATCTTCTATTGGATTAGTGATTTTCCAAGTTTTCCCTGCTTTGTTTTTCGAAAAAGAAAAAATAAAAAATAAAAGTTGGTGTTTGCTTAAAAGGAAGTGGGAGATGTAAATGTGATTTTTTTAAATAAAAGAGGTGATTTAAATAAAAGATACTTTTGAAAACACTTACTCCTAAATATGAATCTAAATTTTCCTTTCTTGAAATAGAAATTCTTTTCTAATCTTTATTTTGTGATTCGAGCTTTTAATTTCTAGACCAATTATATGCAACAACTTCAAATTGCACTCTTTCTTATTATGCATTGTTATTTTCCAATTTGCATGAGCAACCTAATGAAAGGACAAATTTTCATTATTTTTCATTTCTTTGAGACAATCACGAACTTAGCCAAATGAAGCCTACTTTAATGAAGACACTATACATGCAACTTAAAGTCTACTTTCCAATTACTTTCGAAACCAAGTTTTAGAAGATTTATTTTTTTCAAAATTTTCATTTTTTAGGGGAGAAAACAATCAAAACTATAAAGGGGGGAGCAGTATACCCAATGAACAAAATTCCCCCAATTCGCCAGAATCCGACAAAGGAACAATCGCTAAAAGTGCAATTTCGATTGCTCAAATCATGATTTCAACGATTTGGGCAGTTTCAAAATTCAGCATTTAGTCTAGGAAAGATATTGTGATTGTTGAAATTGCAAAATTGCATAAACTACAATTTTCAGACACGATTTTGACAAGAATTAGAAAAAAAAATCAAAATAATGGGGTGTTTTGGTTGTTGTTTATCCTACTCGATAAAGGGGAGGTTCCTATGGTAATGATAGAAGGCGATAAATCCAAGAAAAAAACTATTTTTTTAATTGGGTTTAAACATGAATACGAGTTAGTATTTTGTGACAACATGTCATTCAAACATATATTGTGAGACTCCAAGCATTCATGAAAAGGGATTCATGAAACACTTATGAAAAATAAGTGAATCACCACTACAATCTATGTACTTGTGCATTGTAGAAAAACTATGTCAAAATTTTAAAAAGGGGCAAAGCCATGATTCATGTTTTTACCCAGTTGGGTTTGATCAACTTTTGAGTTTTTTTCCACTTTAAAAGTATGTATGTGGGGGTATACGAACAACAAACGAGCTTGTCGTGCCTTACTAAAAAGTAACATGTTAGCGCCAAAATTTGCTCGCGCATGTAAATCTAGCAACTTGCAACTACTTGTTATTTTGGTTGAAACAATTTGTTTTCACAACACCTAGGAAAACAAACAATAAATTGTGTTCAAGCCAATATTTTTCCTTTATATTTCTAAGGTTCACTAAAAATCTCAAAATATTCCTGCAGGCATATTAAACACCTATATCAAAACAATTAGGAGAAACAACCAACCCAAAAGAGGAAGAATTTTAACCATTCTTCACTAGTGGAGTCACTGTTTATGTTGTCGGGAAAATAGTTGGGGTAATTGAGTTTATCAGTAGCAAGGAGTTGGGTCCTTGGTGACAAATCAAGGATATATAGCTTTCTTTTTTCATTTTTCAAATTAATGTGATAATTATAGAATGGTAAGGAAAATGGATATAATACTCATTATTGCAAGATTAATCTTTGACACCTAGATTCTTCTAGTACCTACACAAATTCAAACAATAAATACCTTACTCACTCCTTTGGTTAAATTCCATGTTATAAAGATATGTTAAAATGACATTATCCTATTGTAATTGAGAAAACAATTCACTAGTTTAATTTCATAAGATGCATAGCAATAAAAAAAAGACATAGAACTGGGAGAGGGGGAGGGGGGATAAGAGAGATCTATATTGAATAAGTTGGAAGTTTACAACAATATATGACACAATTTTCATGATGCTTGTGACCTCCTCATGCTTTTTCCTCGATCCCATTCAAACTCATACTCACTTCAAAGATTTAGATCACTATTCAAAAGCATGGCCAAAGTTAGCTCAAAAATACCCTAAGTAATTTAGATTAGAATTAAAGAGGAAAAACTAGGGTTTACCTAGTGTAAAGGTATTGAAATCAAAGCATTCTTTCTTTAGTCTTCCCAAGGGCTAGCCAAGCTATTCATTCTCATTATGAACCTTCAATTATAATTAGAGAAAGCAGTTCAAGTTGGCTAGGATTGAAATTGAGGATGTACAAGTGTACACATCCCATGCATGTCACTCAAATATTGTACATTTTGTACCTTTTTATATTTTTTGTGTATTTTGAGGGTGCCTGCATGTTCCTTTTTTACATATGCAAGTGCCCCTGGGATACTTCAAGGCAAAGTGTGGGTGCCCAAATGTTGTTGCGCACTAATACATAGGTGCACAGGAATATTGTCCAATTGAGGCCCTAGAGTAATTGAAAGTATATTCTTTGTTACAAATATTGTTTTTAACTATACTAGATCGGTAATTGAGGTCATGGGTGACCAAATAGAGTTATAAAATGTGGATATCAAGAGGATTCATTCCTAGACATCTAATCATTCACCACTCAAGATCCATAATATCGTGGTTTCAATTCAAGACCAAGGAACTACTTCATTCCCAAGATTGACATGAGGAAGTTTAATGTTAATGATCTCGTGACATGGATAATATTCTAGATGGAGCAATTATTTGATTTAGAAGTGTCAACTCTACAAAAGGTAACGGTTGCATCTTTATATATGCAACATAATAAATTTGTGTGGAGATGGCTTTGTGACAACATAAGGACTCTATTGTCTCTTAACTTATTTTTACAAAAGCATTAATAGTGCATTATGGAGATAGTATAAGAAATACCTTCTTTGGCCAACTGACAAAACTTAGATAATTATGATGTTCAATTACATAACACATTCAACAATTTCAAAAGTTGATCCTTAGAATGAAGAACATTCCAAATGGCAATTTGGTGGTTTTCTTTATGGTAGTTTAAAGGAGAGAAATCAACATGAGTTGCATCGATTTGAGACCAAATCTTTATATACGGATTTTAGTGTGGAAACAAAAGTCAAAAGTATAAATATTCCTACAAGAAAGAATGCCACTAACACCTAGAAGGATCACAATGTTAATCCCATTATCAATCTCACTCAACCTACAAGGTTTACACCTCAATAATTGGATGAAAGAATACTAAAGTGTTGGTTGCAATTGTGACAAGAAGTAAATTAAGAGGCATGAAAGTGGTGAGAAGAAATTATTCTACACGGATTAATCAAAATTTCAAGGGTGTCTTCTATTTCTCCATAACAGTGCCAAGAATTCCATATGAAAATAATAGAGGGAGCAAAGTGTACATCATCTCCTCTTTCGCACCATTTTTCCAAGGCTATAAATAATCCAACCAGAAATTGTATCCCAAGGGCGTAGATAATCCAACCACAAATGGTATTCCAAGATGTAAATAATCCAACCACAAATCAATAATATATGTAGCCTTCTTCATACAACCATCGACTAGCAAATAATTAGAAGCTCACGAAATAAACCTATATAAAATCCTTTGTAATAGGCACTATGTAGAAAGCATGACCAAACTGCAACGAAAATGAACTCAATCTTAAAAGTATCAATTCATGATAGAACTCTCCATCTAGAATTCAACTTATCTTGAGGGGAACATCAAACACTATTTACATAATTCACCAATATTCTAATAACCTCAATAATCTCTACACTGGAATGTGCATACCTATGATAATAATTACTAACATGTACCAAGATACCAAAACATTGGAAACGTGTTAAAGACGGGAAAAACACAATCTTTTAACACCTTTTGTTAATAAATAGGGCACGTGTCGGGTACATAGTGTGGCATTTTGCATTAGTAGAGCACACAGTGGCTCTCATGCTTGACATGTGATCATCTTTAGGCATGTTGCTTCGAATTTCTACGCTAAATATTATGAGCTGTTACAAACTCCAGTCACTTCACCCATGAATTTGCAATGGTCAGATTGATAATTGCAATGCAACTTCTTAGGAATGGTTATTTACCATTAGCCATCACGCCATGCAAATCATTGACATGTGGATGTCTATCACCAAACATTTCAATAACAAAGGATAATGGCATGATTAAAACATATTTGATAGGTTCCTTAGCCACAAGTACTTCCTTTTGGTCCTTTTCCACTTGTCCAACCGTTTTAAAAACTTCAACAAAAACAAAAATAAAAAAATTGAAATAAATACCTACCATCCATGTCTCTTATTTGATGTGCATATTGTTCTTTCTCTTACTCATGTTCACACTTGCCAATGACCTAAAAGGAAACATTACATGCATCAATGAGGCTAACATTCATGATATCCTTCCTACATTAAATAGGATGCTCATAAAATTTTAATGTTTTTTTGAAAATATATAAAAAGATTCCAATCATGAAACTTCTCTATGAAGGGAATTTTAATTTGATGAACAAAAGAGTATTTTAAATTTTGAACTTGATAACTAGTTAGTGTTATTGATGAACTCAATGACACTCACTACTCATACCAAATTGCAGTGCTTATCATAACCGTGGTACTAGAGAATTCATTATTGAGAATGCTTTTGTCAATAGTATCCATAATTATTTGATTAGATCTAACACAATTTCAAATTCTAATTCTAAAAGTTAAAACTCTAAGACTAACATAAATAACAAATATGCATTCTTAACTTGCAACTCCAACATACCTACTTTGTATTGCTTATTAAACCACATTGGCTTATTCCTATTGTCTCTCTAAATTCTCAATAAAAGGGATTTACCACCATATGACTTTTCCTTATTATCAACTTTGTAATCGTTCACGTGTTTAAGAAAATCATCTGCATAGCCCAATATACTAATAGCTCAAACACATCAACTAAAATGGAAGGGAAAACAAGTTTGGAACCCATTTGATTGTTTCACAATTGAATATATATTTATATATATTAATTGGTATGCTATTGCACACAAACCAATGCTGTTTACCCTAAGTTTTACTCTTTTCTATATTATATATTTTATTTATATTATTTTGACCACTCAAGTGATTTAAGGCTTTATTTGGCCTCAAATCCAATCAATGTTGTATTGTTTTTGTTAAAACTATGGTAAGAAGATACAAATTGGTTGCAAACTTTTAATGTTAATGTATTAATGCTATCATTGAGATAGCTTAATATATTAACATTAAAAGTTTGCAAATTACATAGGCTTTTTGGATTTCTTATGTACTAAGTATCACTATGGCTTACAGTTGGTGTTTTCACCACCTCACACCTGTTGTTACATGCACATGGAGTAGTTATACAAAGGTCTTGTGAACTCACCGCAATTGCTTGGAAGATGTATTATAGGTGAAGCTCATAGTATGAATTTTCAGCCCAGTACTTACAAAGTTGCTTGGAAGGTGAGGTAATAATCGATCACCGCCATCTTTAGTTCCTCACCTTTAGGTTGCTAGGGACTATAGTAATCGGTATGTCACCTTTTCTCTTTCACTGTACACAAACCAATGTTGTTTACCCTAAGTTTTACACTCTCTTCTATAGTAGAAATTTTATTTTATATTTTTTTCACCAATCAAATTATTTAAGGTCTTATTTGGCGTCAAATCGAGGTCAAACAATGTTATAATGTATTGTCTTTGTTAAAAATATGGTTAGAAGATACAAATTGGTTCGAAACTTTTAATGTTAATGTATTAATGCTATCACTGAGATAGCATTAATGCAATTACATTAAAAGTTTGCCAAATTTTCCAATTACATAGGCTCTCTAGCTTTCTTATGCACTAAGTATTGTTATGGCTTATGGTTGGTGCTTTCGTTGCCTCACACATGTTGTTACATGTGCATGGAGCATTTATACAAAGAAGGTCTCGTGAACTCACCATAATTTCTTGGAAGAGATGTTGTAGGTGAAGCTCATGGTATGAATTTCCGACCCCGTACTTACATAGTTGCTTGCTGGGTGAGGGTAATAAATGATCACCGCCATCTTTAGTTCCTCCGCATATCATAATATTCTAGTGTGTTGGTATAGCCTTTGTCCTTCACTACACGACAAGTTTGTGTTTCCTAACTATCATCACTTTGGGTGAGTGCTAAAGCACTTCTAAAGGAACTTTCCCTTTCAAGTGCATTTGGGGGATGGCCTAACCCCCTAAGCCCTACACTTGACCATGGGCTGGAACACCTCGAACTAACAACACTGACCAACCTATGCAAACAAAGAAAAGAACCCCCTGTGGATTTACACTGTTTGTTTTGAAGTTCATTTGGTAAGAACACCCAACCATGAGCAGAGCATACATAGTTAGGCCTATTGTTGTAAGTCTATGTATTTCTATAGCTTTAAGAAAGCATTAAGAAAATTACTAACCTTCGCATGTTTGGTTCACACCTTCAGCAGTTGCGCCTCGCTTCCTCACCTTCCTTGGCACCTTCTTCCTTACTTTCCTTGGTACCTTGCTTCCTGTCTGGTTGAACTATCACCTTAGGCCAAGTCTCTCTGAAAAATAACCTACCCCTTATTGGATCTCTATCTAGTGAATCTGAAGAAAGGTATGTTGTTGAATTGGTGTTGATTGTAACATTCACTTCTATATATTAGATATAACATTTATAGCAATTAGCGAAGGAAGTCATTTTCCTTTGACAACTTCCAACCGGTCTGCTTGTTTCTTGGACTAGACCAATTGTGTTTTACGCCTACTCACTCAACCCACTTTAAGACTCCATCCTCGTAACTTTATTGAAGGTCTCCACCTTTAGCAACACATGATAAGTCACTTGGTGCAAGAATTTTCTCATTAGTCCAGTGCACCAGAGCGAAGAAGTCTTATCTGTTGCGACCAAATTTGGTTTGTCTCCCTCCCGAATCTAGATCCCTTGTCCGGGACTTTTCCATTACACTTTAACGAGAGTGAATACCACTCCCTCACCATACCATTTTTCCTAGCCATTCAAAATGCAGGTATATGAGGGTTTGGGGGTGAGGAGTTTGACGCAACCCAATCTTCTAAAAACTTTCTCAAGATGACATTTTCATTCAACTCCTATAAACCTTAGTGCTTCCAACCTAGATTTAATGGCAACAATTCAATGGAAGGTATTAAATTGCTTTATGTTTGGATTAGGAATAAGTATTGGAAATTGAAGTTTGGATTTGCTATAGCGACTTCAACAAAGATTGCATTCTTATCGCTTAGTGCCTTATCTTCCTAGCAACCCTGGTACTATTATTGAAGCGGTTGAGGCCTCATCTCTTGAGCATGAAGAGAAGTAAGTTGTTGAATGAACTCACCTGTTTCAAAGCCTCCATTATGTTCAAGGAAGACATCGACTTGTTATTTGACCCATTCGTCCATTTCATGCAAATTGACTTGTTGCAGTAGTCCCAGGGTCATAACTGCATTAATTGCCGGATTAAGGTAACTAAGGTGAGGTTGATCACTGACATGGGGCCGACACGAGAAGCAAAATCCTAGACTGGAGAAACGTAGATGAGGCTAATCACCGACATGGAGGATGTTGTCTAGAAAAAGTACTTGGCAAGATCATGCATGTCATGTGGTATGTGTATCGTTTATGGGTTAACATATATAATGTTTTAAAATCACATTAATTAATATCAATTCCCTAAATTTGTTATGTACTCATCACTACAACTTTGTCGATAGTAAAACTTCAATTTTTGCCATCACGACTAAATCTCTATCCTCCATGTTGAACACCTCTCTCAGTGTCAAAATCTTCTAATCAGAAATACGTAGAAATAAGTTTATGTTCTTATCTTGAGATCGGATGTCAAAAATGTTGAACCTGGCCATGACCTTGAGTACTAATATTCATTAGAATTCATATTCGCATTTATTAGATGCACTATATAACACATTTTTCAAATGGTGCAAATTAACTAAATTTCTAAGGCACACAAAGATGAGCATTGAGAAGTATATATAATGCGATGTAGGGAAAAAAACCACAAAGATAATGTGGCTTTTCTTTAAAATAATGAGAAGTACACAAACAACAAGATATCGAATATGACTTTCCAAAAAAATTGTTTATCCTTTTGAAGAAAAAACAAAAAAACCTATCATATTCACCAAAAAAAAAAGAAGTTTCCAAATAACTTAAAAAAAATAATTTCTAAGAACATGCATTTAAACAATCATCGATAAAAAAATTTAGCCTTTGTAAATGTCTAAGAGTTAGTACGTGTGGAGAAAAAGTGTCTTGTTTGTGATCCATTGGATGGACGTAAAGTTACGTTGTTGCTTGTAATAACTTCTCAATTCCATCTTTATGTGTGCAACATGTAGCACAATGAAACACGTTGTTGGACATGTGCAACTTCAACATCATCTCACTCGGTTGGCAGGACTTGCTGCTTAGTAACTAGCCTTGTTAAATGTTCACATCATATTTGGAAATCAACTTTAGTTGCTAAGCATTATTCAATGATTTTAATTTTCATTAACAATGCATAAAATTTAAATTTAGTAAACTAAATATTGAATATTTAAAGTGAGTTGTATTACTAAAATAGATAACACTATTGAAGTTTTGGAAGGGGATTCTGCTCTGCATAGGTTGATGGGAAAGTTAAATAGACTTAAAAGATTAGTGGTACATTGGGAAAGGGAGAAGAAAATGAAATTAAAGCATGAATTAGTTTATGTGGAAGAAGAGATTGACATAATCTTTTCTTGTAATTAGAAGAAGAGATTGACATAATTTTTTCTTGTAATTTGATCAGTATATTTTTAAAGGAGGAAAATGATCTTTTAGTAAAGTTGGAGAAAAGGAAAGTTAAAATTTTGAAGATCGAAGAACTTGGAGATTAAAAAGTAGGTTATCTAGCTTGGACAAGGGGACAATAATACAAATTTCTTCCACAAATATGCTAATCATGGAAGAAATTTCAAAGCTATATGGGATATTAAAGATGCATAAGGAATTTGGGTGAACTCTCAAGCAGATTTAGAAAGCGTAGCAATGGATCATTTTGCAACCCACTTTAAAGAGACAGGTATATCAAATATTGTTTCTCATTTACATGTGGTCAGACAATATCCTATTTTTTTTTTCATATGAAGAATGTCAAAAAATTGGGATGGAAGTTTATTTGAAGGAGATTGAAGAGGTTTTAAATAAATTTGCTAGATCAAGAATTCCTGGGCCTGATGGCTAGACTGTAGAATTCTTCTTAGAGTTCTTGATCTTATTGACGGGGAGATTCGAGAGGTGGTTGAAGAATCTAGGATTCAGGGTTATGTTACAGGTTCTCTAAACTCTACATTGTAGCCTTGATACCAAAAAGTGTCAATCCATAATCCTTTCAAGATTTCAGGTCAATATATCTATGGAATTTGGTATATAAGATAATCACAAATATTATTTTGAACAGAATTAAGCCAAAATTAGCCGAGGTTACAACAAAGGAGCAATTTAGGTTTCTTGACAATACGCAAATATTGGATGTTATAGGGATCACCCAAGAGTCTATGCATTCAGTTAAAACAAAGAAGTTGGATGCTTTGATATTAAAAATGGATCTAGTGAAGGCCTATGATAAGGTGGATTGGGTTTTCTTGAGAATGGTCCTTCTTCATATAGGACTTCCATTGGAGGTTGTCGATTGGATTATGGCATGTGTTTCCTTAGCATGTGTTGTTGTATTAGTTAATGGTTCTTCATCAAATTTTTTCAAGAGCTCTAGAGGATTTAGATAGGGTTTCCCATTATCTCCTTTGCTTTTTCTACTTGTGGTGGAAGGTTTAAGTAGACTTATTGGGAATGCAAAAAGGGATGGTAAACTTTCTGGAGTTAAGATTACCTTTACACATTTTATAACACATCTGCTTTTTGTGGATGATGTTTTGTTGTTTGGTAATGGTACAATGGAAGATTGGAAATATTTATATGATATTATAAAGGTGTTTTGTGAAGCTTCTATAATGGAGGTTAGTCCACACAAGTCTAATTTGAGAAATGGTATTGCAAAGGAGATTTTTTATCAAATTATGACTATTTTTCCTTATTGAACATATTCTTAGAGATTGGCTTTAAATATCTTGGATATTTCCCAAAGACTAACAATTATTTGAAAGTGGATTGGCTATGGTTGGTAAAAAAAAGTGAAAAAAAGGATTGGTAATCGATGCTTTAGGTGGATATCTCTGGGAGGAAGATTAACCTTAGTCAAACATGTTTTGGTAAGTATTCCAGTTTATTGGCTTTCATTAGCTAAGATCCCAATTTCTATTGTGCATCGTTTGAGGATAAAGATGATGCACTTCTTATGGTCAGGGGCTATCAATAGAGAAAAGATACATTTGGTCAGTTGGGAAAAAAATTATCTTCCCAAGAAGATGGGAGGGTGGGGTGTTAAGAACCTTATGTGGTTCAATATTGCACTAAGTCTAAAAATATTTTGGAGGGGTTTATTTGGTACTAGTATTTGGAGTGAGATCCTAAAATCGAAATATTGAGGAAATTTTCAGTTGTAGGCTGGATTAGACTTAAAAATAAGACTGTCAACAATGTTTCAAATTTATGGAGTCATTTTGTAAAGCATTTTCCTTGGTTGGGTAGGTAGTTATATTAGAGGATTGGAAATGGAAAATAGGTTATTGTGGGCATTGATCCTTGCCTGGGTGGTGAGGACTATTATATCTCATTACCCCTTGTTACTTTTCTTTCATAAAATTGTTTCAAATATTTTAAACATGTTTAGAGACCTGAATGGATGGGTAATGCTTCTTCTATTTGGATATTAGAAGAGGATTTGGGCCTCCAAGGAGATCTAGCTATAGAATTGAATAACTACATAGTTGGGCTTAGTCATGCATGTATCAGAATGTCAAAAGTGGAAGATGAACTTGTCTGGTCATGGAATAAATATGGTGGATAGGTTAGTGCAAAATCCATTTATGAAGCTATTTCTACTCTTTATTTTGAGTCCGTGGAGAAGTGGTGGAGCAGTAAAATCTGGAAATGGAATTTACCACTAAAATTAAAATGTTTTTTGTGGCTTTGTTTGGAAAATAAGATATTGACTTTGGACAACTTATTAAGAATAGATTGGAATGTACCAAATTATTGTATCCTGTGCTAAAATGAGGGGGAATTTGTGGATCACTTGTTTTCTCATTGTTTATTTACAAAACATATTTGGAGGGAGATCACTTATGACTTGTAGATTTCTGGAAATTGGGGAATTCTCTCTTTGGTTCAGAATCTGGAAAAGTGGTATAAAAATGTTGGCAAATTTACAGAACTTTCTGTCTTTATTTGTTGGGGGATTTGGAAGTTTATAAATGAGGAATTTTCAATAATAAGAAACAAACTTCTCAGTTGTTTGTACCGAAATTATGGGCTTCTTCAAATAGTAGTATAAGGAGGAAAAAAATTAAAAACATAGGACTATTGTTGAAGCTCTTATATCAATTGAAGTTGTTGTTGGTTACTTTGATGGGGCTTCCCAATTGGGACAATGTGGTGGTGGCATGTATATTAAATTAAATAATTTTCATAGCTTTCATCTATGGATGGTATGTGTTTCTGGCACCAACACAAGAGAAAAATATTTGGCGTTATGGGGTTTATTAAGTTTTGCTTCTAATGTTGGTATTGTGTCTTTACAGGTACTGGGAGATTCCAAAGTGATATTAGATTGTGTCACGAGGAGGTTTGATCTACATGTGATTGCACTAGAACATAGGTGCCAAAGAATTATAGATCTGATTTCTTAATACTCTGTGATTACTTTTAAGCATATTTTATGTCAAACAAATGTTGTAGCTAATGCCTTATCCAAGAAGGCTATTGGTTTGGAAGAAGGTTTATTATACTTTGAAAAAATCAAAGACAATGTAGTTGTTTCTAGGAGTACTCTTTCCATGTATTGAAGATGACAGGTTGTCAATTTTGAAAGACTGTATACTGCTATTATGTATTTTTGTTTATCAAAGGTTGTAGAACATTAAAGATGTACTAGTGAAGGTAGTAGATAAGATAATTTTCTGAGATTGTTATGATTTACATATCAGAAGAATTTTATCTTTTATGGAAAATCTGTATATACAAATAATTGCTTTGTTTGATTCTTATGAATAACAAAAACTATATTTTTTCTTTGATGAAAAAAAATAATACTCATATTATTAAAATATAATTTATTGTTATTTTAATTATTTATATATTTTAAAATCTTTATAATTAATATTTGAAATATGAAATATTTTTTGAAAAAATTTACAATATTACTAATCTATTAAATAATCTTGTATCTACTTATATATAATATAATCATTCTAGATTATTTCAAGACCATCTTTACTTTTGAAAAAGACACGTTTAGATTTAAGAAAATAAAAAGAAATTGTTTTGAGATAAATGGTTTACACTACAAGAATTTAATAAAGAGAAGATTTTAGTAGTGAAATCTAGGCCCATTCTCTAGACTTTTGAAGAGATGGGACTCCTCTTCCATTTGCATAATTTTTTTTAGATAACCAGTTTACCTTTGTATTGTATTTTTGATCAATTTGAAGGAAAGAGATATCATTAAAATATTGTTTTACTTTTAATATTAGATTTATTATTAGAATTATTAAAATATTAAATATTGTTTTATTTTTAATATTAGATTTATTATTAGGATTAGTAAAATATCTTCAGGTATGCTTTAATTATTGATGTAATTCATCAAAAGTTTGGAATCTTTAAAGACTTCCTTTATTATTTTCAATAAAATTCAAAAAACATAAAACTCATCTTTGTTGTTGGTACCTTGACCTGCAACGTACTTCATAAAAAAAATAGTAAAAATAATTAATATGCAAAATAACCCTTGTTCCACACATATCTAAACTCATTGATAAGCTTCATCTAAAAAACTCCAAGCTTTTCCAAAATCAATACTAAGTTTCTTTATAATTCTCTAAGAATTTTCTTTTAATAGCTTCCAACTACCTCTCAAGGAGACCCTTATATTTTAGGCTACTTATGTTGTATTCAATTTCAATCTTGGAAAATTTTTCTTTTAATAGCTTCCAACTACCTCTTAAGGAGACCCTTATATTTTAAGCTACCTATGTTGTATTCAATTCCAATCTTGGAAAAAATCATATTGTTTCTTGAAAGCCATATTCCCCAAATCACATGGCAAGACAAAGTCCTGAAGCATTTTTAGATTTATTAGATAGCCATGAGAAAAATAAATCTACCAAAGTTGGTTGATACCATTTGTTCGTTCTACTATAAATTTTTAACACTTTATTCCAAACAATCCTGAAGAAAGGACAAAAGACAAATATATGATCCACTATTTCCTTGTTATGTTTGCACATAATGCACTTGCCAATTCCTATTTTTTCTATTATCCGAGGTAAGAATTTTATTTACCAATGCAAGCCAAAGACAAATTATTGATTTAAATGGTCTTTATAATTTCCACACAATTTTCCACCATTAGGCTCTTTCTTTTCATTGTAGTTATATTTGAGTTCTTAAGTATTTGCTAAATAAGTCACATTTCATCTATTTCTTGCTAAGATGTCATGGGTTTAAATCCGAAGAGGGTAGAGTATGTACAACTCCATAGACTTTAGTAGTCAAATCACTAAGTAAATGGGTCCCTTGTCCCACAAATAAGGGGTCTCTTATACGAAATTGGTGTTTGGCTTGGTCGCGACCTTAAAACTAAATTATTATTACTATTATTATTTGCTAAATAACTCCCAGTTATAAGAAAATAATTTTCTACTAAAATAATGGTTATGCAAGTTAAGTAAAAGTTGAAATTTATATGTGAGTGAAAGTATTTGATGTAGATATGGAACATTAAATTCATATTTCTATTAAATTAACGATTATGTAAGTTAAGTGAAAGTTGAAATTTATATGTGAGTGAATGATTCGATGTAGATATGGAATATTAAGTTCATATTTGCTTGTTTGTTGCTCAACTTTCTCTCTTTTATGAAAAAAAAATAAATAAAGAAAGTAATAACAATGTTATATAAGATCTTTTTCATATACCTTTTAAAATATGTCTGTGTATCTTGGAATTGTGTATCTTGGAATTGTTTGTATTATATAAATATTCTTTCATATACAAAATGAATTTTACATTAATTGAGAATTATGACATAAAATAATATATGATTTCCAATATACCATGTATTTTTGTGTCAATGTGGATAGCCACAAAATACTACCATAATGATTAATAAGTTATAGTATAAGATATTTCAATGGCGAGGTATCACTAGTTTCAATGGTGGCTCTAATATTAATGGCAGGGTTTTTTGGCGGCTCAAGGGTTTGATGGGTTTTTTGGCGGGTCTGTTAATGCTTACTCACAAGAATTTTTTCCTTAGAATCTAAGAAGCTTGTGAATCCTTAACCACTCAAGGGTTCAGTGGGTTCATTGATAGCTCTGGTTCTGCTCACTCGACAAGAAGGTTTTCCTTGGTCTCTGAGTAGCTTGTGAATCTTTTACTGGTTACCATTTGGGCCCTTTATGTCTTTTCAATTTTTATGACCTAATGAGGTTTTTCAGTATCCCCCCCAAGTTCACGATCCACAGTTTTTTGGTTAGGCCACTGACTGCCACTAATGGGGTAATGACGTACTTGCTACTCAAGTTTTGAAGGTTTAGTCTGGCCCTTACCTACCAGCAAAAACCTACTTTCCAGGAGTTGTCTTTTCCTATTCCTCTAGACAAAGGAATCACCTCCTAGGTTTTCATTTGGATCCCGTCGGACAATCCCTAGTGGGAAACCAAGGATATCATAATGACTCCTGAGTCCCAATTTTCCTCTGGCACAAATCATCTGTGCATTGCTTATTCTTTTTCTCTTTTTTCTTCTCTACGGCATACTTATTCTCTTGGTTTAGAGAAAGAATGGTTTTCAGCTAGTTGTCACCCCCTGGGTCTTCTTCACCGCTCAAACTCTCTTTTGGCGGTGGTTCTACCATACCTACTGAGGTACGAACTACTCTAGAAGGTGCCAATCTGGTGGATCATTTTTCTTCATTAGTTTCGATGGGCGGGAGTGAAAAAAACAGCCCAACTCTCTACACTCGCCACCTTTGTTCTTTGGACATGACTCTGCCACCCCTGTTGGCCTCAAGAAAACTAGTAAGCATTGTGTCAAGATGGTCACAAAGAAGTTCCTCACTGCGGGGGATGACGTTGAATGAAATGAGGCTGTGGCAATGTCTGAGCACACCCTTGTGGGGCGCTTTGGGCGGAGAAGGTTAAGTTTGGCCTCTTTTCGCACTTGGGTAACAATACATTGGGTTCCTATGCTTAGTTATGATCCACATATGTCAGCTTTGACTAGAGGGTGGCTCAGGGTCATCCTGGAGGATGCCGAAGACACGAAAACGCTCCCGCAAGTATGCTTGGAACTGGATTCCTCAGTTCTCAAACTGAAGAGATGGTCTCCCTTTTTCGACTCCTGAATGGAAAGGTTCTTCTCACAAGATTACTGGGTTAAACTGTCGGGTTTACTACCTGAGCTCTGGTCTACTACAGTGTTCCAATGCATTGGGGACTCCATAGGCTCCTTAATCAAAGCGGATATGGGTTTATTGGTGACGGGGGCTCTCTTAGTGGCGCGCATTCTGGTTGAGCTAGATCTCAGGGATGGACTGTCGAAGGACTTGGAGATCTCTGTTAAAGATAAAATATGGACAGAAGCTTTAGATTATGTAGGCGTCCCTTTCAAGTGTAAATGTTGTCATGTCTATGGACACCTAGCGAAGGACTGTTCTTAGCCCTTTTGGAAGAAGATGTGGAGATAGAAGGAAAAGTTCTAGGAAAAATATAGAGAATTTCTTTCGACAATGGATTGACCAGCCCCCACCATTCCAAGGAAAGAGAGGTCTTTGTTTATGGCTCCTTCAACCTCATCGGTAAATGCACTGAAGTCGCTGCACACGGTCTCCAACAATCTCTTGAAGGATGCATAAGATTCTCTTTCGGGTAAGCTATATGCTCCTCCTCTGGTTTTTTCATGTCATGTTTCCTTTCCGGATTGTTTTGGAACCCAAACTTACATACCGGACCTGCTACCGGCACCCCTCTCCTCTCTCTACCCATACATTATGAAGCCTTATCGCTTTATTTATGTGGAGGATTTTCCCCCAACATGGTTTCGTTGCTTCTCAAACCCTGGGAAGCCTCTCCGAGGCCCTTTTGTCGCGTCTACCTATACTCCCCCCCCCTTTACTGGAACCTATCTTTCTCCCTGAACCTGCTATCTCTCTGTCACCCTCGACCTCTCCTCACCCTTTGCCTTCCCCCAGCACCCCCCTGTCTCGGGATTGGTTATTTCTAATACAGGTCCTCTCCCCCCTCCCACAAATTTGGTCTTGGATCTTTCTCCCACTCGAACTCAACAAAAGTTCCTAAATGCTTACAATATGAGATCTAAGTCTGGTTCGAAACCATCCTCTAGCTTTAGGTTGCGCAGGCTTAGACGACTATCCAAAACATCCTCTCGTCTACATGGTAGATTGTCAGTATGGACTCAGCTAGGTCTCAAGCCATATTGGACATTAATTGTGGTAGACAAAAAATAATTACAAGGTCGCTTAGAGCATGCAAGGCCCGGACAAGGTTACCCTAATGCTAGTTCTCTCCCTAAACTGTAGAGGGATTGGGTTGCCCTCCAAAAGTTTAGCCTTGAGACAATTGATTGTGAGTTCGGGTTCTATTGTTGTTATGTTACAGGAGACTTTGGCATCATGTGATTCCATTATCAAGGATCTTAAATCTTTGATGCCATGGTGGAGTTTTATGTGTGTGCATGCTAATGGGAGGTCTGGAGGCCTCGTGACTGGATGGGACACCAGTTTTTTCCTCTGCACCAACAATTGAGTTGTCCCTTTGGGACTAGGAGCAGTCTTATTCTTTAGGGAATTAGGATTGGCCTTTTCCATAATAAATGTCTATGGGCCTTACCAAAACATACCTGCTTTATGGGATAGATTTTTAGAGGCCGATTTTATCAATGTTGATCGATTGATTATAGGTGGTGATTTGAATTTTACACTTGGTGAGACCGAGGTCTAGGGTAGGAACGCCCAAAGAGATCCCCTCACTGATTATTTTAATAGAAAATTGGAGAATCACTCCCTTATGGATATTCCTCCAATTTCTCTCAGGCCTACTTGGTGAAACATGAGAACAGGTGATGACTACATTGCCAAGCGACTGGACAGATTCTTAATGAATGAAGATACTTTGCGATCGGTCTCTTTAGTTCGACAATGGGTGGGTGTGGGTGGTGATCCTAACCATCACCCCATCTTCCTGGAGATGTCCAAAGGCTAAGGAAGCCACCTAGCCCTTTTAAATTTGATGTAAGGTGGCTTAAATAAGTGGAATTTAGAGAAATGGCATATAGGGCATGGACCCCTCACAACAACAACAGTCTCGTCTCTACAGTGATTCAATTCCATGAGAATCTTAAGAAGTTAAAGGAATTGACAATTCCCTGAATTGAAGAAGAGAAAGGAATAATCTCTTGCACTAAAGAATATTGAAGACTCCCTAGAAGCTTTCCACTCATCCGAAGGGGTTCACATCTAAAGCACAGAGGCAGGAAATTGCTTATTTGGAAAACACAAAAAGACAACTCCTACTAGAGGAAGAGGCTTCGACTAGGCTTAAGATCAGATTTATCTAGATCAACCTTGGTGATAATAATTCAAAGTTTCACAATTATATTCAACACAGAAAAAATTGTGACTCCATTTGGAAATTTTCTGATGAGGATGGGAACAAGTATTCAAGCTTTCAGGAGCTAGCTAGCCTGGGGGTGGAACATTTTAAACAAATATACTCAGAAGCTCACGAGGTGATCTTGCTACAGAAAATTAGTCTAGCATCAGCTATCCCAACTCTCATCATTGAGGAGCACAATGAGAGTTTACAGTAATCATTCAATATGGATGAGTTAAAAGAAGTTAAAAACTCTCTTCAGAACAACAAAATCCCAAGCCCTAACGGGTGGCCAGTGGAGTTTTTTGAAAGCTTCTTGGAATTATTTGAAGAGAATCTTCTGGCTGTTGTCGAGGAATCAAGGATAAAAGGTAGATTTATGGTCGTCTTTAGCTCTACATGCCTATTTCCTTATGTAACTGCATTTACAAAATCATAGCAAAAGTGATTGCTAGCCAAATCAAAGTGTTTATATCCAAGGTGATATATGCTGAACAGTTCGCCTTTCTTAGAGGTCGAAAAATCCATGATGCAGTTGGTTCTGCACAGGAGGTACAACATAGTGTCAAAACCAAGAAACTGTCTACAACAATTATTAAAGTAGACCTCAGAAGGGCGTACAACTAAGTGAATTGGTTATACCTAAGGTTGGTTTTACTACAAATTGGATTCCACCTTTCCACTATCAACTGTGTTATGTCATGTGTTCATATGGTCACCTTCGCAATCCTAATTAATGCATCAACTTTTGCTATTTTTAGACCGACGAGAAGCCTAAGGCAAGTTTTCCCTTTAGCGCCTATTCTCTTCATACTAATTGTGGAAGGGCTCAACATATATCTTAACAATGCAAAGTAAAATGGGTATTTTAAAGGTATAATAGTGGCAGGTAATATCAGGTTATCACATCTACTGTTTGTAGATGACATCCTCATTTTTACGGATGGATATAGAAGAGATACCACAAAACTGGAGAGGATATTGGATCTTTTCATTGAGGCTACAGGCATGACCATAAATTCCTAGAAGTCATATGTTTCTTTCATGAACCTGGATGTGGAATCTGCAATTTGGATCAAAACACGGTTCAATTTTTATGAGGTAAACGTGGAGAATGGTTTAAGATATTGATCCAGGAGGATCTCCACAATCAAAGAATGCAGAAGGTTTTCATTCACATCAAAGGTATTCAATTGGCGAAGAGATTGCAGAGAGATTCCTAATGCAATTTGAACGAGGTCAAATGGACTTCATATGTGTAAGAAATTACAGGTTGAAATTACGGACAAAAAGGAGGTTTTTCCAACAAAAGTTCATAAGACATTGAACAAAGTGTTTTTCACATTAAAATTGAAAGTTCAATGAAAACTATGTAAAAGGGGAAATATGAAAGTGCTCATATAAAGTCTCTTTTAAACTTATAAAGGGAATTTAATTAGATGTGAGTATACCCCTCACCAATTGGTTTCCTAGTCCTAAGGGAGTGTTGAGATCTTCATGGAGAAAGATGATACCTTTTCTCCAGCTATCCATTAAGGTGTCTCTTAATCCTAATTTAGGGGATCATGGGAGAGATAGTCTCCTTAACATGTGTGATGAGTAATCATCCATGGAAAAACTACAAATACATCTCATTTGGAGAAGGGAAATAAGTTTTTTTGGAGAAAAGCTTTCTAGTAAGTTTTGTATGGGAAAATTCATCCCAAGATGGGATAAACAATTCAGTTCATGTGAGAGACTTGGTTCTTCTTGGTGAGGAAGGGAAAGACATCCCAGGATGGGAAAGATCCACTTAAAGTGAGGATCATGCAATTGTACTTATGAAAGCCACATATCTTTGAAGGAGATAATAAAGCGACTCAAACTTCCAATGAGTCCGGAGTGTAGCTAGAAGGTCTGGCAAACTCCGTTAACAATTATGGTTAGTGTATCTTTTTCATGTGTGTTTTGTGAAATCTCCAAATTGTCAAAGATTGAAATTGATTTATTGTGCCAATTTCTTTATGATTATTGAGAAATTGAGAATTTGATTAAGTATTCATTAATGGAAGGAAAGTGAGTTTTACCCATTTTCGGATCAAGTTTGGTAACAGAGCAATTCTGATCTGATTTCAGATTTATTTTGTATTTTGTGTGGACATTTATCATCTTGGTTGTTGATTTAATATGGAAAGTCCAAAAAATAATCCTTCTATTTTAGTATATGCAAATCTTTGTAGAGATGCAGATTTTCGTGAAATATTCTTATCCATGGAGAAAAAGGTACGAGAATTGTATAATGAAGGAAAAGAAAGTGCTGAGTTGCGAAGACAATTGGAAGCTTTGGCAGAAGAGAAGCAAGAAATTCAAGAACGTCTCAAAGAGATGCAGCGTGAGATGCAAATTAAGGAGGATTTGTTAGCCAGGTATGAACAAGCCGACAATCCAAGAAGTCCTTCCACAGTAGAAGATGACAGAATTTGCACTTTTTGTCCTCATGCGAAAGAAGATCATATGGATGTTTCATCTTCAACATCTTCAACCCAACAAGAGGATGATACCTCGAAGATAAAAGAGGTGTATTTGGACAAAAAAAAAATCCATTCAAAAGATGAGGTAAGTAACAACTATGTTCATTCAGTGGCATCACATACAAATGCTTGTTTAGTTTCTTTTGAAGAACATACTTGTGGGATTGGCAAGAAACTTATGACAAAGATGGGATACAATGGAAGAGGTCTTGGCACTAATGGCCAAGGTATTGTTCAACCAATTACGGTTGAAGAATATCCCCAATACCAAGGATTGGGATATTAGGAGACAGCATCCATTGAAAGCTCTTGGGAAAACTGTTCATATTGTCATAGGCAAAGTCATGCGGCAGACCATTGTTGGGATTTGCATCCAGAGTTGAAACCAATATGGTTTCAAATTAAAGAAGGTAAAAGAAAAATGAATGCAAGCAGTGATTCAGAAAGAGTAAACAAATCATCAAGCAACAATTCATTCAAGAAACATCCAAGTTATGCTTTCGATGACAATTTTAATAACATGAAAGATGCAATTATCTGCTCTTTTTGTGGAAGAAGGAATCATCATGTTGTGGAAGAAGGAATCATCATGTTACATAATGTTGGAAATCTAAAGCCTATGGAAGAAGAAAGGGTGCAATAAGAAGTAAACCAAAAGAAGGAAATCCTTCTCTCCATGTAAAGAAGGAGAATGATCTTGTTCGTCATCAACAATTATGGAGAAGAATTGTACAAGATCAACCAAAGCAAGCGGAAACAGACGCACTAAAGGTACAAGATGTAATCCATGGTGAGGCCTCTTTATCCAAAGAAGTTGTTGTAAAAAACAACCAAAACAATGAGGAGTATTCATTCGATTGGTTGGGTAAGAGGTGGCTGTCATTTTTGCAAAATTGAGTTTTGTGTAATATTTGGGCATTGAAATCTAACTTTTCCAACAAAAAGCAAATCTAACAAAACAAATTACAATTGATACTGAAAACGAGTTTTTACAGTCGAGGAAGGTTGCAGAGGACATGCTCAGATCTTCCCCTAAGAGATAAAGGTGGAAGGTCGAGCCGCGTGGTTGAAGATTTGTCTATTTGAGGGAAAGTACTGGAAAGGGCGCTCCATATACCAGAAGCAATACTCACGTGAAAGTTGATTGTATGTATGTGTCAGCAGGTATACGCAGGAGAACTGAGGTGTTGAGTTTAAAGGCGCTATAATCTAGTCACTGCATGTGTAGAAGAAAGCTATTGATAAAGGGTCGCACGTGAGCACATGAAGTAGCTTCCCTTCTTAATTATGTCGGTTGGAAGATTGCTGGAAAAATTATGTTGTCTGCTGAAAGGTGTTCGCAGTGGATGTGGCAACAGAGGACAGAGAAGGACCATGGCCATGCTGGTAGATCAGGAGTTCTTTATTCTATTGCGTAAAGCGTTGGGGCTGTCGCATGAGAAAATTCAGCCTGCACCTGTGTATATCATATTTTATATCTTAGAGGAGAACAAATCGCGTTGGTAAAAGAGTTGCGCAATTTATCCCTGAGATGGTGTCTACAACGTCCATGGCGGATGGAAATTGCGTTGTTCAAGAGATCGGAGCAGATTGTTTACACGAGGTTGTATAGATGGAGCAGATTGTTTACACGAGGTTGTATAGATGGAGCAGATCTCATATAGTTTGCAATAAATGGCTTGGGATACGGTAGTGATGGTGGCGATGAGAACAAGCAAATATGCTGGCTGTCAGAGGTTAACGATTTTCCCGATCGTGGAGATCGTGGCAAGGTGCCAATCACCAAATCTAAAGTGAAGGCTGTCATGTTGATATGATACCACGTTCAAAGAATGCAGTTATGATTATGGGTGAGATCCCTCCAAAACTTCTACGATCTTCCACCACAATGATATCCAACAGTCCAGTTCTGATTCGATGATCTGTTCATGGTTTAAGAGACGTTGAAATCGTGAGGTCTGTTAAGATGAAGAAGGAGGACCGTCGTTGGTTTTAGCAGCTAACGATATCAAGCCAATAATATATCCTTTATGTATGAAATGATGTGATACAAAAAAAAATATACTGCAATGGGAAGCATTTGCAAATTGTGCATTGGATTCAAGATTGAAAATGTTGAGAAGCTAGATTTGTAAGAAGGGAATCTATCCATTGGAGATCGGTGTACAATTTCCTTTTCTTATGACTGGTTTTTCTTTCTACAGTCATGAACACCATGGGGATGTTCGTTTGAGATTTTTGTTTAAGTCTCATTTTTCTAATGATCGACAATGACGATTAGAAGTACTTTTGATGATTGGTTGCTTTTCTTGTTGACAAGTGCTCTCTGGTGTCTTTTGCTTGCTCCTGCATATGTTGTTTGATCAGTGAAAATAGTGAGATGACCAAGGAACTCACGCACTTTCTCCTTCCACCTATACATTACGAGCTTGGGCCTTGGAGAGGAGTACAGATAGCTTGGGTTCAGGCTATTGCATCAGTTGTATGAGCCGAGGCCTTGGAATAAGGAGCCAAGACAAATGGAGAATGAGCGCAAGCTTGATTTCAAGCCCACGACCTGAGCACAGTACCTCTACCATTAAACCAAGTTTGTTTCTTGAAATCGATCATGACTCACGCGCAACAGAAATCCCGAGCATATGTTCATGTGCGCGCATGCTCGTGGGTTGATAAACTTTGGTGGGTATGGATTTTTACATTTCAAAATTTAAAATTATTGCACACCAGGTATGTTTATTTTTAATTGTTGGGCATTCCTCCATTGCTAGGGAGTTCGAGCACAGACCAGGTTGTTTGTGCATGGATTTGCAGAGACTTGGTGTTGTTCTAGGTCTAGTTGCGGTGCCTCTACCTTTCGACCACAGGTTCAACAATTGTGAGTTGAGCACTTGGGAATTTTCCAGAGTGGGGATTCTTTCCGGGCTTTGCAGTGCAACCACAGAGTTCTTATGGAATCTAAGATAATGAAAATCCGAAGCTTATAATAGGAGTGCATTACTATTGTGTTGGGGACAATTCACTTGGTAAGAAGGCTGATATATTTATCTTTTGTTGCAGCAGCTCGGTGCCAATGGCATAGAACCAAGTGTTCCCAAAACACATAGCCTTCACTATCATGACAAAGCTTGTGCGAATGAATTGGAGTCAACATTTTATTATGTTGCACTTTTTGTAAATGGAGTGTTCATTTGTTAACACTTGCCATGGGTTTTACATGTAACTATTAGAAGCCTATTCATTATTATAATTTTCCATATGACTAAGTGGATGGCGGCAATTAAAGGGAATTGGCCATGTGCACATCTTGTAGTGGAATTTGTGACCATAGTGTCCACCACTAGTGCACTTTTATTTTTCAGTGTGCCTTGAATTTTATGTTGCCATATTGTAATGGGTCTTGTAACCACTATTGAGTGAAAGGCATTGTTTCTTAGGCTTAATTTGGCCTTTATTGTAAACTTGACTAAAGAGTTCTTATAAACTCTTTGCAAGTATGAATTTTCAAAATTGTAATCCGGGTGTCTTCAACCACAAAATTTGTAGCAGTTAGCTTCAACATTTCGATTTCAAAGAACAAAGGTGAAGGAGAAGGGGAATTTGCAGTTGGTACAGATATTTCAGTCATACTTTTGGAGGTCCAAAAGTGCTTTTCAGTGGGGAGATTTGATCCATGAGGATCTCCACAGTCAAAGAATGTAGAAGGTTTTCATTCGCACCAAAGGTATTCAATCGATGAAGAGCTTGCAGAGAGCTTCCTAATGCAATTTGAACGGGGTCAATGGACTTAGTATGTGAAAGAAATTACAGGTTGAAATTACGGACAAAAAGGAGGTTTTTCCAACAAAAGTTCATAAGACATTGAACAAAGTGTATTTCACATTAAAATTGAAAGTTCAATGAAAACTATGTAAAAGGGGAAATATGAAAGTGCCCAAATAAAGTTTCTTTTAAACTTATAAAGGAAATTTAATTAGATGTGAGAATACACCTCACCAATTGGTTTCCTAGTCCTAAGGGAGTGTTGAGATCTTCATGGAGAAAGATGAGACCTTTTCTCGAGCTGTCCCTTAAGGTGTCTCTTGATCTTAATTTAGGGGATCATGGAAGAGATATTCTCCTTAACGTGTGTGATGAGTAATCATCCATGGAAAAACTATAAATACCTCTGATTTGGAGAAGGGAAATAAGTTTTTTGGAGAAAAGCTTTCTAGTAAGTTTTGTATGGGAAAATTCATCCCAATATGGGATAAACAGTTCAGTTCATGTGAGAGCCTTGGTTCTTCTTGGTGAGGAAGGGAAAGGCATCCCAGGATGGGAAAGAGACACTTAAAGAGGATCATGCAATTGTACTTATGAAAGCCACATATCTTTGAAGGAGATAATAAAGCGACTCAAAGTTCCAATGAGTCCGGAGACGTAGCCAGGAGGTCTGGTGAACTCCATTAACAATTCTAGTTTGTGTATCTTTTTCATGTGTGGTTTGTGAAATCTCCAAATTGTCAAAGATTGAAATTTATTTATTATGCCAATTTATTTATGATTATTGAGAATTTGAGAATTTGATTAAGTATTCGTTAATGGAAGAAAAGTGAGTTTTACCCATTTTCGGATCAGATACCTAGGTTTCACCATCAAACCTAATGACAACGACAAAAAGGACTGGACCTGACTGATAAGTAGGGTGGAAAAAAGAATCCATCTCTAGTGCAATTTATGGCTCCCAAAAGGGAGCGGATTCGTACTTCTGAAAGTAGTCTTGGAATCAATCCCTGTCTATTGGATTACTATAGCACACATCCCCAAAGGTACTAAGAACACCATTTAGAAAATTTGCTTCAATTTTATCTGGAACGGTCATAAAGTGACTAACCCTTTTCACTGGCTTGCCCGAGATAAATTAACTTAGCCAAAATATTTGGGCGGATCGGGATTGAAGCATCCCACTTTTTTCGCTATTGCTCTTTCTGCAAAAAATGTGTGGAGAATTATCAAGGAAAATACCCTATGGACCTAGGTAGTGTACCATAAATATATCTTTCCACTAAGTATAGAAGAATGGATCAGGAGATGGACTTTTAATTACAGGAACACTTCTAATATGTGGAAAGAAACTCTATAGGCTTTCAATCTTGTGGCAGATTGGATTCAGTGGAAAGTCAGAAACAACAAGAAAGTCAGAATCGGCTTAGATCCATGGATTGGTTGCATGGGTGGTCATATCATCTGGTAACTTTTCTTCAGGACAAAAGTATCTCCTTCCTACATCAAATCAGTGACAGGGAGAATACAAATTTATACATACAAGCATGGCTTACTGCTTAACACCTGGATATATCACAACCCAATTGGGTTCTTTGGTAAAATTACATATCCACTTTACAATCTTCTCACATAATATTGGATGACTCTAAGGATGAAATTGGTTGGAGCAGTAATTCTGTTGGGGGGGAATATACACCGTGTATGGGTTATAGATTTCTTAGAGAAAAACATGATTTTCCTGATCTATCCTGGTGGCATACTCATATATGGAATATTAATGTCCCATTAAAGGTGAAACTTTTCTCTTGGTCTGCATTATCACATAAAATACTTGTATGGAGTATCCTTTGCAATAATGTTTATGAAGGACCTGGAAGATGTCCCCTGCAAAGATGATAACGAAACGATTGAGCACCTTTTTATTCATTGTTCATATATACAACATATGTGGAAGATTGCTCAATAGGTAAAAGGTATGTTTCATAACTGGAACGAGATTGATTTGCAGGAAGCCATAAAAGATTGGATGGACGATCCTGTATCTTCCAAGTAGTACACCTCGCTTCCCTTTTTCTTCATATGGAATACCTGGCTTGCTCGTAACCATGCTATTTTCGAGGATTGCATCATTCCTCCGGGATTCTACGATCATGTATCTTCCAAGTACACATCGCTTCCCTTTTTCTTCATATGGAATACTTGGCTTGATCGTAACCATGCTATTTTTTAGGATCGCAACATCCCTCCGAGAGTCTACGCTTTCAAAAGTTTAGCCGCTTTGGGTGCCATGCCACCCCAGAAAAAGAAAAAATTAGACAGAGTGATAATAGAATAATTGGTGGACAAAATTTATCCATGGTGTTTCTTTGATGGCACTTCACAAGGCACCCCAAGGATCGGAGGAGCAGGGGGTATCATATTTTCCACAACAAATATTTGGTTGAAATTTGTAGCAGCACTTGGTCCTTGCTCCAACAATAGAGCTGAGTTGAACGCATTAAAATACACCCTACAATTGGCTCAATCAAAAGGCATCCAAAGATGACAGGTTATAGGAGATTCAAAGATGGTTATAAATTGGATGTTGTTCAGGAGACCTCCTCAAAACATCCTCCTCATGACTATATTCAAGGATCTCATTCGGCTCTCATATCTTTTCACCAGCATCAGTTTTCAACACGTCTACAGGGAAAGGAATTCCATAGCTGATGGTTTATTGAAAATTGGTCTCCAGCTGGGCATCGACTACTGACAGAGATGGGAATGTACTGGTGACACTATTTTAGAGGATGATCCAGGACCTATTACACTATAATATATTTAGCCTCTGGAACACTCATCAAGGAAATCTTGCACCCGAACGAGCT
Organism: Larix kaempferi; assembly: GCA_027924585.1. NCBI lineage: Eukaryota > Viridiplantae > Streptophyta > Pinopsida > Pinales > Pinaceae > Larix > Larix kaempferi. Next base: position 58,796 of record BSBM01000903.1, read on the forward strand.
ACTTTTTTTTGCTTCTTTTGTTGTATATGGATATTGTATCCGACATCATATCAGGTTATCTGACCTGAAGAATCAAACTTCCAGTGATGAAAGATGAGATACCAAAGGAAAGAATCCATTTTTTCCTAAGATACCATAGAACTGGAGTTTTTATTTTCCTATTTTTTGTTTTTTAAAATACTTTTGTACTCGAGGTCATTGACCCTGAAGAACGTGATATGTTTTATTTATAATAAAATGAATTGCGAGAATTTTTCCTATGGAAAAAAAATAACTGCATTTTTATGAGTGTCTACACAATTTTTATAAGTCATATACTTTTTTTTAATATTTAGTTTAAATTTTGTCAATTTCCACAAGCTCACTCGATTAAGGTGTGGGTCTCATCAGCAAGGCGACCCGAGTTCAATTCCCCTTAGTGGTGACTTAGTTGGGAGGCGATACCCAAAAACCTAGTCAAGTTGAGGTAGGTGCGGTTCAGGCCGGGTGCTATCCTCAGGTGATTTTGACTGCTTAGATGCTCTTTGGTCATGGTTTATCATACCACGGGACACTCCCGCAAGTCGGGGAGATTCGAGCAAACAAAAAAAAACTAGTTTAAATTTTGAATTCAATATGCATAATTATTTGGAATATTATTATCTAGGAGTATTTTGTTTGGAATCGTTTTTCACAAATAAAATGTTTTTGAAATTCCAGTCTTATCTTAGTATCTTTTTTAACAAGGATTGAACAAATCCAAAAGCGTTTTATAACTTACAATCTTAAAATTAAAAGCAATATGCCATATCCTATTCCCGTGATTGAAGTGGCTCTTTCCCGCATTGAAAGCATAGCTATGACTAGGTACCTAATGTATAAGAAAAAAATAACTTGGAAGACTAGAGACTTTTGAAAATTGCTTAAATTCCAATCAAAACAACCTAAGGCTCAAGCGAGGTTGGCATAAATATGCCATGTCTTAGTTAAAGATGTGGGGGATTAATGAAAATGTATCTTTGCAAAATATAGATGATATTAAAAAATTTATTTTTTTTAACAAGAACAGTTACTTTCATTATATAAAAAGAGTTGAGAACTAGCTCAACATTAAAAACGTACATATATTCAATGGGATAGCCTTGTCCTTTTCAAAGACTGATGGACAATTTGGACTACCAATCTGTTTGTGATTAGTTTTCTAATCCCAAAAAATCATAAACTTGCCACAGTAGATTCTACAAAAAGAAAAGCCTATGAGCTTGCATTTGAAATACATAGACAAAAAACAAAATTTTGTATCCAACTAACTTTTGTCCATCCACTTAACACAGGATTGGCATTGATTATAAAGATGCTTCCATACTCTGCCATTCCTTGCTTTTCCCAAAGTCCATAAGATTGCCCAGATTCCACTGTTTCTAAAATTTTTCCTGAATGGATCTTGAGAGGGAGACTGTCAGCTAGTGAGAGATTCGACTCCCCCTGAGCATTCGTGTAGTCATTTAGACGTTGCTCATTGATCCAAGAGTCTATTGTCTCGGTCTTCTCCAAATCGAGTTCAATTTTATGTTATGTATTTTGCATCTGCTTTGAAAATTGAAGAGCTAAATTATTTCCTGCACCATATAAAAACTGAAAGTATAATTGTAGAACACTACCTTTCACTATTAACTTCGAGTTGCTTGCACTCTCATAACAAGAAACTGACACTTAACAAGGCTAGAACCTGGAAGCTACTATCACTAACTGCATTCTTTGAGGGAAAGATTCAACAAAAGCTTCATAACTTCGCCTCCACACTGAGTTTATTAAGTCCCACTCTGTTGTGTTAAGGCAGAGCATATAAACCAAGCAAATTGATAAGGTTGACATTAAGTTTCGGTTGAGAGATTCTCCATTCCGACTATCGTCATTCGATAAACAACTATCCATACTTTCAAGGTGGATGTGAGAGTATTGGATCCCCATTATTTATAACCAAATGAACGACATAAAGAGTCATGCCTATATTTGCTTCAACATCAGCCTTGATATTCATACCTCTGAAGATGTGAAATAAGGATAAATGGTTGAACCACATGCTCAATCTATAAACTCGTCCAAGAAGATTTAGAGAGGGAGTATGATGCTTGTTGGTCCAATTTACTATTGTAAACTAGAGTATATATTTAAATTGTCAATCCGGAATCGTAAGACTTAGAAGCACATCCAAAGTATATGGATTTAGATCTAGACTAGTTGAAAACTCACTTTGTTTTGGAAATGAACCTACAATTACTTGAATGCTGTAAACTAAGAAATGCAAAAATCCCTTACAGAAGTATATTCATTCGATTTCTTAAACCTATCAGCACTTAACTCATAAACTATTCTAAAAATGAAACATCAAAACCATAAAAATGAACTACAGCATTGGCACTTCATTGTTGAAAGCAAGAAGACATTGAGTTCTTTTACAAGAGATCAATTCACAATGTATTTGATTACTTCAACGATTCAATGTATATTCTAATAAAAAGTAAAACTGGAATCAACCTACAACAAGTGATCAATCAAACATAAACTCATAACCCTGTTCTATGATAAAACCCTACTTGCATCATATAGAATCGAATTCGATTGTAAAGCACAGATTGGTAACTTAATTGAACTCTACAAGAAACATTAAAAACATACCAATGCGTTTTAATGAGGAAATGGGTGTGCATGTTCGGCAGAGGGGGCCCTCCACTACTTCACTTACACACACAAGAAGATTCACGGAGCTCTCAACACTTAAATCACTTTCACAGCATAAAAATGAACATATATCAAGCTATTCAAAATCTGAAGTCTTTATTTCATTAACATACGTTCACCATCACCGGATGGTAATTACATTCAGGGTTCAAATATTTATACGAACTATTTTGAAACTGAAAACATTACAATCATGGGTAACTAGTAATGACATTCCCCTAATATCTCTACTATCCTCGAGATCGTCCTTCAGATCCATAAAAATAGACCAGATTGATACAAAATCGAAACTGTCCCTGTTTTTGTACTAAGTGGCAGCGCTGGAGGCTCACTTTGACCAGCGTTGACTCGACACTTGTAGAACTTGTTTCATGAAGCTGTTAGAAACCTATCCATCCTTGGACATCAAGGATCCTTCTATATCTTTCGGATTGTGCCTAGCTAGCCTGCAAGTACCCACTGCTAGGAGCAATTACGAGAAGTCAATCAATTCTGTAATTTTAATTAAAATTGTAATTTAAATGCTTTAAAAATTACATAATTCAATTTATTCAAGAGCAACAACAATGTATACCTTTGATCATCGAATTTCAAGGTTTTATGGATGAACATGAGGATTTATGGATTAATTATGAAGGATTATGGAGATAACTGAAGGATTTATAGGGCAAAATAGGCACCAAAATAGTGTTCAACGACGCTTCTATTGGAGGGATCAAATATTTTAGACTGTAAGAAGAGAATCTCCAATCACTGTGGCTAATTTGACACCTTTATTCTTCAGGATGGAAAGAGCCATCCACAACGATAGTTGCTCAGCTTGATTATTGGTTGCTCATCCTAATTCCCAAGCAAAGCTTTCTTCTTTGGATTCATTGGGATAATAAACCATCCCACCTACTCTAACAAACCCTGGATTGCCTTTCGAGGCACCATCAAAGAAAAGAATTGGATTCTACTGTTGTTGCATCCACTACAAAAATTCCTTTGATTGCATTCGTAATTTCCAGTGTTCAAATGGGATGGGCATGTATATTCTCTGCTTGTGTTTTATAATTTCCTTGGAGCCAACAACCCAGTGTCTTTCAGAAACATAAAGAGTGTTGAGGTCACACTCTAATATTCCTTTTGCTAGAAGCACCTCTTATAGAAGACCCCGGGCTTGAATGGATACCTGGACAGAATTTACATATTCCATTTTAAAAATTGCTTGGTTGTGTGCTAACTAGATCTTCCAGCAGAGATATTTTGGAAGAGAGCTACAATATTGCTTTAACAGAGCTTTCGCCTTAAGGGAGCTCGGGAGATATAACTTCCACTTGAGAAACACATTTCTCCAACTGTTAGGGATAAAGGAGATGTATCCCATTGAAGTAAAGGCATGTTTCCATACCACATTAGAGAAAGAAAACTCCAAAAAATAGGTTTAATTGTTTTTGCTACCTCTTTACAAAGCTCATATCTAGATGGTCTGGAGAAACCTCTCCTATTGAGATTGTAAAAAGTGAGAATTTTTCCATGAACCATTGTCCAACATAAGACATTAACCTTTAGAAGGTCGTCAGGATTCCAGACTTTCTTCCATACGAGGGACGTCGAAGGGTTGGGCAAAGCGACAAGAAGAGTTTGGTAGCTCAGTTTTACCTGGTATCCTTCCGAAGACCACTTCCAAGCTCTAGAGTCTTTGTTGCATCGATTGTGAGGGATGAGGCTTTGAGAGAGGATAACATAATTAGTTTTGGCTCTTACAGCCCAAGCAAAATGTCTCCTATATTCCAACCAATCCAATCCCCTGTTGAGTTGTCCCATAGAGATATATCTCGCAGAGTTATTTTCCCTTTCGAGGAGAGCTAGTCATGAAGATCTCTTACCTGCCTTTTCATTTCTTCTGAAAATAAAGGGGAGTGCTTGTCGGTCCAGATGTTGACTTCGGCTCCATTTCCAACTGTCTAAGATAAATGCTAAGTGATGAGAGAAGTCGAGACTTTACAAAGGTGCCATATATTTGAACCTTGCCCCCCCCACTCAGTTGATTCCAGTCTTGAGCGTCTGATGTTGGGAAGATATTTTTCCCGTAGTGCCATTTTCCACCATTCATTCCCTTCACTGAAAGCTCTCCATATTATTTTAGCTCCAAATGCCTGATTGACAAGAAGAGGCTCCTGGATTCCCAACCCTCCATTTTCCTTTGCAGCCCGAATGACTTTCCAATTGATGAGATAAAAAATTTCATATTGGACATCCCGCCTTCCCAGAGAAACTTTTGAAGGAGACAGCTAATTTGATTTAGAATGCCTTTGGGAGCAAGCAGTTTGGAACATTGATAGGTAGGTAAGGAAGAAAAAACTGATTTGAGAAGAACAATGCAACCAACCTGATTTAGCCATCACATTCCCCATTGAGAGATATTTTTTTAAATATTTTATATGAGACCATCCCACTCTTTAGATTGGGATGTCCCTGTGGAAATTGGGAGACCCAAATACTTAAAAGAACTCCAGGAGGGAACATAGGGAAAGTCAATGATGCCAAAAATTGCTCTCAAAATGTGGTAAGGCAATTCCACCCTAAAATTTGGCACTTTTGATTATTAACTTTTGCACCAGAAGCTGATAAATAGGAGTCCAAGATACATTTGAATCGCCTAGAGATAATTTTGGAAGCTCTGCCCATAAGAAGAGAATCATCTCCAAAAAGCAATTGGTTTACGGTTCGAACATTTATGGCAATTTGAAGTCCAACTAGATGTCCCATCACACGTTCTTGTTCAAGGCAATGGCTAAAAATATCCGCCATTAGAATGTAGAGGATGGGAGAGAGGGGGAATCCTTGACACAACCCTCGTGAGGCTTGGGAAAAATCGGTCTTCCATTAATTAGAGGAGCAATCCACAGACTACCAATGCAGGCCTGAATCCACTTGATCATCCCAAAACAACCACCAAAATGCTCCATGAATTGAAACAAAAAGGTGTGCCTTACCCAGTCGAAGGCATTTTCCATGTCAAGCTTGATGATCATGCTTTTTTATCCTGTCAAATTGCTAGAGTGCAAGGCCTCCTACACCAAAATGATGTTATCCATAATATTTCCACTGGGCATAAGACCTCCTTGATTCTCAGCGATGAGCTTGGGCAATAACTGTTTGAGTCTGTTTGCCACTATCTTGGTCAAAATATTATAGGAGGCGTTGCACAAAGAAATGGGCCGAAACCAGAAGAACGAATTTGGATTAGCTTCTTTGGGTATGAGGGCCAATAAAATAGAATTTGTACATCCACCCAATTTGTCTTTGCATTTGTACTAATTCAACATTCAATAAAGGTCAAACTTTATAATATCCCAGCAAGCACGATAGAAATGGATAGTGAAACTATTCGTTCTAGGAGCTTTATCCATCTCAAGACTCCATATAGCTGAAATAACCTCTTCTTCTGAAATGTCTTTACACAGAGCGACATTGTCTTCACTGGTGATTAACTTTGGAACTGATTTTAAAAGAAATTGGGTGGAGTCCTTGTCTAGATCCCCTTCTAATGAGTAAAGGTTTTTGTAGTGCTTCGTGAGAGCCCTTTTGATATCCTCAAAAGAGGATAAAACATCGCTAGAGTCTTTCCTGATTTCCTTAGCTCAGTTTTGATGGACACGAGCTCTTTCTTGATTGTGAAAATATTTTATGTTGTTATCTCGTGATTGCAACCACAAGCTTCACGACTTAAGCTACCATTGCTCTTCCTCATTGCAAAGAATGTTGTGCAATTCGAGATTTATGGCCTTCTCCTGCTGCAAAATCTCTGGGGTGACCTCCTCGGTATCAATTTATCTTGGATAGACTGTAGCTGTTGTAAAGTTGCGACTTTCCTTACTTCTAGTGATATGTAGTTTGACTTTTCCCACTGCTTTAGAGCCCTCTTAATCATTCTCAATTTGGATTCCCAAACATAGAAGGGGGATCCAATCACATATGATGCCCAAGCATTTGAAATTATTTCAAAAGCTTCTTGCTTGTGGATCCAAATCAGATTGAATCTGAATGGGAGTGGGTCATAGTTCTCCCCAGGTTTGAGAATTAAAGATATGGGCCAATGTTCTGAATTGCTTTGTGGCAAGATTCAAGAAGATATTTATGAGTCTTGAGATAAGAGATCGATGCTCACTAGGGACCTGTCTAACCAAGATACTATATGGTATTTCTCATTTATTTTATTCGTCCAGAAGAATCTCCCTTTGACTGGATTTATATTGAGGAGATCCCATTCTGTCATAAGATCCTCCATTTGCTCCCAGAAAGGATCCCTGGTAATAGATCCTCCTCTCTTTTTTTGAATTGTACAGTATTGTGTTCAATTCCCCTCCTACAATACACTGTTTGCCATAATCTTGAGTCTTGAGTTGCGACAGAGAGCTCCAAAATTGCACTCCTCCATAGATTACCGGGGAATAGACATTTATAATTGTAACATCCCGAAAATTACCAAAAAAAAATAAAAAAACTAAATTAGCAATAATTATCAAGTCATTAATGCGGAAATATAAATTAAATAAATTTCTTCCCTAAGATAATTCAAAACTATGACATGTCATACTTCCCAAGTAAACATGATACGGTTCATTTGCTATCAGATTTAAACGGATGCTAAACTTCTTGACAACGGATTTTTTTATGATTATACAAGGAATACAGTTTTCAGATTTGCTCAATTTCTATGTATAATTCTATGCTGTTATAAGTTTGTACTATTATGATGATATTGATGTTGAGCTGACAGTTTGTTTGTGCGATGATGAAGGGGTCCCACGAGGTACCCCGGAGTTTACTTAGCTATGATTAGCTAAGTCATTTGAATACTGTCTTCCATGTGCAGACCATAGGTATGAAATTCTACGCCAACGAGTGTTATGAATACAAGTGTCTTCCAATTCATCATCAGTGTAAAAGTAGAATGTTATTTACTTCCTTACGAAACAAGATACTGAAGGTATGGATACATGGTTCGAATTCTAGTTTTATGTACTGACATCCAAGCTCTTCAATGATACATTTTTTATGTCGTCCGTATGTTTTACTTTATTGCAATATACAATATCATGACTACTGTTGTTACTATTAAGCTATGATACCGGATCTATATTTAAAGCTGTAGGAATCTGGTAGAAAATGATGTTTACATTTTGGATCTATCATTGTATCTTGTACTTACAGAACTTAGACTATTCTAAGTCCTAGATTTGTTCTTTGATTGCACGGTTAGTAGATGCAAGTATAGGGACTCGAGCTTGTACTAAGGACCTAGCTTTAGAGTATATCTCGCCAATACTTATACTTATGATGATACCATAGTCTTACACTATATGGCAATTCCTATGGAATTTATTGTGAATAGTTTCTATGTTATGAACTAGCATCATCAAACTTCATCCTATAGCTTATTTGAAACTCTAGAAATGAATTAGAATTAAAATAGAATAATGTATGATTCTATGCATCTACCAAATACATTGATTATATAATTCCAATGTTACGATGCCTACGTTCAAACTTATATCAAAGGTGCACTAAATATTTGTAACGATGTGATTTTACAATATGCAATGTTACGAGTTAAAATTCAATGGAGTGATGAAAACATTAGGTATGGACCATGCATTAAGGCTAATCAAAATAGTGGGTGATATTACTATTATCACCATACCTACACAACCTTCGAAAACCTATAACATTAGCACACAAAGGTCTAATATGCAGTACTATGCTATTGGTGGCAGGTGGTAATGGCTCGGTACTTGACATGATTTCCAATCTAGCGTTGACAGGCTTTGAAAAACGTCGAACCACTTAGTGAACGAAGTGGAAGCCACGGTGTGGGGTCTTCACGTGCTAGAGGTTTGCAATGAGTGCCATATTGACCTAGTTGTGCCATGCACAAGCTTTTTGGTCCACTTACCTGGCAGTTGGTAGATGCAGCTATTAAATAGCATTGATTGTAATGCAGGTTTGGTTATCAACATGCCCTCCTGGCAATTGTACCACTGTCGATCTCCCTAAGATCTCGAGCTGTGGGCAAACCCTAAACTTACGATGGTAAGTGATGGAGGAAGGTTTTCATATTACCATTGTTACGCTCAGTGGTAAGATAGTGGAGCCGGCCGATTGCTGTAATGTAGGAGTGTTTGCTTTTCTGAGAGGAGGACTCCTCCCTGGTCTTGAACCCGAGACCTGTGTGAGATAGTTTTAGATAGTTTTAAGGGTTATAGGCTTATGCATCGTGCCAAAGAGCCACGCTACAATCGTGGTAGCTGTGTAAGATTCTTCTGTCAGTTGCTGAGAGTGATTTGAAGTTGGGGTTCAAGTTCTCCATGAGAGATTGTCTTCTGAGTTTTGAATTTGTAGTACCGTTATTGCTACCAGGCCTCGTCGTCTTTTCTACTGGCGTGATGTGCCTTTGTTCCGAGCTGTGATAAAAGGTAATTGTTCACGATAATGTCATAGTATGGTGTTGCTTGCTTACTTTCTTGTATCCTCTTTGTTTTAACCCAATCGAAATGTGACTTTGCAGGTACCCACTTCATAGGATGGTTCTAGTGCAAGCATGGGGAATGAAATATGTTGCGACTTCTCCTGGTAAGCTCCGGTGGTTCTTGAAACCTTGTAGGTGCCCTAGAGCATGGTATTGATGGTGACTATCGTATGCTAAGAGTTGGAACTTGTAGACTTGTTTTTGGTGATGGCCGATTGTTGAGTTTTGAGTCTTATTTGATGAATACGATACAGTGGATAGTCTTTACTAGTTTAAGTGGTCATTCGGCTCTTGATGCCTGGTTGTACTATTCGTTAAGAGCTTCGAAATCGCAGTTTTTACATGCTATTTGATAAGGGTATAACCTTGTGTTTTCTGTAACTCCACGGTCGTGTTTAAATATTTGGTTGAAAAGGTTTAAGCCTTGCGGACTGTGGAACCCTAACATGTCCGATAAAAATAACTCTGATTTATATTTGAATGGAAAGACTCAGAACCTAGGGTTCTCTTGCACCTATGAACAATTGGTTTGATTTCGCAAATGAATGTTGTGCTTTTGAAATAAGAAAGAAAATAAATGTTATTTGTAATAATGAACAATAATGGTTGTTGTAGCTAAGAGTTTCCTGTAGCTTCGTCCTCATTGTTGATGTTTAAGTTTTGGGATAGTTTTGAGATAAGTTCGACTAGCAAAAGTCTTTGTAATGAGAATGCCATAATGTCCCTTTTCTTTTATTTCGTAAGGAATCCTACCTATAATTGTTTATTGTTGTCTCGCTTGCAACGTGCCTCGGTACTTGAAACTTAACCTGTAAAAAAGGGGGTTTGATAATGTGAATGTCTTCGATGTTGTAAATGGATTCATGCTAGGATTGAGGGCTATCGTCCGATATTGACACTGGATCGTGCTTTCTGTTGAAAGATGTTTTACTGCCCTGTAAAAGTCTCGAAAAGCTTAGTTAAGGTATGGAAATCTATAACTAAGTAACCTCATAGTGAAATACCTAGGGTTTTTGCCATGGATGGCGTGATAAGAAATATGAACTGTGAACCCAAGACACACCTAGGTTCATAGTCATGGGATAACTTAGGGTTTCGATGCTATTGCACATGTAAATGTATTTTGATAACTGAAATCAAGTGGCAGTTAGTGAAGAATTGGTATGTGTTTAATTATAAAGATTTGTACAGGGAGTAGTTATTGCAGCTGCTAAAATACCTATATTGTGAATGCTTGTGAATATGAAATTTATGATAAAATATATAAAAAAAATGCATTTTCCAAAAAAAGGGAACGTAAACGAAATGGAGAAGTATAGATCTGTGCAGTAGTAACAAGTATTCTTCCCTAAATATAAAATAGGTAAATGCTATGTCTCAGTCTATATGATGTTGTACTTTTCTTACGTCTGTACTTATGTATGAAATGGGGACATATGAATCTTGTGCAGAAATTAATTCTTGCAGCTGCTATTATTCGTGAAAATACCCTTGCTAAAAAAAACATGAAAAGTATAAGATTGATGTGCATTTGCTTACTGGCTGAAAAAAAATAGAGTTAAAAGAAATACATAAAACTGTGCAGAAACTTGCTATGTTTTTCTTTCCTGTGTTAATTAAATGAATTATATGTTGCGGTTGATGCTATATTGGAATGGGTACTGTGTTTTAAATATAGGGCAGAATTCTAACAACAACATTACCATAAGAGTCTAAAATAATCCTCTTAGCCTTTTGCTTACTAAATTTGGTCGATTTAATGCTACCTTTATGTACTGGAGTACGATGCAAACTCAAGCATGGGGAAAAATGCGGAGGAGTCATTTTATCAGTCAAATAATAAAATTAGGTCAAAAAATAAAAATAGTTATTTCTACTGATCCTTAGTAAATTTTCTAAACCAGTTGCTGTAGAGATTCATACTTCTGAAAAATACAAACAAAATAAAGAAATTGTAGAACCTGATAATTGTAGGAGAAACAAATCACCCAAGGAGCTTGTTGCACCCAACCTGCTCCTAAAACAGCCAGGATGCCTGCCTTAGGACCCCCGAGCCTGTTCACTGAACCAGTAGGAGGAAGAAACTTTAGAAGCTTAGGTCCTCAATCTTGCAGCAGCAAGTAGTTTATCCAGTCTTACAGACTCAGCAGTCAAAAGAGACCTGCACCAGCACCTCTGGTTTTCCTTCTCAGAAATAATTTGCAGACTTACAATTGCACTTTCACATAGCCTCCCTAATTCGAATCTCTCAGTCATCACCTGATGCACATGAGGAATATTTCTGCAGAAAATATTGTAAGAGCTGCCTGCTCAATTCGAATTGCCTTATATAGGTTGCCTAGTCCTTTTAGTGATTATCTTGGTCATTAAATGAGCTTCCTGCTCACTCCTCCACCTGGAGAATAATGCCATAATTTTAGGGGTAGTTGTCCCATAACCAACAGCTAGTGGTGGAGTGCAAATGCTGCCATTTGTCCCATGCCTTCTAGCAGCTTCCATTCCTCCTAGTGGGTCAGTGAACACTCTTGTAACAACTTTCTTGAGTGTTTGTCTCCTATTTTAATTTATTAAATAAAAATAATGAGTCATTACAATCATCTTTGACCAAATTTGGTCATAATTACAAAACTTTGTAATTACAAATTAACATAAAGTATTTTGCAAAATAAAATAAATATCCTCAAAATTTGGGTAGGTTACATACACCCCCCCTTAAGTCCCAACATCGTCCTCGATGTTGTTTATTCACTCTCTGAGTGTTCCCGAAACAGAGTTGGGTATGCTACCTGCATACTACTTTCCAACTCCTAGGTTGCCTCCATTGGGCTAAGGTGCTTCCATTGCACCTTTACCTGCCCAATGGTGCGATTCCGGAGTAAAGTTTCCTTCCTTCCGAGGATATAGTCCGGTTCCACCGAAAAATCACCGTCTTGTTCCACCTGAACATCATTCCAATTTACAACATGAGTGGCATCGTGTACATATTTATTTAACAATGAAATGTGAAAAACATTATGTATTTTGAGGTTTGAGGGCAAGGCCAATTGATATGCCACGGGTCCAACCCTTGACAAAATTTCGAAAGGACCACAATACCTGGGTGCCAGCTTGGCACAGCTTCCCAATTTCAAGGAACTCTTTTTCGGCCTTACCTTAAGAAAAACATGCTCACCAACCTGGAACTCTTTATGAGTTCTTCTAAGGTCTGCTTGACTTTTCTACCTATCTTGGGCAGCTTTTAGATTTCCCTGTACTTGTTTCACAATTTGTTCTAACTCCTGTGACAATTCAGGTCCTAAAATAACCCTGTTAAGTGGATCACTCCACGAAACTGGTGTGTTACATTTCCTGCCATAAAGAATTTCAAACGGGCTAAGCCTGGCTGATGCCTGGTAGTGATTGTTATATGCAAATTCTGCTAAATGCAGATAGTCCTCCCATTTACCAGGCTGATCCTTAACATACATTCTTAGCATGTCTTCCAAAATCTGATTCACCCTTTGTCTATCCATCTGTTTGGGGATGAAATGCGGTACTAAAATTTAAGGTTGTATTCAACCCTTTAAACAAGGACCTCCAAAAATTTCCTGTAAATTTTGAGTCACGGTTCGAAACTATTACCTTTGGTATCCCATGCAGTCGAAAAACCTGCTTCATGAAAATTTCTGCGATGTCTGGAGCTTTATGAGTAGTCTTTACAGGGATAAAATGTGTTGCCTTGCTAAGTTTATCCACTACCACCATGATGGAGTCATTATGTTTCTGATTCCTTGGTAACCCAGTGATAAAATCTATACTTATGATTTCCCATTTCCAGCTAGGTATAGGCAATGGCTATAATAATCCAGCAGGATGCTGATGCTCACTTTCACCTTCTGACAGTCAAAACACTTAGCTATATATTCTGCTACTTCATCCTTCATTATGGGCCAATAGTACTCTTTTCGTAGCATAGTGATGGTTTTCTGATAACCTGGATGACAAGAATAGTGGCTTTTATGCATCTCATCCAAAATCAGAATTTTTACTGTTGGTACGTTGGGTACATATAATCTGTTTTTGTACAACAGCAATCTGTTTTCCTTCAAACTGTAATCTGTCATAGTATTCTCAGAATTGTTTTTTGTTGTCTTTTCGTGTAATTTTTTGTATTCCTCATCATCTTTAATCCCTTCAAAATCTGTTTTTCCAAATCTGTGGTATATGTGTTGATGGCTGGAATGAAATTTATCCTTGCATTACAACTTAACGCATCGACAACTTTGTTCTCCTTCCCTTTAATGTGCTGAATTTCAAAGTCGTATTCACTTAGAAAAGCTAGCCATCTGGCTTGTCTAGCATTCAAATTTGTCTGGTCTAGTAAATATTTCAGCCCCATGTTATCTGTCATTAAGGTAAATTTTATGCCAATAAGGTGGTGATGCCACATTTTCAAAGCATGAATTACTGCTAATAATTCCATATCATAAGTAGAATAATTATTTTCATGTATTTTCAACTTTCTAGATTCATAGGCTACAACATACCCCTCCTGTGTTAGGACTCCTCCTAGTCTGTCATTACATGCATCCGTACATACTACAAAATCCTTAGTAGGATCTGCAATCCTCAAAATAGGCATTGTAACCAGTAATTCCTTCAACTTTTTAAAACTGTCCGCGCACCTTTGATCCCATACAAACTTCTTTCCTTTCTTCTGCAAGGATGTTATGGGGTTTGCAATCCTTGAAAACCCTTCAATGAATTTTTTGTAATATCTAGTAATACCCATAAATGATCGCACATCCGACACATCTTTAGGGACTGGCCATTCATTAATGGCTTTTATCTTAGCGGGGTCAACTGAAATTCCTTCCTTAGAGATTATGTGTCCTAAGTACTGGATCTTGTCTTTGTAAAAATCACACTTACTGAACTTAGCATATAACTGGTGATCTCTTAGTACCTGCAGAATGATACGCAGATGTTCATCATGCTCTTCCTTGTTCTTAGAATACACTAAAATGTCATCGATAAACACAAAGGTGAATTTATCCAAGTATTTGTGCAAAATCTTATTCATTAGGCACATAAACGCTGTCGGGGCATTAGTCAACCCAAACGGCATGAACACAAACTCATAATGTCCATATCAAGTTCTAAAGGCTGTTTTGAAAATGTCTTCATCCTTCACGCGAACCTGATGATATCCTAATCGTAAATCAATCTTTGAGAATATCGTTGCTCCGCGCAGCTGATCAAATAGATCGTCAATGCGGGGCAACGGGTATCTATTCTTGATCGTCATTTTATTCAGTTGACGATAATCTATGCAAAGTCTTAAGGTGCCATCTTTCTTCTTAACAAAAATGACCGGTGCTCCCCAAGGAGACACGCTAGGTCTTATGTACTTTTTATCAATCAGTTCTTTCAACTGAGATTTTAACTCATTCAACTCTAGTATATTCATCCCGTATGGAGCTTTGGAATTTGGCACTGCACCGGGTATTAACTCAATAGTAAAATCTAGATCTCGTTTAGGAGGTAATCCTGGAATCTCTTCAGGGAAAACATCTTGGAATTCATTTAGGACAGGTATGTCTTCTATTTTCAATTTGTCTGCTGTAGTACATAACTCCTCATTTACTACATTTACTACATTTACTGCAAACATTTGGCACCCTTTTCTAACTGCTTTCTTTACCTGTATAGTTGAAATCTGTCTAAGGGATGTCTTTCTAGGAACACCCTTCACTTCTGCTGTCCTTCCTTCATCATTCAAACAAGTGAAACTTTTCTCATAACAATTTAGGATGACATGATGGGCTTCTAACCAGTCCATCCCAATTAAGATGTCATATGATCCTAGAGGTAAAATATCTAACTTGATCTGTGTTGTTAGCCGATTCATAGATAAAACACAACTTTCCACGAAATCATAAACTTTTCTTTTCGTTCCCGTTGCTAGTCTAACTAACCAAGACTTATTGAATTTTTCTATTTTCAACTTACAACTTTCTACAATATCTGGTGATATATAACTCAGACTAGCACCTGGATCAATCAAAATAGAAACTGGATGGTTTTGTAGCATACCTTCAACCTCTACCATTGAGACTTGGTGTTCTGCTTGCCGATTGTCTAATGCTGCATTAATTATGGGTACCTCTCTTGCCAAATCTCCTATAGTAGCTTCAGATTGTATGGAGTGAATATGGCTAGTTGACCGCTTCCTAAGGGGACAATCTGAGGCATAATGAGGACCTTGACACTCAAAACATTTTATAGGTGGCTTTTTGTTCATTGGTTCTGGCAACATTGGGAACATTTATGGGGGCTGTAAATTTCTGCTGCTGATTATTTCTGGAACTGCTCCCTTGAAAATTTCGATTCTGAATTTTTTTCTTTTGGAAACCAGAATTTCCATTAAACCTGAAATTTTTCTTTTTCTGCTCAAAGTGACTGGGTTTATGATTTTTCTAGCTAAATACTTCTTCTCTTTTCCTGTTCTGATCAAAGCAAAAAGTTGCCTTCCTCATGGCTTCTTCTGACGTTTTTGGGTTATCGTACTCTATTATGTCCTTGATGTTGAAGGGTAGGCAACTCAGGTATCTTTGAACCTTCAGTTTTTCTTCCGCCAGGTATGGCACATACCTTAGCAAATTTAGAATCTTGATGTTCAGTTCTTTCATGTTCATCGTTCCCAGCTTTAGATCATATAATTCTTTGGATTTTTCTTCATAATACTGCTCAGATAAGAATTTCTTTTTGAAGTATCTTTTAAAAGTACTCCAACTCACCTCTCTGTCCTTTATGCCTTTTACTCTTTTGAGGTCCCGCAACCAAATATCTGCCTTCCCGGTTAGGTTATAAATTGCCATTTTTGCCTTTAACGATTTTGAGTAATCATAGATCTAAAAATACTTTTTCATGCCGGACAGCCATGCCTCAGCTGTCTCTCCTTTCTCTGTTTCACCATTGAAAGTTGGGGGTTTGATTTTCTTGAACTCCCTAGATATCTATTCGTACTGTTTATGGCTTTTCCTTTTTGGCTTGTAACCTCCTTCACTACTATCACTAGAATAGTTGCGTTTCTTTTTACGTGGGTGTTTGGCAGTTCCTGACGATGTTGAGCTGTTGTTTTCATCATTAGTTTTTACTTGCTTACTCTTGCCCTCATAAGGTAAGTCCTCAGTTTTGGAAGTACGTTCAACTTCTCTATCCGGTTCATCTGTTGGGTATTGATCGAACAGTACTTGCTTTAATTCCTCTTGTTTTCTCAGAATTCTCTCATTGTCCTGCTTTACTGATCTTATCTCTGCTTTCAATTCTTGAAAGGCACGTAATAGCTCTGGTCATTCAGGTTTCCATGGACTTCTCTTTCAAATTGTTGTCCCGTAATATGGTTGTTTGGTGGAAAAATGTCCTCCATATGTCCAGCTGATCCTTCCATACCTGCAACTTAAAAGCAATTTTTTGTATATGACAATAATAAGAATTTTCGTCGTCAGAAAATTTCTGTTATGTGTTTTCTTGGACCTTTTTAGGCCTAGAGTTCGAACGTGAGCTCTGATACCACATGTAACATCTCGACAATTACCATAAAAAAAAATAGCAATAATTATCAAGTCATTAATGCAGAAATATAAATTAAATAAATTTCTTCCCTAAGATAATTCAAAACTATGACACATCATACTTCCCAAGTAAACATGATACGGTTCATTTGCTATCAGATTTAAACTGATGCTAAACTTCTTGACAATGATCTTTTTATGATCATGCAAGGAATACAGTTTACAGATTTGCTCAATTTCTATGTATAATTATATGTTGTTATAAGTTTGTACTATTATGATGATATTGATGTTGAGCTGACAGTTTGCTTGTGTGATGATGAAGGGGTCCTACGAGGTACTTCGGAGTTTACTTAGCTATGATTAGCTAAGGCATTTGAATACTGTCTTCCATGTGCAGACCACAGGTAAGAAATTCTATGCCAACGAGTGTTATGAATACAATTGTCTTTCAATTCATCGTCAGTGTAAAAGTAGAATGTTATTTACTTCCTTACGAAACAAGATACTGAAGGTATGGATACATGGTTCGAATTCTAGTTTTATGTACTGACATCCAAGCTCTTCAGTGATACAATTTTTATGTCGTCCGTGTGTTTTACTTTATTGCAATATACAATATCATGACTATTGTTGTTACTATTAAGCTATGATACCGGATCTATATTTAAAGCTATAGGAATCTGGTAGAAAATGATGTTTACGCTTTGGATCTATCATTATATCTTGTACGTACAGAACTTAGACTATTCTAAGTCCTGGATTTGTCCTTTGATTGCACGGTTAGTAGATGTAAGTACACTGAATCGAGCTTGTACTAAGGACCTAGCTTTAGAGTATATCTCGCCAATACTTATATACTTACGATGATACCACAGTCTTACACTATATGGTAATTCCTATGGAATTTATTGTGAATAGTTTCTATGTTATGAACTAGCATCATCAAATTTCATCCTATAGCTTATTTGAAACTCTAGAAATGAATTAGAATTAAAATAGAATAATGTATGATTCTATGCATCTACCAAATACATTGATTATATAATTCCAATGTTACGATGCCTACGTTCAAACTTATATCAAAGGTGCACTAAATATTTGTAACGATGTGATTTTACAATAAGCAATGTTACTATTATGAAATGTTACAAGTTAAAATTCAATGGAGTGATGAAAACATTAGGTATGGACCATGCATTAAGGCTAATCAAAATAGTGGGTGATATTACTATTATCACCATACCTACACAACCTTCGAAAACCTATAACATTAGCACACAAAGGTCTAATATGCAATACTATGCTATTGATGGCAGGTGGTAATGGCTCGGTACTTGACATGATTTCCAATCTGGCGTTGACAGTCTTTGAAAAACGTCGAACCACTTGGTGAACGAAGTGGAAGCCACGGTGTGGGGTCTTCACGTGCTAGAGGTTTGCAATGAGTGCCATATTGATCGAGCTGTGCCATGCACAAGCTTTTTGGTCCACTTACCTGGCAGTTGGTAGATGCATCTATTAAATAGCATTGATTGTAATGCAGGTTTGGTTATCAACATGCCCTCCTGGCAGTTGTACCACTGTCGATCTCCCTAAGATCTCGAGCTGTGGGCAAACCCTAAACTTACGATGGTAAGTGATGAAGGAAGGTTTTCATATTACCATTGTTACGCTCAGTGGTAAGATAGTGGATCCGTCCGATTGTTGTAATGTATGAGTGTTTGCTTTTCTGAGAGGAGGACTCCTCCCCGGTCTTGAACCCAAGACCTGTGTGAGATAGTTTTAAGGGTTACAGGCTTATGCATCATGCCAAAGAGCCACGCTATAGTCGTGGTAGCTATGTAAGATTCTTCTGTCAGTTGCTGAGAGTGATTTGAAGTTGGGGTTCGAGTTCTCCATGA
Organism: Larix kaempferi; assembly: GCA_027924585.1. Taxonomy (NCBI): domain Eukaryota; kingdom Viridiplantae; phylum Streptophyta; class Pinopsida; order Pinales; family Pinaceae; genus Larix; species Larix kaempferi. The sequence continues at coordinate 77,494 of BSBM01000903.1, forward strand.
GAGATTGTCTTCTGAGTTTTGAATTTGTAGTACCGTTATTGCTACCAGGCCTCGTCGTCTTTTCTACTGGCGTGATGTGCCTCTGTTCTGAGCTGCGATAAAAGGTAATTGTTCACGATAATGTCATATTATGGTGTTGCTTGCTTGCTTTCTTGTATCTTCTTTGTTTTAACCCCATCGAAATGTGACTTTGCAGGTACCCACTTCATAGGATGGTTCTGGTGCAAGCATGGGGAATGAAATATGTTGCGACTTCTCCTAGTAAGCTCCGGTGGTTCTTGAAACCTTGTAGGTGCCCTTGAGCATGGTGTTGATGGTGACTATCGTATGCTGAGAGTTGGAACTTGTAGACTTGTTTTTGGTGATGGCCGATTGTTTAGTTTTGAGTCTTATTTGATGAATACGATACAGTGGATAGTCTTTACTAGTTTAAGTGGTCATTCGGCTCTTGATGCCTGGTTGTATTGTTCGTTAAGAGCTTCAAAATCGCAGTTTTTACATGCTATTTGATAAGGGTATAACCCTATGTTTTCTGTAACTCCACGATCGTGTTTAAAGATTTGGTTGAAAAGGTTTAAGCCTTGCGGACTGTGGAACCCTAACAGGTTTGATAAAAATAACTCTGATTTATATTTGAATGGAAAGACTCAGAACCTAGGGTTCTCTTGCACCTATGAACAATTGGTTTGATTTCATGAATGAATGCTGTGCTTTTGAAATAAGAAAGAAAATAAATGTTATTTGTAATAATGAACAACAATGGTTGTTGTAGCTAAGAGTTTCCTGTAGCTTTGTCCTCACTGTTGATGTTTAAGTTTTGGGATAGTTTTGAGATAAGTTCGACTACCAAAATTTTTTGTAATGAGAATGCCACAGTGTCCCTTTTCTTTTATTTCGTAAAGAATCCTACCTGTAATTTTTTATTGTTGTCTGGCTTGCAACATGCATCGGTACCCGAAACTTAACCTGTAAAAAAAGGGGTTTGATAATGTGAATGTCTTCGATGCTGTAAATGGATTCATGCTAGGATTGAGGGCTATCATCCGATATTGACACTAGATCATGCTTTCTGTTGAAAGATGTTTTACTGCCCTGTAAAAGTCTCGAAAAGCTTAGTTAGGGTATGAAAATCTATAACTAAGTAACCTCAGAGTGAAATACCTATGGTTTTTGCCATGGATGGCGTGATAAGAAATATGAACTGTGAACCCAAGACACACCTGGGTTCATAGTCATGGGATAACTTAGGGTTTCGATGCTATTGCACATGTAAATGTATTTTGATAACTGAAATCAAGTGGCAGTTAGTGAAGAATTGGTATGCGTTTAATTATAAAGATTTGTACAGGGAGTAGTGATTGCAGCTACTAAAATACTTAGATTGTGAATGCTTGTGAATATGAAATTTATGATAAAATATATAAACAAATGCATTTTACAAAAAAAGGGATCGAAAACGAAATGGAGAAGTATAGATCTGTGCAGTAGTAACATGTATTCTTCCCTAAATATAAAATAGGTAAATGCTATGTCTCAGTCTATATGATGTTGTACTTTTCTTACGTCTGTACTTATGTATGAAATGGGGACATATGAATCTTGTGCAGAAATTAATTCTTGCAGCTGCTATTATTCTTGAAAATGCCCCTGCTAAAAAAAACATGAAAAGTATAAGATTGATGTGCATTTGCTTACTGGCTGAAAAAAAATAGAGTTAAAAGAAATACATAAAACTGTGCAGAAACTTGCTAAGTTTTTCTTTCCTGTGTTAATTAAATGAATTCTATTGGAATGGGTACTGTGTTTTTAATATAGGGCAGAATTCTGACAAGAACATTGCCATAAGAGTCTAAAATAATCTTCTTAGCCTTTTGTTTACTAAATTTGGCCGATTTAATGCTACCTCTCTGTACTGGAGTACGATGCAGACTCAAGCATGGGGAAAAATGCAGAGGAGTCATTTTATCAGTCAAATAATAAAATTAGGCCAGAAAATAAAAATAGTTATTTCTATTGATCCTTAGTAAATTTTCTAAACCAGTTGCTGCAGAGATTCATACTTCTGAAAATAACAAACAAAATAAAGAAACTGTAGAACCTGATAATTGTAGGAGAAACAAATCACCCAAGGAGCCTGTTCCACCCAACCTGCTCCTAAAACAGCCAGGATGCCTGCCTTAGGACCCCCGAGCCTGTTCACTGAACCAGTAGGAGGAAGAAACTTTAGAAGCTTAGGTCCTCAATCTTGCAGCAGCAAGTAGTTTATCTAGTCTTACAGACTCAACAGTCAAAAGAGACCTGCACCAACACCTCTGGTTTTCCTTCTCAGAAATAATTTGCAAACTTACAATTGCACTCTCACATAGCCTCCGTAATTCGAATATCTCAGTCATCACCTGATGCACATGAGGAATATTTATGCATAAAATATTGTTAGAGCTACCTGCTCAATTCGAATTGCCTTATATAGGCTGCCTAGGCCGTTTAGTGATTATCTTGGTCATTAAATGAGCTGCTTGCTCACTCCTCCACCTGGAGAATAATGCCATAATTTTAGGGGTAGTTGTCCCATAACCAACAGCTAGTGTTGGAGTGCAAATGATGCCATCTGTCCCATGCCTTCTAGGAGCTTCCATTCCTCCCAGTGGGTCAGTGAACACTCTTGTAACAGCTTTCTTGAGTGTTTGTATCCTATTTTAATTCATTAAATAAAAATAATGAGTCATTAGAGTCATCTTTGACCAGATTTGGTCATAATTACAAAACTTTGTAATTATAAATTAACATAAAGTATTTTGCAAAATAAAATAAATATCCTCAAAATTTGGGTAGGTGACAATAATTGTCATCGCTATCTACTCGCCCGAAGGAAGTGAGAATGAAAGATGATTTCTCCTTGCTGCCAAGAAGCTCGAGCTGATCAGGGTTCCAAATAGTGCACAAGCCTCCAGAGGCCCCCTCTAGAACTAATAGCAAGAACCTTACCATTCTTCCATGTTTTTATTCTTGTATCTAACATATCCTGCTTTCCAAGTTTGGTTTCTTGGATGCAAAGCACTTGGGGTTTTTTTAGCAAGTAAGAGAGCTTTCATGGCTAAGACTTTTTTGGCGTTTCCCATCCCTCTGCAATTCCTAGATATAATCTTCATTATTTAACTGAATGGGGGTGGGGCTTACTACCTGTATAATTTGATGACTTTGTGGTGCCCTTGTCACCTCCCATCTTGTATTTATCCAGAATGAATTGGGTGTCTTGTATTAGGTCTCGGGTTGCCTCAGTCTCCCTGTTCTCCTTATCTGTCTTTCTCCCCCTATGCTTTAGCTGAGATGAATCGATCTCTTCCTACCGATTCTTTCTAGATTTATGACCAGTTTTACTTCGAGTTGATATACCAACATTCTGGTTGGAGCATGAGGTGGCAATGGGGGCTGCCAGGCGAAACTGTGCCTTGGGGGTTTCTATGTTTTGAGCCTCTGTTGATTCGCACTCAACTCCAGTGGGGGCTTTGTAATATCCCATAATTTGATCCAGAATTGGATCATCACCAGTTACTGCCAGTTTGTAACTTGTATTGGTTGGAGAATCCTCACATGTTACTTTTTTCTTTTTGGATTGGGCCGATGGCTTTGATGATTTGGGTAGGCAATCCTCTAGATACTGTGACATGGATCCTTCCGGGATGGAGATGAGAACATAAAATTTGTTGAAGTTTTGAATAGGTTGACCGGTGGACATGACTCGTGACTTGGGCCCTAGAGCAGATCCTTTTGGAACTGCTTTTTTCCTTTACGTCTGCCACTGTTCTTTTGGGGTATTTCCTTGCGCTTCTTTTGATTTGGCTTGCTTGTAATCTCTGGCGAAGTGACCGTATTTGTGACAACTTTTACACTTGAAAGGAAGCTGATTGTAATCAAGCCGTTGAAGGTGAGACCAGGATCCATGAGTCAACAGGATCTCGTTTGGGAGCCCTTTTTCAAGATCGACTTCCACACAAATCCTGGCACAAACAAATTGTTTGCCTTTCAGTGTGGCTCGATCGATATATTTACCCAAGGAGTTTCCAATAGATCTTAAGTAGTCATCTCCCTAGTAGGAGAGGGGAAGTCTGGGGAGTTTCACCCAAATTGACACATAAGAGGGTATGTCGTCTTTTGGATCAAAATCCAGGGTCCACCGATTGAGGTAAAGCCTACGAGGTCCCAAAAAGTATAATCTGTTCCTAAATATTAGATCTCTGTCTTCTAAATACTGGAAGTGAAATACAAAAAATCCCTTTCCACAATAGATATTAAAAATATTATTACTTCGAAGCTTAAAAATAAATGTGGTGTGATGAAAATATAGAGGGTAAAAGAAAATTAAAAAATTACAAGGAGATCATTAACCCTAATCTTGAAGATCAAAATTATCTCTTTGTTTTAACACTTGTAAAGAAGGAGATCCACATAGTTAAAATAAGAACGAACTCTATGAGCTACATAATGAAACATGATAATGAAATAGGGCAACCTTTCCTAAAATTCCACGAGTTGAAAGAATCTTGTCATCTTTGTGAGACTGAATGTGCATACACCGACAATACGAACTTACCCAACCCTCTATTTCATCAAAATTATAATAATTTAGAAACCCTCCTCAACAAATTTTTTAAACACAAAAATAAAACTCTAAAACAAACCAAGTAATTCATTATTTTTTTTAAAGATTTAATAAACCAAAATTGATGTAATAAATATAAAATTCTAACTCTATTTTAAATATTGTTTTAATATTACTTTTGATAAACAAAATATTTTTGAAATCCCCCATCTTTTTAATGTTGATTCCCCTACATTTAAAAAACACCAACTAAAACAGTACAGTAATTCTCACTGACTCTACTCAGTATATCATATATCCATTTATATACCTTTGAGCTGTCACATAAAATCGCTAATTACCATTTATGGGTTATTCAACCCAACACACTTGGCGCATGTCACAGAAAACTAATTATGTACGTTGATATTCTTCTCCATACACACATGGCCAACAGAAAGCTGGATCGTCTCTCCTGAAAGCATAAAGCTGAACCAGCCCGCTATCATTTCTCTTCCATAGCAGATTTAAGGGTTGAAAAATGTCTCGTGAGCAAAGGTTACAGAAGTAGACAAAGAAGGCCGCAGTATGCTCTATAATGGCAGAGGCAGTAGTAACGCTGCTAAATTCCCTTGAGCGAGCCATCCATTTGACCAAGTGTTTGCCATCTGCAACCACGCAGGATCAAGTCTCTGCAGTATACTCTTCTCTCCGAGATGCCCAGCTGAACATTCAGAATTTTCTTCTTCTCAACCAACAGGAGGAGGAGGTGGTGGCAACCATGGATGAAAACAACGAAAACTGTTTGAGGGAGCAAGGAATGCAAGAAGATGATCAGCCCATGACTGCTATGGAAGACGAGGAGCTGCAGAAGCTGCAGGAGTCGATCCAGTACTGCGCTCTCCAGAGCAAACGGAGGAAACGTGCGCATTCACCCTCTTCGGTCGACGGCTCCTCCGGGAATCCCATGGACATGCATTATCTCAGGGGCCAGGTTCAAGGTCAGGGTCAGGAACTGCAAGGTCCCGTGTTCAAACCTCAGGATAACCAGCACAAGTTCGATCTAATTTTCCAGTTTCACGGCTGACGCCGATTCTTTAGGTAATCAGTTCTTTGACGGTCGCCATCGAATCTCAGCTTTCCGGTGTTCTTTAGTTTCTGGGTCGCCGAAATCGTTTTTTGTATCATTGTTGTGTTACTTTTCGGATTTTTAGGTTGCAAACTATCACCGTTTTTAATTTATTGCGATTTTTGGGCCAAATTTATTGTTAATTGAAGTGTAACCCCCAATTTAATAAATAGGTTTGCTTGAGGGTTTAATATCCATTGACTGCAAACTGGGGTTTGATCACATTTGGAGCTCGACTAACACTCGTTCTGGTTTATATTTTGGGATTGAAAAGAAAACGGGCTTTTAGGTGGTCTTTAAAAAACATTGCGTGCTTTTTTCTTTATGTCTGAAACCCAGCACTGGGGTTCTAAACAAGGGTTTTCTGGGGTTTGAAAAATAGTATATCTGTGCAAGAACAGAAAATAAGTATTATTGAGAAATTATGTCATGAAATAATTTCGAGAACTTTGTTGATCAGAGTTGTCTTTTTCCATACAGTTTGTACTCCAAGTTGAATTTCTTACAGAAATCTGCAAGATCAACTTAACAAAAGCAGAAAACAAAATTGCATTTACCAACAGGAAACCAGGTAATGGAAGAAAACTCCAAAACCTAAAACTCCCTGTTTCTGTTTCTCACTCTTATCATAAATTCTAAACATGCAGTGGTTACGAAATGATTTTATTTTACAGTAATGCAGTGCTGTCCTTAAAATTCTCAATCAACTACCCTGCTATCATAACCATAAGCATAACTTTAATTAGATGTGGCTGGTTTGACATGAACTCTCCAGCTATGTCACCACCAGCCTGCAGCTCCATAAAATTGGAAATTATCTCCACTCTACAAGAAAACTGACCATGTAACGGTTTGTTATTGGGCTTGCCAACTCATCATAAAAACTGCGTTATAAATGAGCATGTAACAGGCAGTGTATGGGTCTGCCAAGTGTTCCTAAATATCTAGATCAAGGGCCAATCATCCTTTCATCCATCATTCTTTGGATGCCATTCATTCAGCCTTTTGTTGTCAATATTGTGGACCTCATTCATGAGATGCATCAGGCCACATTTCTTTCCCTATTTTCTTGTCTGATGCACCCATTCAGACCTTCAAAGCTTTATTAGTAAAACCAGTGTAATACCCCCATTTTGATCCTTAGGATATATTGGATTTTAATGTAAGTATTGTATACATGAGATTTATGTTTTCCTAGCGTGGAGCTCAAAGCCAAGGCCCCGCTAGTGGATGCTCGGGTTTAGTTAAAAATGAAAGTATTTGATATTATGGTATCCATGTGCTATTAAGCCATGTAACATTGCAAAATGATGTAAATATTAATATTGCAATTAAATGCCACAAACTGGCTATTGAAGCAACAAATTAGAGGGGGCCATGTGTATCCACTAGGGAGTGGTAAGGGGGATTGTGGGGTTGAATTAGATGCTGCCAAATGTCATCTTGAGAACCCATTTGACTTTCCTTGTTGACATTTATTTTTGTTGTAAGGAAGTAGTTGAAGAAATCGGTTCATGGCTTCAATGGAGTATGGGTAGCCCAAAAATTCGTATGGCAGGTATGAGATCTGTTTTCTTGACCCACCAGTCACTCTACCTCATGGGAATTCGTTCTTTCTCATTCCTATTCCATTGTTGATGATCAAAGCTTCAGTTTTCATCGATTACACATGCCCAATAGTGAGAGAAACCATAAATCGCAACTCTGAATTAAACCACGTTTTAAAGTGCCAAAAGCGCCCGGAAATTCGTGTGGACAGTGAAATCCAATGGGGGATCCATAGACCTGAACCTTGGGGTGAATTTGAGAGTGTTAGATGCCCAAAAATCCATAGGAAAACCCCGATTTTATAGCCCGAAAATCCAATTACGGGATAGAGTTATTTGGTGATAGAATTGAGAAAATACAAGTGCGAATAACAGAGAAGAAGAGAAAACAAAGGTTGGAACTGCTTGATAAACCCAGTGAAGGCTAGAATCTCAAGGATTTAATAGCTTGGACCTTTCTATGCCCACCCTGAATAACATTGGAGGGAAGGGGCGCCTGAGGGACTGTGCAGTAGAGAAGGGGATCTTTCTTGTGTTGGGTGTGGTAGGTATTGTGGGTGCCATGACTGCTTGAGTTTAGTTGAGATGCCTGTAGCTCTGTGGTTGAGTTCACTGGCTTAGCATACTCTCCTTTGTCTCTTGCATGCTTGATAAACCCAACTGTGTGTTAGCTTAGCATGACTATTGGTGTGAAACCATGGCTGCGAGTGAGCCTGTTTAGTTCCTCCTTAGTGGATGCACATCCCAGCTCGGGGGTGGTCTCTCAGCTGAAAGAATATAGGTTGGACAGGGACCTATGGTTGGGTGGAACGTTGCTCTCACATAGCCAGTTGTTTGGACAGCTTCATTTTAAAGATAAGTGTTCTCTGTGGTTAAATTATGATCATTCTGTGTTCTGTTTTGAATGTTTAATTATTAATGTTAATTGAATGAAATGATTATCTTAAGTTTGTTGGCATGAAACCTGTGCATAGCATGAGAAGGGGATTGATTCTTTGCATGTTGTTTCATCATTCTACTTGGGGATAAATATGCTGATGCATTCCATTTTGTGTGTGTGTGTTAATATGTTTTAATTCCGCTGTATAATCTTATTATGCATTTTACTAAATCGTGAATTTAGTCATATGGCTTGGGGAAGGTTAGACACACCCCATGTTGCGGTCATGTTCCCTCTGTGGGTCGGGATGACGGGAGGGGACGTGACAACCAGATATTTATGGATATAGAGATACATTAATAATTACAGTTAAACACCCCACCCATCGTGATGATCTTATACAAGCTCCAAGAATTATTATTTTTACAAATAAGTGTCCAAAATATGTCCAAAAAGGATTGCAACAGTGTTTGAAAATAACAACATCTAAACCTATATAACTTAAACATATAGAATGGTGAGAATTATTATTTTTATAGCTATATTTGTAGATATATCTAAAACAGAATGGCAAGAAGACCTGTCATGGCTGCTATCATTTTTAACATTCCTTATACAAATTGTCATAAAGGTAGATTGGTTGGGAGGATGTTCCTTCCTCTTCTTGATCTCTGCTTGCCCCCCTTCTTCTTTTGTTGGAATCTCATAGAGCCTAATATTGATGGACATAGAGCCAATGTTATATGGTACACCTTAATAATTACAGTTAAAAATCTCATCCATCTTGATGATGTAAACAAGCCTCAAGAATTATTATTTTTACAAATAAATGTCTCATATTTGTTTTATTTCTAGTATTTCACATGCTGGGTGCTTCGGTGAGTTTTACATTATTCTTACCAATGTAATTATGGTGCTTTGTGTTGCCGCTGGAACACGCACCTCGGGAAAAGGGGTCAGCATGGCAGAAATATTCAAGTCGTTGGGTGCGTTCCTTGGGGGCAAGCAAAGAGTTGAGACACTATCACTCAACACTCAACTCCTCTGTCTAGGCCAACTCCCAGCGAAGCCAAGGGGTTTGGTCCCTAGGAAAATAACCAAGGCTTTTAAACTAAGTTACGGAAATGAAAGTTAGTCTAGGAGTTTGAAATGATTACTGAAACAAGAGAGAGCAACAATACATGAATTTGAAGACAACAACTGACAATATGATTTAACCATGACAAATAGATTGACTTAAGCAAATAACAAATTACTTCATAAAGATAAAAATTAAAGGTGCATGTAATTGTTTGTAAAAATAGATCAGTGCCAATGGAGTCGAAAAATAGTGCTGCTGTGTCGGGAAAGTATTGCAGTTGTCTTGTGGGTCAGTTTTAATTATTATGGATGAGTGATAGGAGTGGGTTAATTCTTGGTTTGGCCCAACTCCAACTTACTCCTTCGAATTGAGCGCAATAACAACTATACCAAGTGTCCAACGGGGCGAGGCATAACCTGCTTAAAGTAGCCCCTTGACTCTATAGTAAGTTCCATGCGACCTCCTGAGTTCTTGTGATTAAGCTATTATTGGATTGCCCTATTAAGCTAGTCAAGTCCCTTTCTGGTATGAACGACTGTTCGGATGAACCGCAGTAGCCCAGAGCATATGGGATCTTAAGCCTTGATTAGTTTTAAGAATTGATTAACTTTGAAGTTGTTTATTTAAACTAATCAAGATTTATTACTTTGCGAAAGAAAAAAGTAAAACTAACTATATAGCCCGTTAGGACGGATTGTGCGTGTGTTGATAAAATAAAGCAAAAAAAGTTAGAAAAGGGCAAACCACAAAAAAAGAAACTGCGAGTCCCCCCTAAGGGGGATGGTATGTGGGCGCTGGGTAGCTCACTTGCTTTTTATTATTAGTTTACAACTTATGAAGGTGGATGCCTTTGGTCCTTGTAATTCCGGATCCAAAGGCTTACAAATTTTTCAGGATGAAGCAGATTTGAAGTAAGTTGCTTCGGGAGGTCTTGGATGGCCCAGGTCTTGAAACTTTCAGCAGCACCTTCTCCTTCCTGTTCGTTAAAAGCGAGAAAACAACCACCTGAAATGCACCAAATGTGCCAAATAAAGCATTAGAAGTATAAAATATTAAGTACTTGAAAGATGGAAAATTAAGCCTAAGTACTTGACCAAGTTAGATCTACTTAAATTTAAGCTTTAAAACCTTAGATCTAGTAGCATACTTAAGTAAATCAGCTTTTTAAAATATTATTTTCAAAAGAAAACTAATTTAGCTAAGCATGTAAGTAACTGTAACCAAAGAGAAATTCAAATAAAAGTGAGGGAGAGAGAGATAGAAGGAATGCTAGAAGCTTGGGAATATTTGAGCTGTGGAGCCTGCTGGTGGAAAGCGGAGGGACTATGCTCTTTGAAAATGCTTGAAAGTTGGAGGAGTCAAACTAGATCAACCAATCGTTCGAGCTAGGTACCTGCATCAACTTGTAAACTCTTGCATACAAATGGTTAAAGCGAATATTTGTGCTTCCTACAATGGAAACTTAGAAAGCATGGAAATCAAACTAGAATGCACATGCCCATCTACGAGATCTAAATTAAACAAACAAAGAGAATAGTCAAACTAGAAATTCTCTTACCTACTGGGAGATTCCTCCCCTTCAAAAGCCAACATTCAACCAACATGATACACGAAACTAAATAAATACAGATTACCTCAAAAAAACCATACAATATTCATCCACACACAATGATGCCCGACACCTCCAAAGCCTTTCATTATTCCATAAAATATTACAATAGAGCAATTACAAACTTCAACAGCCTGTCGGTCCTCTCTGACCATGCCCAACAATGGAGCAAAGGCCATGCTTAAATAGAAAAGGAGAGAGGGAGGGTGCATTAAGGAGGTGAGGGTGCATCCCTTGAAGAGAGGAGTGATTCAAGCCTTGGTTCATGCCATGGATTGCTTGATTGGAAGAGGTGGCAGCCACCTCATAAGAGGGGCGCCCCTCTCTACCTTGAGATCTCCTCCAATCAACCACGAGTTGCCAAACAAGAAAGCGCCCAACTAATGAAAGAGGGTGCATTCTTTGATAGAGATACACTTGCAGTGCTTCGATCCTCAACCAAAATCACCTGGATATGATTGATTCCATCTCCGATAATGATTGCAATCACAACTGGCCCTTTATTTGGACAAATTTCCTCAATTTTAGGAAATTTGATTTTCTCCATATCTTTATTTTTGAATTTTTGAATTCTCTTTTATTATTTTCGAGATAATTTTTATTTGAGTGATTAATAATTTTTCAAAACTTAGGAAAAGTGGGTTTAGGGGTTTAACGAGTGCTTTGGGTTAGAAAACAAGCACCCCCATTGAAAAATCCCCCTCTAGACCACACTTTTATGATATTTTTGTTTTTTTCAATTAAAACATTAAAAATTGACTTGTTTTATGGGAAATTTTTTATTTTCTTGGAACTGATTAAAAATCCTAAGGGACCTAGTGCATGTTCATATTGACTCAATTTGATGTCTAGCATGCTCATAAACATTGATACATGAACGTTAATAACCTCCTAAGGGCTAAGCACCAAGAGGACCATTCCGGCTTTGGAGGAGCGGGTGAAAAACTTGTCGATTATACATCGCTTATTCAACATTGCATAATTGACAAGGGAAAAAACACCATGGAATGATCAGATTGATGTCTAAGTCCTAGGAAGCCAAGCTCTTTACAAAAGACCGTCATGCTAGCACATTTTTACAATATCTCCAAGGGGTATGAACTTGCAATTATTTAAAAAGGGGCCAAAATTCGGCGTGATGGACCTTGGAACACTGATAATGAACAATTGGATTGTTCAAGTCTTTGACGATTCACTCGGAATCCACTAAGTGCAATTTTAGTGGATAACACTTTGCATTATGGAACTTTTGATTTTCCCTTTTCCTTTGTAACTTAGCTGTTACTCTACTAATATCATACAAAAGAAATTATTACATTGATTCCATATTGTGACCAAGTACCGTAGGGTAACTGGGAAACATATGTCCAAATGTCTTGAAAAACTGTCCAAAAAGGATTGCAACAGTTTCTGAAAATAAGAGCATCTAAAGTTTAAACCTATATAACTGAAACATACATAGCTATCTATAGATATTCTTAAAACAGACTGGCAAGAAGACTTGGCATGGCTGCTATCATTCTTCACCTTCCTCATCCAAATCCTTAGGAAGGTAGATTGGCTGAGAGGCTGTTCCTTCCTCTTCTTGATCTCTGCCTGCCCCAGCTTCTTTTGCTGGATTTCATAGAGCCAGATATTGATGGACATAGAGCCAATGTTATACATTAATAATTACCATTCAAAACCTCATCCATATTGATGATCGTAAACAAGCATCAGGAAATATTTTTTTTACAAATAAATGTCTCATATTTATTGGTTTCCGGTTTTTCACATGCTGGGTGCTTCAGTGAGTTTTACAATATTCTTATCAACCTAATTTTGGTGCCTGGCAGATGGAACTTTGGATTTTCCCCTTTTTTGTAACTTACAAAAAGAATTTGTCATTCCATACCCAGTACCCTAGGGTAAATGGACAACATATGTCCAAATATCTAGAACAACTGTCCAAAATATGTCCAAAGTGGGTTGCAACAATGTCTGAAAACAACAGCATCGAACCTATATAACTGAAACATTTACAGCTATCTGAAGATAATCCTAAAACAGACTGGCAAGAAGACCTGGCATGGCTGCTATCATTCTTCACCTTCCTCATCCAAATCCTCAGATAGGTAGATTGGCTGAGAGGCTGTTCCTTCTTCTACTTGATCTCTGCATGCCCCTGTTTCTTCTGCTGGAATCTGTCCTTCATCATCCCAATTTTCCAAGACAATTTCTATGCCCCAGATGGCTTCATATTTTTTGTCCATTTGATCCAGCTTGGTTAAAATTTCTTGCTGCTGTTTTCCTTGCTCTTCAATAACTTGGGCAATAAAGGATTTGTTGAGCCAGTACAACTTGATCAATTTCAAGTACTTGGTGTCCTTGCTTCTGAAGAAGCCTGTGTCTGGGACCCTATTTACAGATTCCTCATCAATCTGTTCCATAATGGTATGCTTTCTTTTGTCCCTGACCACTTCTTCAATGTGTTCATTTTCAACCTCTTTTTTGACAGGCTTGGCAAAGTGCCTATGATTTCTGCTACCTATAGACATTGCATTAGCCTGGCCTCTTGTCATTTTTTGCATTGGCTCTCAATTTTTGAATTCCTACAGGCTTTTGGCCTTCCATGCTTAGCCCCATGCCAGCCCTATGCCGACTGTTTTCAGCCCTGGCCTCTTGCTTAGGATCTATCTCTAGGCCTTAGGAAAGGTTCCCAAATGCTGAGACAAAAACTCAGGCAACCTCCAATATCATGTAACTTTCCCAAGAGTGAGAAATGGCCAAGAGGGGGAACAAAATGGAGAGCACGATAAAGCCACCCATAGAAGAGAACGCCACAACCAGAAAGGGAGAAACCACAATTCTAGGAAGAAGATCACCGCAACACTCAGATTCAGAGCAAGGCTATCCTGACCAAACCAGGGGAAACACCACCAGGAAAATCCTACTCAGATCAAGACCAGTAACCCTGCCAAACCAGTCCAGGAGAAACTACCTCACTTTGAGAAGAAACCAATTCCAAACAAAGCCCACTTGCCTGTCCTCTGCAAAATCTGCCATAGTCCATGAACCTATATCAAATCCAAGACCAAATCTTTTCATAATGCTCCACATGAGTGAAGTGATTGCTATATAATGAACAAACTTGCATGCAGGATGAAGGGGCTGAGCCATGATGGCTCCCGACTTCTCCCTTTCCTGCCCCTTCTGCCATTTATCACCTGGAGCATGGAGAGATACAGATGGCTGAGGTGAAGAGGGACACATGTCCCCTCCATCTGCTTGCTTCCTTGTCACCTGATACAGGGTTTGGATTTCCCTTTTTATGTTAGTTTGCCATGCACATTTATCCATTATTTTTGCAGTTGGACCATTATTAATAGTAAGCATACATCTTGAAGGATACCTCTATGTTTTTGCCAGTTATTTTCTTCCATTGAAGCAGCATTTGCCATGTATGACTCAGACTTACAGGTCATACTTGATTCGGTGCCAAAACTTGGCCAAGTCAATTTGTCCTAGTATAAACTCAGATGGAAAAAATGTCAAATCATGGCAAAAGTCACAAGTTCAACTCAGACATGCAAATAGCTTGTGAGCTTTTCAGGCCTGGAGAGTTGGAATCAGCAAAAGCTCTGTAAAGTTTTTTGGCTGAAATCTTATGTTTATTAAAAAAAGTTGAATCGGCCAAGTTTTTATCAAATTTTGGCGAGTTTTGTTAGATATTCTCAAACCATGGTAAACAGGTTCTGCTCTCTAAAAGAATTCCTACAGGAAACTAAACAGTGAAAAACTTAAGGTTACTCAAAACTGCACTCTGTAATTAATGATAGAATCTATAAACACATACTGTAGAAAATATAGAACGGAAACACAATAAATTTATGGCAAAACCTGTCATTGCTTTTCGTTACTTCTGAAAATGAAAATCTGCTGAGTGCCTTCAGCCTTGTCAGCTAGTGTCTCCAAGTTCAATCCCTGGCAGTGCCTTTGTCCTCCTCCTAAGGCCAATGTGAGATGAGGTTGGGTGGGTTATAGTGGTAGCCACAGGAGTTGACCTCATGATCTGTTAAAGGACACTGGCTTAACAAAGATTGTGGTTGCCGATTCTTCCATATACAAAAAAAAGGAAAATGAAAATCTGCTACAGGAAAACAGTGAACAACTGCTAACTGCTGAACTGAAAAAACTGAATCAATAAACCTATATCTCTATCTTCTATTTTTTAGATTGAGAAGAAGAGTAGGTACAATGAATTTGGATACATGCACAACAATGCCTTAACTAGAGATGATCTGAGGCATGCAAGCATGCATCCTCCTTGAGATCTGTGCCTTAACTACTAGGCTGCATGCACTTCACTAAATTGAGCTAGGCTGCATGTGCCTTACTTGACTGATGCATGCAAATTCTAACTAAAGCAAAACCAGAAATAGAACTGAACTGCTAAATATAAAGGGCATCTAAACTGGAACTAAATTGAGGATGGCTCATGCATGCTTTCGGCATGCATGCACCCTCTATTTCTCTCTTCTTCATAGCTGCTCCTGTACCCTCATTACTGCTGCATGGAATTGTTAAAGGGAGGCTGTACGGAACTACTGGACTATTGTACCAAAATCTGCTGGAGGAGGGTTGCCTGGATGCGGTACAAACTTGCACACCTGTCGTACATGGCTTCTTTGTGTGCACCCAGGTCTCCTCTGATCGCTGCTGATATTAATGGCACTCCGCCATACACTTTCTGAGGTACTAAAAATCCATCACTCTCTATACAGAGGAAAGTGTTCTCTGCTAAACACAAGATGCTCCCTCTGCGTTTGGAATCTCTCTTCTGCAAGGGTTTTGGTGAAACAGTTGACCATCAGCGAAGCTGAAGAAACATGAATCTGGACTACTGCTTCCTTATGTATTTTGAACTCTCTTCAGAATCTTCAAGGTAAAAACCTTTTGTACAAGGAACACTCCATCAACATTGTGCCAACCGTCTTTGTCCATCATGCCATCTTTGCTGATCAACATCTTCATCATGAACTGTTTCAGATTTCCTGCATTAATGAACTCATTTGTATACATGGCCAAGACAAGTGTATGACATCTGTCCATCATGCCATCTTTGCTGATCAACATCTTCATCATGAACTGTTTCAGATTTCCTGCATTAATGAACTCATTTGTATACATGGCCAAGACAAGTGTATGAGATCTGTCCATCATGCCATCTTTGCTGATCAACATCTTCATCATGAACTGTTTAAGATTTCCTGCATTAATGAACTCATTTTGTATACATGGCCAAGACAAGTGTATGACATCTGTCAAATAATGAACTGAAATTTACACTAAACTCAAAATAGCCCAACATGGGTACAAACTCATTGATACCGAAATCCAAAACTGGTAGTGGTGATGCATGCATCAACCCATCTAGGGAAACTCCCTCTTCCTCGGTGAATCCTCCGACAACTGGAGTAAGAGTTTCATCAAGGTCAACTCCCTCTTGTTGAGAGAATCCTTTTGTAACAACTTTATCGTGGCACTCTTCCATACTCCCATTTTCTGTAATCAAGGAATCAATCACTGATTCCATAGTTGGTTCTGTAACTATCTCCTCACGCTAGAGGCACACCTCCTTCACGGCTTCCTGCCATACCTGCTCAACTGGATTTGCGAGTAGCCTATAAAGGCCACCTTCTTGCACTCCTCTGGCCAAAACTTGGCCAGATCCATGGCCGTTGTCTCTAATGGTGACTTGCTGACCATCAAACTCATCCAAACATTGTAAATCTTGTTGAAATTTTAGCTACTTTCATAAATTGGTAATTATGAGAGTAATTTTAGAATTTTCTTTAGCATAATGAAAGTATCAACTAT
Organism: Larix kaempferi; assembly: GCA_027924585.1. NCBI lineage: Eukaryota > Viridiplantae > Streptophyta > Pinopsida > Pinales > Pinaceae > Larix > Larix kaempferi. The sequence goes on from BSBM01000903.1 coordinate 94,178, forward strand.
ATGTATGAGCAGTATAACTTAACCAGATGTAATAGTAAACAAAATAGAGCAGGAATACATCACATCACAACAATCATGCAGAGTGGACACCATAATTTACCCTGGGAAAACCTTCTTTCCTTCAGAGGGAAAAACCCAACAACCTTTCTTATGATAGATAGAAGAACAAGTATACATAAAATGACCATGAACAACAAAAACCTTTTCACACATAAGGGTATATAGAAACAGAGAGACCAAGTACTTATCTTTTCATTTAGGACATTTAGCTGCATTGCCATGTTGGATCACATTAAGGACTATCATAAATTTCTTGTCTCGCTATAGGAGCTAGTGCCTCTATCTCTCCAACACGTGGTGCCAACCTTTATCCACACATATACAAGACAAGGCAGATCTAATCTAAGATCTGAACTGTAGCATGAAGAGAGCACTTTCAAAGATAACATCAGCCCATGAGAAACAGAGACGAAGTTCTGTGACAGCCCTTTTCAAGATGAATATAGCCTGAATCAAATTTCATAGCCTTTGCAGTAGCCCTGCTAGATGATGAAGTTAACCATGAACAAGATGACTGTTGCAGCCAGTCAAACTGATCCAAATCCCAACTTCTGTCAATAACTGAACTAAGGCAACTGTTGACTGAATTGAAGACCTCTGCCAGCCAGTCATCTCCAAAATGAGATGACTGAGTTTTACAACAGCAGGCTAAGAATAAGCCTCTTCAATAATTGAAAAGTGTTCCACTGACCAAGGGGAAAAATATCAAACTTCTGTTGACTGCCCTTGAGTCTGAGTTTGACAGAGAAAGAGTTGCTGTTGGCTGTAGGTGCTTGAACTTGATGGGCTGCAGATCTGTGTGACCCTAACAGAGCTGTTCTGAAGATAGTAAGCCCATACTAGGGCTTGGCTGCAAGAGAAAGAGCCCAAGACAAATCTCAAACTGTCCCTTCCACACTGACATAAATTTCGGCCTGTCTTACTGTACTGAAATATATCTGCAGCTAATGTAAGAGACCAGCAATGTGAAGAGAGAATCCAGCAGTAAAAATCACCAACAAACTGTCTTTTGGATCAGTCAAAATGATACCCACGAACTATCTCACGAGCTGTCCTCAAAACACCACGAGTTGTCACTTTAAATGTTGAGTTTTCTTTCTTATTTATAGTGGAACGAGTGGCAAAAATAATTCCACTAATATGGGGCCGACCTGCACCTTTTTATATATATAAATTTATTTATTTAATTTTTTATTTCCATTGGGGCCGACTTGCACCCTTTTATATATATTTCCATTCAATAATTTAATTGAGGCCGACTCTTCAATATATACATAATATATATATTTTTATTTATTTATTTATTTTGTGCTTTTAATTCTTCATAAAAGGATTTGACTTTTATCTTGGACTTTTGGTCCTTTACTAGTGGGCTCTTGGTCCTTCATTGGGTTTCTATGACCATAACCCCTTAACCAAGTCGTCTTAGACTCTTCTCTTGGTCAAAAGTGCCTTAGAACCCTTAGGGTCTTTTAGAACCTTCTGGCTTGAGTCCTTGTGACTCAACCATTAAGTATTGGTCCTCTTTTCAATGGTCAACTTGTCTTCTAGAATCTTCATGATAAGAAAGGTTTTCTGAGAGATCTCATGTTATCAACGTGCTGGTCCCTGACCAGGTTCTCAGTCTCAGGCTGATGCCAATTCTCCTAGAGAATGGCTCTCGATGCTGCCCAAAAATCAACACTCCCTCTCAGCGAGAGAGGCATTCTTTGTTAAGCAAGCTCATCACACATTGATGCATCTCACATGTCATCAATGTCCCGGTAATTGACCAGGACCCTCAAGTCAAGGCTATATCCATTCTCCCAGATAATGGTACTAGATGATGTAATCATCTCTAGACAATGTGATCATATCGTTCTCCCTACTAACACCAAGGTCATATGCTAGTTACTCCAACAAGGGGTGGCCAGTCCCTTGATGAGCACCCTTAGCTCGAATGACCAAGGAGAGGAGTACGTCACACATCATCTGCCTAGACCCAGTCTAGGAATTCTCATTCTTGATCAACACCCTGGTCCCTGACCAGGATTATCAGCCCCAGGCCGAAAGTTGACTAAAGTCAACATCTTGGTAACTGACCAAGTGCCTCCATTCTTCTAGAGAATGGCTCTCAGCCCCAAGCTGAGCTTCAGTCCCAGACTGAATTAAATTCCTGGTAACTGACCAGGTGCCTCCATTCTCCCAGAGAATGGCTCTCAGCTCCAAGCTGAGCTTCAGTCCTAGATTGAATTAAATTCCTGGTAACTGACCAGGTGCCTCCATTCTCCCAGAGAATGGCTCTCAGCCCCAAGCTGAGCTTCAGTCCCAGACTGAATTAAATTCTTGGTAATTGACCAGGTGCCTCCATTCTCCCAGAGAATGGCTCTCAGCGCCAAGCTGAGCTTCAGTCCCAGACTGAATTAAATTCCTGGTAACTGACTAGGTGCCTCCATTCTCCTAGAGAATGGCTCTCAGCTCCAAGCTGAGCTTTAGTCCCAGACTGAATTAAATTCCTGGTAACTGACCAAGTGCCTCCATTCTCCCAGAGAATGGCTCTCAATGTGTGATGCTCATCACTATTCTCAGCAAGTGATCCATAGGGCAATGATCCTCCATCACATAACTAGAGACTGACTCCCTCTTGTTTTCTTCCAAGGAGAAACAAGTCATCACTGAGATCAACAACTTGTCTCATCTACATTTTATTAGGTATCTACAAATACCATACTTTGGGAGTCTACAAGGTACACATAAATCTACCTCTGAATTAGAGGAACCAATTGTCTCTGCTACATAGATCACAACTCAAGTGATCCTTCAACCATTGGTGATACCTCATACAGATCAAAATGATATGAAAGGCCTCGTGCTCTCCTTCTATCACTGAATGGATTTTCAGGCTCCCTCTGAGCCCAACAATAGACTGTCTTGGCAACCTGTAACCAAAGCATTTCAGTACTTTGTATACTGAACCAAACTGATAAGGAAGGAGATTCACACTTCCAATTAGATGTGATCTTAACTCATTATTGCACATCCGAAGTGTACTGGGAACATATGATCCTTCATAGTCCACTCCTTCTCCTAGAGAGTCCTCTCAATGCTGCTCACGGATTGATTTAAGGAGTAATCCTAGATTCCAATCTGAACTGCATCCTTAATACTAGCTCTTATAGAGCAAATACTGCCTCTCATACAAGTCTCCATCAATGTGGACATGAACTCATAGTCTACTTAGTACTATTCTGAATCTCCTCGAGTCCTCAACTTCTTTTGTCTCAGGAGTAATTCATTAGCTGTCAGGCACATCTAAATCCAACGGATAGTACAAGAAGTTCAGATGCTCATCTCAAACAGGGACCAACTCCCTCTGCATCTGGTCACTCGACTCATTCTGAATACAAGTACCCTGTACTAAATCATCCTGTACACATAATGAATCCAGAGTAACATATTTCTGTCATCAATTGCTGGAAATACAATGAGTGTAAACTTAATCCAAACACAATGGAGGACTGTTTTGCTGCTACCACAATCTAATGCAGGTTGGGTCCATCAAATCCATTTGAGGGGTACTACTATCCTCTGAACTCGTAACTCATCATTTGCCACATGCCACAGGCATTACGAAGGTGCCTCTAAGATTAGCTCTTCACAATCCTTCGATGCTCTTGATAGTCTTCAACAAACATAAGACAATAACTATTGTCATTAATTGTACAAGAATCACTTTAAATAGCTTATAAGCATACATAAGTGTCTTTTATGTTCACGCTGATCAGACTTTCCTTGTTATGGCAAATCCATCCAACTCAAAGTTGGAAGCACTTTAAACTTCATTTACCAAAGAAGACTTTACAATTGGTCTTTCTTGATCATAAAATGATAAGAAAGCAGAGCACCAACTAAATGATACTTCTTTACACCCTAGCTCAGAAGGGTGAATAGATAGCACTTATCATTGTGTCCACAAAGCATATTATCAGCAAACCTTCTCTCAAAATGGTAAGTGTCTGATTCAATCTCCTCATAACATATTTCAACTCCACGTCAAACTGGGTGTGAAGAACAAGGGATCCTCTGATGCAAGAAGTAATTGATTATAGACAGCAGCAAGCCTTCTTGCCATGCACGATCACCCTATCGAAATAAAGACTGATTTGAATCCTATTAAAATAATCTGCAATGGATATATTGGGTCCTTTTTATGAGTATGCTGAGCTGAGTTAAGGTGACAGTCTTTTCCTTCAAGCAACAATGTAGCATGATCCTTCTTGCCAACTAAACTTGTTTTGTATTCTTCACATCTCCTTTATACACAGGAAACTTCAATCATGCACGAACAACTCTTCAGCTTGAAGGGAATGTGCCATTATGTGCCACACATTACACATAAGTGATATGGGCAGCTTCACAAGTTTTAACCAAGCAATGTGATCTCTATGCAAAAGTCAGATAAAAAATTCAGTGCCTTTATTCAACTAATGTTGCACAATTTTGGGGTCTTTCTTCATGGAATTCACATGCTGTCTTGCATCAACACCCACAAGCATGTGGGCTGTGGACCAAACCTGTAATGGCCTCCTTCAGTAACAGACTGCCACTTAGCATGCAATCTCCAATGGGTGCTTTAAATTCAATTGCCACTGGTTCCTACCCTTGCAGATCAATACCCATGATTAGATTGTCATACACTTGAGCAGATTGATGAACTTCTGTAGCAAATTCAAAAAAAACATTTCCCGAGGGAGGTCAACTTCACAATCTGCTAAGGTCCAATACTTCACCAAGCATCCACCAATTGGTACACTGCTCCATATCCAGGATCTTTCCTGCGTCGGTAAAGGCAAAAACATCAGAACCTCGCTCTGATACCATGTTGAAATTTTAGCTACTTTCATAAATTGGTAATTATGAGAGTAATTTTAGAATTTTCTTTAGCATAATGAAAGTATCAACTATATGTATGAGCAGTATAACTTAACCAGATGTAATAGTAAACAAAATAGAGCAGGAATATATCACATCACAACAATCATGCAGAGTGGATACCATAATTTACCCTGGGAAAACCCTCTTTCCTTCAGAGGGAAAAACCTAGCAACCTTTCTTATGATAGATAGAAGAACAAGTATACATAAAATGACCATGAACAACAAAAACCCTTTCACACATAAGGGTATACAGAAACCAATGTTATCGGAACCGGACCGGAACCGGCAAAACCGGCCGGTCAGACCGGTTCACAGGCTTGGCCGGTCCGGTTCCTTTAAAAAAATTTAAAAACCGGATATTTTTCAAAACCGGCCAGAAAACCGGCCGGTTCCGTACGGAACCGGTCAAACCGGTCAAACCGGCCGGTTTTGACCGGTTCCGTACGGAACCGGCCGGTCCGTACTCTGCCGTACGGCCGCGGCTCAGGGACCCACGAACTTCAAATTTTTTTAAAAAAAACAAAAACAAAAACCCTAAGCTAGCATCTAACCTAACCCTAAGCCTATCCTAACACTATTTAAAGACCCCCCCACCCCCTACATCACTCACACTATTCATTGGTCATCTTTTGCCATTATTGAGAGGACGGTTTGGCATTCTTGAGAGGACAGTTTGACATTGTTTCTTTGCAGCTACAGTTGGGGCAGCTTTAAGTGTGTTTTGCAGGGAGGTTTTGGAGGAGCTTGCCCTCATTATTTTTTGCAGCTGATTAAGAGCTACTACGTGGACTGTTTTGGAGGTTTTGAAGGCATTTTGGGCAGAATTTGTGGACTGTTATAGCGGAGCAGTCTCTTCTTTTTCTCTTGGCAGCGACAAATTTCTCAAGCTTTCCTTCATTTCTTCTTGTTTCTCAAAGGTATGTCAAGTCTCAAGACTTTTCTCTTTAAATTTTTTTTTCCTTAAGGCTTAGTTAATTAGTTATTAATAAATTAAAAATCGTATTTCCAGCTCTTGTTTGCAACTTTGCCATGGCTCCAAAAGAGAGGAAGGATGCGGCATGGGTTCATTGCCAATTGGATGAGGGTGGGAAAAAAGTATGCAATTATTGTGGGAAGAAAATAGGTGGGGGGGGTATCCATAGGTTAAAACAACACTTAGCTGGTGCTAGAGGCAATGTTGAACCTTGTAGGAAAGTCTCTGATGATCTTCGAGCAGAGATGCTAAGTAGTATTGAAGCCTACCAAGAAGAAAAAGCCAAGTCAAAAAAAATTCAAGAAGACATAGGGAGAAGTTCAATGCCATTTGAGGATGAGATTGACTATGATTATGATCCTGAGGGTGGTGATCCTGAAACCCCTCAAGGTCATTTGACTAGTTTTGAAGAATCCTCCAGTTTTCCTGTTAGGGGGAGAGGTGGACGTAGAGCATCCAATTTGAACTTGAAGAGGCCACGTAATATTACTACCCCGACCAGCAATAGAGGCCTTGACTCTTTCTTTGTGCCCCGCACTACCCCTGGTGCTCAGCCCACCATTGATGCTAAATGGAAGAAGATGGAGAAGGAGGCTGCTTGGGAATGCATAGCCAGATGGTGGTATGATGCAGACATACCCTTCAATGCAACTAATTCTTCTTATTATCAACCTATGATAGATGCTATTGCTTCATGTGGTCCAGGCTTCAAAGGCCCTAGTTTTCATGATATCAGAGGACCCCTTTTAAAAAATGAAGTTCAAAGAATAGATGAATATCTGATGGAGTTCAAGCAGTCCTGGAGTAGAACAGGGTGCACAATAATGTCTGATGGATGGAGTGATGGAAAATCCCGCACTATTATCAATTTCCTGATTGCTTGCCCAAAAGGAACCATGTTTCTTAAATCTGTGGATGCCTCTGATCAGGTGAAGGATGCACAATTATTATTTCAGCTTTTGGATGGAGTAGTTATGGAGGTGGGGCCAGAGAATGTTGTACAGATCATCACTGACAATGCCTCAAACTATGTTGCAGCGGGAAGGATGTTAGAGGAAAAACACCCCACCATTTGGTGGACACCATGTGCAGCCCATTGTTTGGACCTCATGCTGGAGGATATTGGCAAAATTGAGTGGGTGAAGAAGTGTGTGGAGCAGGCAAAATCAATAACCAGGTACATCTACAACCACTCATGGGTTTTGAGTCTTATGAGGAAGAACACTGGGGGTAAAGAGCTTGTTAGATCAGCCATTACACGATTTGCAACAAACTTTCTTTCGTTGCAATCCCTTGTTGATCAAAAAGCCAATTTGCGGAAGATGTTTTCCTGCGATGAGTGGAATGAATGCCAATGGAGTAAAAAGGCTGAAGGGAAAGATATAGCTGACAAAGTGTTTGAAAAAACATTTTGGAAAAAGGCAGAAGAGATAGTTTTATTCAGTGAGCCTCTTGTGAGAGTGTTGCGAATGGTAGATGGTGATAAACCCGCTATGGGTTTTATTTATGAGGCCATGGATCAGGCCAAAGAAGCAATAAAGAAAGCATATGGTGATAAAAGGCAGAAGTATTTTCCTATTTGGAATATCATTGATGACAGATGGAACAGACAACTCCATCGTCCTTTGCATGCAGCTGGCTATTACTTAAACCCAAGGTAAGAAATCTCTAAATTCCTATTCAAATTTCAAAGTTAAAAGTTTTCTTTTAATTTCAAACATTAACTTTGAATATTTTTTGTCTTTGACTCTTTTGAACTTTGAACTTTTGAAGGTACCACTATACAAAAGACTTTGAAGCCAATGATGATGGGGAGGTAAAAGAAGGATTGTATAGATGCATTGAGCGCATGGTTCCTGATGCCAGGATACAAGATGAGATACACAGTAAGCTACTGCAATTCAATGAGAGTATGGGTAGCTTTGGCATGAGCATGGCCATACGAGGCAGATCCAAGGATCCACCAGGTAAGAATTTTCAAAGTTTTCAAATTATATTATCCATTGTAAAGAATGAGTTAAATTTCCAAAGCCATTTGCTGAAACTTGTTTGCATTCAACTCTTATTGCAGCCTATTGGTGGAGTCAGTTTGGTGGGAGCTGCAGTGATTTGAAAAATTTTGCAGTTCGAATATTGAGCCAGCCATGCAGTGCTTCTGGATGTGAACGCAATTGGAGTGTATTTGAGCGTATACACACCAAGAAACGAAACCGTTTGGAACACAAACGGTTGAATGACATGGTCTATGTCCAGTACAATCTTAGACTGAGGCGTAACCAGTTGTTGAACAAGACACCAGCATCAGGCAACATAACCTTGGATGACTTTGATCCATCATCAGAGTGGGTTGTGGAGACTCAAGCACCAGTTTTTGATAATGAAGACCTTTCTTGGTTGGATTTGGACCCACCTCTAGAGGTTCCACCTTCAGGGACAGGGGAATCAAGTGGGGCTCAGAATCCCACTCCTGAAGAGGATGAGGATGACGATGAGGAGGATGATGAGGAGGAGTCCGAGTAGTAGACTACTAGACAGTAGACACTAGTAGGGTAGTGGCATATGATCAGTTTATACTTTATTGTTATTCATTAGTACTATGGTTTATTTTTGGATTGTAGTGGCCATTTAGAGCCTCTTTGTTGATGTACTTTGGTTCAGAACCTCAGAGATGTATTGCACTAGGTGCTATTTTGGATATTTGCACCCATATTTGCTATATATATGAGAAACTTTGCATATTTGTGTATTAATGGTTTGGATTCATATGTATGCACATGAATATATATTTTTTTTTACAAAATATGAATATTTTATGTATTTTTTAGTCGGCCGGTTTTTTACCCGGTTTTTTGCCGGTTCCGGTCCGGTTTCCGGTCCGGTTCACATTTTGGGCTTCGCCGGTTCGATGACCGGTCCGGTTCCGATAACATTGACAGAAACAGAGAGACCAAGTACTTATCTTTTCATTTAGGACATTTAGCTACATTGCCATGTTGGATCACATTAAGGACTATCATAAATTTCTTGTCTCGCTGTAGGAGCTAGTGCCTCTATCTCTCCAACACGTGGTGCCAACCTTTATCCACACATATAAAAGACAAGGCAGATCTAATCTAAGATCTGAACTGTAGCATGAAGAGAGCACTTTCAAAGATAACATCAGCCCATGAGAAACAGAGATGAAGTTCTGTGACAGCCCTTTTCAAGATGAATATAGCCTGAATCAAATTTCATAGCCTTTGCAGTAGCCCTGCTAGATGATGAAGTTAACCATGAACAAGATGACTGCTGCAGCCAGTCAAACTGATCCAAATCCCAACTTCTGTCAATAACTGAACTAAGGCAACTGTTGACTGAATTGAAGACCTCTGCCAGCCAGTCATCTCCAAAATGAGATGAATGAGTTTTACAACAGCAGGCTAAGAATAAGCCTCTTCAATAATTGAAAAGTGTTCCACTGACCAAGGGGAAAAATATCAAACTTCTGTTGACTGCCCTTGAGTCTGAGTTTGACAGAGAAAGAGTTACTGTTGGCTGTAGGTGCCTGAACTTGATGGGCTGCAGATCTGTGTGACCCTAACAGAGCTGTTCTGAAGATAGTAAGCCCATACTAGGGCTTGGCTGCAAGAGAAAGAGCCGAAGACAAATCTCAAATTGTCCCTTCCACACTGACATAAATTTCGGCCTGTCTTACTGTACTGAAATAGATCTGCAGCTAATGTAAGAGACCAGCAATGTGAAGAGAGAACCCAGCAGTAAAAATCACCCACAAACTGTCTTTTGGATCAGTCAAAATGATACCCACGAACTGTCTCACGACCTGTCCTCAAAACACCACGAGTTGTCACTTTAAATGTTGAGTTTTCTTTCTTATTTATAGTGGAACGAGTGGCAAAAATAATTCCACTAATATGGGGCCGACCTGCACCTTTTTATATATATAAATTTGTTTATTTAATTTTTTATTTCCATTGGGGCCGACCTGCACCCTTTTATATATATATTTCCATTCAATAATTTAATTGAGGCCGACTCTTCAATATATTTATATACATAATATATATATTTTTATTTATTTATTTATTTTGTGCTTTTAATCCTTCATAAAAGGATTTGACTTTTATCTTGGACTTTTGGTCCTTTACTAGTGGGCTCTTGGTCCTTCATTGGGTTTCTATGACCATAACCCCTTAACCAAGTCGTCTTAGACTCTTCTCTTGGTCAAATGTGCCTTAGAACCTTTAGGGTCTTTTAGAACCTTGTGGCTTGAGTCCTTGTGACTCAACCATTAAGTATTGGTCCTCTTTTCAATGGTCAACTTGTCTTCTAGAATCTTCATCATAAGAAAGGTTTTCTGAGAAATCTCATGTTATCAACGTGCTGGTCCCTGACCCCAGGTTCTCAGCCTCAGGCTGATGCCAATTCTCCTAGAGAATGGCTCTCGATGCTGCCCAAAAATCAACAAATCTGTGATGCAAGAAACTAAAGGAAGACTCTTAGTCAACCAAGGAACATATACTTACATACACAATCTAGTTCAAGAACATCCCCTAAAGGCATTTGCAATTCACTATTGTTCTTTGCATTTTAATGATTAAAACACCTCTGCGATTTCAGAGCATCTTTTCCCTTCTTTTAGTGCATCATTTCACTCTTCGCATTGCAAATTCTTTTAATACTTGTCATACTTGTGATTCAGAATGTTGTATGGAGAATGTATACCTGCGATCACTGACCTCAAATGCCTGCAAAGAGTATGTAGCTGTGAATTCAAGATACCCTACGATTTCAAGATAGCCCGCGATCTGCGTATACCCTTATTCACGTTTAGGGCTAGATTTATTGTTTACATTTGCCCAAAAGGATGTATCCCACGATCTTCATTCTTTTCTTTTGCAAATCTACCCATCATTCATACTGCATAGTGCATACCTGCGATTTCTGCAACTAAGCCCAGAATACTCTTTTGTTTTTGCTCAGAGAAAGAGCTATATTTCGATCATCTTCCACACCCAAGTTTCATCAAATGGATTTATCATTTATACTATTCAGGTTGATGTGATGTGGTCCCAACATGATAAAGCCGACCTATGGATTTGTGCATTCACTTTTCTTCTTTGTAACGTTATATGTAAGCTTGAAGAAGGGCCGACATATGAAGGGGCTTCAATAGTGGCTAAAACATTCATATGTTGGGTTATTGTTGGCTAAAACATTCATATTTCCCCCCCTTTGTCATTGATGGCCACTGGCAACACTTCAACCTTTTGCAGTGATGCATGCTCCCCCTATCATCAACAATTTGTTTCTCCCCCCCATTGACATCAAGGACAGAGGGCTGCTCCCTTTGATTGTAAATGCCTTTTGTTAACATCTTTTCTTTTTGACAATACTTCCCCTTTGACTGTGCTGACTCCCCCTGTCTTTATGCCTCATCTCTGCATTGATCCTTCTTGCTGTGTTGCTTTCCAGTGTCAACTTCTGTAACCATTCCTCCGATGCATCTTTCTGATCTTAAGCTTGCAGATTTTTTGATCAAACATTCTGACTAATTGCTATTGTGTCTTCCATATTGCAAGAGCTGTCATCAATTGCCACAGAAAACCTCAAGTTTGAACTTCTGTACTGCAATTTTATAGCGAACAAAATCTAGCAGACATTGCAAATTAACATCCTTGCCTTGGGCAACACAGGTGTCAACTTGTGCAATACTATCAACAATTTCTCCTTCAGCATCAACCTTGTACATTTGTTCTTGAGAAGTGGCTCTTCAAACATTCATAACAATATCAGTTTTGTCACCAAAAAGAATCTTGTTTCAGAGGATCTGAACCATGGAACTGATCACTTAAATGTTTAGAGAAGAATTGCGATCTACATCTTGTTCTCTTAAACAGTTGTTGGATTCATATTTATATCATTCTGAGAGGATATTGATGATTGAGACAATTCTTGTTTATTCCTAACTTATCCAACATTCTCGTTGTGTATAGCATGATTATGTCCATCTAATTGAGCCATTAGAAATGTTCATTGTTCTTTCATCTGCTCACAACAGAGCCCTTTAAAATTGTCCCAATGATGCAAGACTTGGAAATCATAGATGTTTATGTCCATCTAATTGAACCATTAGAAATGTTCATTGTTCTTTCACCTGCTCACAACAGAGCCCTTTAAAATTGTCCCAGTGATGCATGACTTGGAAATCATAGACCTCTCTCTTGCTTTTAGTATTACTGTCATTGACCTTTGTCCTAATTTGCTGAAACTCCTCAGGCTGGTTACTGTTATCACACAACTTGTAGTTGCCCCTAATGATGATCCTATTCAGGACGCTAGAGGAGCTAGGCAATTAAAGAGGTGACCTAAGAGGGCCTCGATCCCCAAGATGGATTGGTTGTCATGCCAATCGAGGCACTCTTCGCTTCTTGCTATCCAAGCCCCAGATAGCAAAGGGGGAGACCCTGATCTACTCCTGACAGGAGGGATCTAATCCAATCACCAGATCAAGCTATTCAATAGGGTACGTAAGGTGAGGGGTGAAGAACCCTATATCTAAGGAATAAGGTCACTGTGGAGGCTTAAGATAGATGAGATTCAACCTTAGATGTATTAAACACAACAACTTGAAGATTAAGAACGGATCTAGGATTTAGGTTCTAAGGTAAATGATCAAAATTAACTGCCTTGGGAACTGTGTACTTAAATCAAGGAGAATGGTCCCAAGTAATGGATCTGAGAGAGGTAGGGCTTCCTAGCATAGCTTGGAGTTAGATCTGACAGTATCACACCACACAAGCTCGGAAAAAAGGGTACCAACTATCCAAAAGACCAACAAACCAAGGAGGGCGCAAGCATGGAGAGATCAGTGCCTAGGGAATGGGGTAGATGGAGTCCACAGAGCAAGACGCCCATGAGGACCCACTTGGGGCTAGATCTAAGGATGAAAACCCAAAAATGGTTTGCCAGTAAACCAAATAATTAAACCTAGAGAATTTTTATAAGATTTAGCAGTTAGGGTTTGAAAGTAAATGACAGATGGTTAAGTTAGAGAAATAAAATACTCACCTTATGAGTGTACCTGGATGATGAGAATGGATGTCAGCATGACGAGGACTACTCCTGCAAAGATTAAATGAAGATTTGGCGTTTTCTCTTGCTGTCACGATCTGCCCAAGTCCACAAGTGCGCCCCTCTCTTCCTGCAAAACCAAGGAGATGAACTCAATCAGTAAATAAGAACGAGGGTAAATGCAAATAAAGAATAACATTCAAAGAAAAATTGGTGCAAAGACAAAACTACTCCCTAAATAACCGGATTTGGGAGAGAGAGACAAGGTGAGTCTCCCTAGCCATTGCTGTTGAAATTTTAGCTACTTTCATAAATTGGTAATTATGAGAGTAATTTTAGAATTTTCTTTAGCATAATGAAAGTATCAACTATATGTATGAGCAGTATAACTTAATCAGATGTAATAGTAAACAAAATAGAGCAGGAATACATCACATCACAACAATCATGCACAGTGGACACCATAATTTACCCTGGGAAAACCCTCTTTCCTTCAGAGGGAAAAACCCAACAACCTTTCTTATGATAGATAGAAGAACAAGTATACATAAAATGACCATGAACAACAAATACCTTTTCACACATAAGGGTATACAGAAACAGAGAGACCAAGTACTTATCTTTTCATTTAGGACATTTAGCTGCATTGCCATGTTGGATCACATTAAGGACTATCATAAATTTCTTGTCTCGTTGTAGGAGCTAGTGCCTCTATCTCTCCAACACGTGGTGCCAACCTTTATCCACACATATACAAGACAAGGCAGATCCCACCTAAGATCTGAACTATAGCATGAAGAGAGCACTTTCAAAGATAACATCATCCCATGAGAAACAGAGATGAAGTTCTGTGACAACCCTTTTCAAGATGAATATAGCCTGAATCAAATTTCATAGCCTTTGCAGTAGCTCTGCTAGATGATGAAGTTAACCATGAACAAGATGACTGCTGCAGCCAGTCAAACTGATCCAAATCCCAACTTCTGCCAATAATTGAACTAAGGCAACTGTTGACTGAATTGAAGACCTCTGCCAGCCAGTCATCTCCAAAATGAGATGACTGAGTTTTACAACAACAGGCTAAGAATAAGCCTCTTCAATAATTGAAAAGTGTTCCACTGACCAAGGAGAAAAATATCAAACTTCTGTTGACTGCCCTTGAGTCGGAGTTTGACAGAGAAAGAGTTACTGTTGGCTGTAGGTGCCTGAACTTGATGGGCTGCAGATCTGTGTGACCCTAACAGAGTTGTTCTGAAAATAGTAAGCCCATACTAGGGCTTGGCTGCAAGAGAAAGAGCCCAAGACAAATCTCAAACTGTCCCTTCCACACTGACATAAATTTCGGCCTGTCTTACTGTACTGAAATAGATCTGCAGCTAATGTAAGAGACCAGCAATGTGAAGAGAGAACCCAGCAGTAAAAATCACCCACAAACTGTCTTTTGGATCAGTCAAAATGATACCCACGAACTGTCTCACGAGCTGTCCTCAAAACACCACGAGTTGTCACTTTAAATGTTGAGTTTTCTTTCTTATTTATAGTGGAACGAGTGGCAAAAATAATTCCACTAATATGGGGCCGACCTGCACCTTTTTATATATATAAATTTATTTATTTAATTTATTTATTTCCATTGGGGCCGACCTGCACCTTTTTATATATATATTTCCATTCAATAATTTAATTGTGGCCGACTCTTCAATATATACATAATATATATATTTTTATTTATTTTTTTTCAAAAAATAAATAAATATTATTTTATTTGTGCTTTTAATCCTTCATAAAAGGATTTGACTTTTATCTTGGACTTTTGGTCCTTTACTAGTGGGCTCTTGGTCCTTCATTGGGTTTCTATGACCATAACCCCTTAACCAAGTCGTCTTAGACTCTTCTCTTGGTCAAATGTGCCTTAGAACCCTTGGGGTCTTTTAGAACCTTCTGGCTTGGGTCCTTGTGACTCAACCATTAAGTATTGGTCCTCTTTTTAATGGTCAACTTGTCTTCTAGAATCTTCATCATAAGAAAGGTTTTCTGAGAGATCTCATGTTATCAACGTGCTGGTCCCTGACCAGGTTCTCAGCCTCAGGCTGATGCCAATTCTCCTATAGAATGGCTCTCGATGCTGCCCAAAAATCAACAATTGTGCCCCTCTACCAAATCGTCCTCTTCACCTGCAAGTAAAAATATGGATAGAAAAATATGCAAGATATTCACCAAGATGCCCAGTGCAATGGAAAAGTAGTTTCAATCACCACAACCATACATCCAAACCAAGATACAAGACTTTCTCACAATAATAAATTTTTATTCCAATAGCCAAGAGCCAAAAGTCCTTTTACAATGAAGGGGGTCTCTTCCTTTAATAGGAATGAGAGAGACCAAAACCCTAACCACCTTTTGAATGAGTGGTTGAGATTAAAAGATACATCAATGATAATCAACGACTAAGATGAGCTAGAATACAATATACATGGATCGCTCAAAAATAGAGGGGGCGCACTCACTAAGACGCCCTAGGGGGACACACCACATGATAAGTGACCAAAACACATGACATAAGCACATGGTGGGGCTAGGAGGTGTAACATATCCTTTTCTAGCATGACCCCATGGCACAATAACAACTCAAGATAATAACATAATGTGACCAAATGACCAAATCTTGGCCCCTCAATGACACAATAAAAATGCCAAAAATAATAGTCCAGAGTATATGTGGACCCCACTGAATGCTGCAAGCTGTGCCGGAAGGTGTGGGATGCATCACAAAAATTCTCCGAACAAACCTTATGCCAATTCCTTGCCTCAATCGCCCAAATTGATTTCCTCAGTGACGATTTCTTCCATTTTTTATTCTCGGAATATCACCTGTAAAATAATAAAATGCCTGTATCTCTCTTCCTAGTGCCCCGGGCACAAATCCGACTTCACTAAAATGTTTGGGAGCATGGTAATATGGTAATAACGAATGGCTGGACCCCATACTCCCTCTGTAGCGCCATAGGTGAACCAAAATAATCTCGAAATGTGCTAACATGCCATTTTATATGGAAAATATGCAATAAAGTGATAAACTGACCATAATCCCATTTGAAAGTGCCTGAAACTAATATCTGAGTGTACCAATTGACTCAAAAGGCCCACATGTAGTAGAGATGAGTACTCATAAATCATGTGACCACTTGGATAATCATCTGTAAGCTCAACCATGCTCGAACAATAAAAATAATGGTCTGTAAATAATAATAATAATAAAAATCCATCAAACCATCACATGAAACCTGTGTTTGATGCATGGAACCATCAAATGGGCACCATAGGACCACAAATAATCAAATCTCGAACATCATTGGTCCAAGTCATTCCGGACCTTGCGTTTGACTTGGTCAAACTGGGTTGACCATGTCAAAACTGATCAAAATAATGACCCAGGCTCAAACTGACTGATGCTGCAAGTACAAATGGATAAGACATTCTCCTCTAATTATTTCAATGGCAAGTCTAAAGTATAAAATGGCATTTACTGGTGATTAATCGAATAAAACATTAAATATAAGTCTAGGTTAAAGCAATCAATTACTAAGAAAAATACCCTCAAGTGTATACTCATTTTACGGACGTGACCATTTTGCTAGAAATGGGTGAAGGTGGAAAAGACAAGGCTAGAACAAGGGGATGATTTTACAACTTCAACATTGTGACACTTTGGATAAAGGGAAAGGGAAAACCACCTAAGCATGTGTTGGACAGAAAACACACAAGGAATGGCAGTGTCTCACAAATGGAATAAGTTGATTTGAGGAGTGCATATTCAACTTTAGCAAATGTCTACAACTCACATCCAAGCTTGAATCAAGCTCCGTGAGGACCTTTTCTAGAACCATCGTGACTAGGTGCACAGTTAACCGTAACTTGAGGTTCTAGGGGACACTTAGATTTAGCTGCCCCTTACTCCATCTCAGATCCCAATCCGTAGTGTCTGTGAGGAATTAATCATTACATTTCAATCATGGCCAACATTCTTTAGATTTAGCATTTATTTACCCACTGCTTTGCATTTGCTTAGAAGCACAACTAGTTGCAGCTTTCATCCAGGGTGCTTTGCATTTCATTTCATAGCCCTCTTTCATTGTGCTTAAAAGCACAGTTTTACTTTATAACCATGGGCTTGCATAGAAGATATAACATTCAGTCACATATGCATGTAATGATGGTAGTACAATTTGCTTTAAGTCTAGCTAACACAACTCAGGCAACTAGGGGGATCATCCACAATCAGGACCAAACATTGGGGGCAACCGACCAGAGAGGTTAAGGCTTCAAACCCAACTCACCTAAGCTCAAGAACCAACACCAGCGGGTCAAGAACCAACACTAGCGGGTTCTCCTGGCCCAGAAGGATCAAGGCTTCAGTAAGTTTTGTTGCACAACTCAGAGCCGAGACACAAAACAACAAGGAGTCTATCCAACATAGAGGCATAAGTGGAGAAGTCCTCCATATCACAGGCTGGAATGTAAGTCAGGATAAAACCAAATATGGAAGAGAACGGATGGATGGGAAAGGTGACAGGTGATGCCATTACTAGCAAGCCATAAATGGTGGGAATGACCAAGTCCATACTACTTAAGAGGGTAAGACCAACAAGTATACACAAGAAATTCTAATTCCAAGTAATTAGACCACTTTAATTCTAAACGATCAACCTATAACCATATATATATATATATCGCCAGATCATGACCACTAAATACCTAGTCAAGCTACTAAGATAAGTAAAAGAGCACAATATAGATATCCAATGCACAACCATATACCTGTTGGGTCATATACCTGTATCCATCATCTGAACCATCAACTGTCACTGGAACACTGCTGCTGCATAACTCTGGGTACTATCACATTGCTTTGTATGGAAGGAAATGGCCACCTCAGTCATCAAATCTGAGATCATGAGGCTCAGTCATGGCATAAGGCTGTAATGTCTGCTCTGGGTCCGCTGAAAATATGAGTGATCATAGAATAGCTGCTCATCAACTGCTGATCTCAAGCATCTCATAGTAAAGAACTGGCTCAGAAAAGCATTGGAATCTGGTCTGAAGACATGGTAGACCCAGCTACTATGAATGTGATAACAGTTACAAGACTGATGCAAAACGTCTTCAAATCCATCTTGAATGTGCCAAGTTTATCTTCAGAGATTTCATAAATCTGCCTAAAATATCTCCTTAAATTGCCATAAAAACTAGGCTATGGATAGGGTGTTGCTTTGATACTTTGTCTTCGTGTTTACACTTTAATGTTTCAATTCTTCATAGCTTCATCACTTCATTGCACTTTTGCTTCCAAGCATCATCAAGTCTCTTCTCATTTGCTTTACAAGTCTGCAATCAAAGGCCTTCAAAGTTTGTTCTTTATCTGTCCAAAAATCTGTCTTCAATGATTGGTGGGCATTTTGACTGATTGGTGGGCATTTTTGACTAATTGCGGGCATTTTGATTTGATTGGTGGGCGTTTTTGATTGATTGACGGGCATTTTTGATTGATTGGCGGGCATTTTTTTGTGTGATATACCTTGGCAGGCATTTGGAGTGCATTGGAGGGCATTGGCAGGCATTTAAGTGAGCCTGCGGGCATTCTCCTAGAGCTTGCGAGCATTTTAAGTGAGCCTGTGGGCATTTTCTATTTCATGGCAGGCATTTCTCATGGCCTGTGGGCATTTTCTCATGGCATACATGCATTTCCCATGGCCTACGGCCATTTCCTGATACCCCGCGGGCATTTCCCCATGGTCTGTGGGCATTTCATCATGGCCTGCGAGCACTTTCTTATGGTCTGTGGACATTTTCTCATGGCCTGTGGGCATTTCCTCATAGCCTACGGGCATTTCCCCGTGGCCTGCAGGCATTCCCATGTTCTGCGGGCATTTCTCAAACAAATTGCGGGCATAATTATCACTGTTGGCATATGCTATCATCAACTTCAATTTCTGTAACTCGAATTTTCCACCTTATGACTGTCATAAGCTTCCTTCATCATTACCATAAAGGCTATTTCCCAATGTGCTTGTTCTTACAAAATCCTACAAATTGCACTTCATTATCTGCTTGACTTCATTCAAGCCTGCTAGGGTACTTTCCATATTCATCAATGATTGCCTTCATTTGTCCTAGCCTTCTTTCTATATTATGCAGATATGAGAATCAAAAGATAGGACTGAGAGGATTATCTCTCACATCTTCATCATGCAGAATCATCTCAGAATCGTTCTCAGGATTATGAATGCTTTTACCTTCAACATTGTCCAACTTTAGGATAAGAGGCTTGCTCTGATCAGCACATACTTCCTTAGGAATTCCTTCTAGTATTCGATTGACTTGAGCAATTTTGTCATCTTTATGTGCAAGGTTCTCATGCTCTTTCTTGCTTGGTTCTTTGATTTTCTTCTTCAGACTTTTGTATGTCCTTTCCTAAAATGTCTTGCCATGTTGCTTCTACAGTCTCTTGCTATGTGTCCATATTTACGATATTTGAAACATTCAATGTTGTGGTTCAACAATGGGACAAGTGGATTGTAACTTCTGTCAACAACCTTATTAGATGCAAAATCATTTTTGGGAGATATATAGTCACCTTTATTCCTCACTTGAACATTTCTTTCATAAGCTTTGCAATCTACAGCTTTATTACCAAAACAATTGCAAGAATAACAATAACCATAAAAGGAGTTTTTGTACCTGAATACATGATTCCATCTTGGTAGAATATTCCTCCTGATTCTGTCTAGTAAAGCAGGATTTGTCTTTTGGGGAATATCCTGATCTTTTCTCTTGTTGCTCTCAGATTCTTCAACATGACTCTAGTTCTTTTCTTCATTCATCCGCTTTAAGGAGTTTGAGACAGTTTCATTAATATATCCAAGACCAGATTTACCAGATAGTGACCTTTGAGAGCTTAGGATTTCATCTAGTATTTCAGTGCTCTTCTTGAATTTCATAGTTATGCTCAATTGAGAGGATATCCTTTTTAATTCTTCTCTTAGAGAGGTAATTTCTGCCTCAAGTCTTCCAAACATTTCTTCTTTCTCTTGCAGCTGAAACTTTTGCACAGTGATGCACTTTTCTGCTTCTTCAATGCTATGTGTCATCTTTCTTCTTGAATTTAGATCTTCCTCTTGAGACTTTTGCAATTGTTCTCTTAATGATTGGTTCTCTTTCCTTAGCTTTGTGAGTTCTTCAACTTCTTTGTTTGTTTCAGGGCTTTCTTCATTTTCAGCAGCCTTGCTTTTGTTTTTAAGAATGCTGGTCTTCATTTGTTCTTCCTCAGTTTTACTTTCATCTTGTGTCATGAGAGACTCATTATCTTTATCACTTACATAACTTCCATTATATCAGCCATTGTCTTCTTCGTTGGAACTAATTTTACTTGCATGAGGACATTTGAGAGCGCAATGATTTACTTTATCACAAAAGAAACACTTACTGAACAGTGAATACCTTCATCTTTTCAGGGTTTGATTCTTCTCCATTTGACTCATCAGCATCATGTTCATTTAGTCTATTCTGACTGTCATTTGTTTCTTAGAGGTTGCTTCCTCTTTTGGTAGCTCTTCCTTTTCACCATCTTCATCTTGTTGATCAACATGCTTTTTCCTTTTTGATTATTCTGGCAACTCTTCTAGCAACCCATTCGTCTTCTTGAGCTTCTTGATTTCATCTAGAGCACAGTTTAGTTGTCTTTCAAGATCAGCCTCTTCTTTGACTTCAAAATCTTTGTTTTCACAGGGATCAACTTTAGGATCTAAGGTTGTGATCAGTGCTTCATCTAAGTCATTGCCACAGTCATTAGATGAGCTATTGGTTTAATAATGTTCTTCATTTTCAGATGATTTATCCTTGGCCATGAGTAGGCCTTCTTCTATTTGTTGTCATTTTCATTAGATGAGCTGCTTTCACTTTTTACGTCTTGTTCTTCATTTGTTTTAATGACTTCCTCAACTGTGTAGATTTTGTACCTTATCCCGGAGCTCTTTAGCTGATGTGCATTGTCCAATTCTTACTTTCACAGAATTTGATAATCCAGCCAGGACGACATCCATTGCCATTGTATTGTTCTTCTTTAACTTCTTTTTGGCTGCAGATTTTGGTGGTCTCTTTGGAGTGGTGTAACCCGAAACAACTGAGTTCCAAACATCACATCCCATTACCATCAGAAATGCCTCCATCCTTATGCTCCATCCTGCATAATTTGTCTCATTGAATAAGGGAGCTTTGTTAATGCATGAACCCAGCTGATAATCCATATGTGCTAGGGATCTTCCTTCCAATGGTGAAACTGTCTGAAGGAAACCTGCTCTGATACCAATTGTTGGAGCACGATCATTGTTAGACCAAAACCTGTAGGTGTTCATCTCCGATACAATTGCCAAAGTTAGGATCCATGAGAGGGGGTTAACCCATGTCGCGAAACTCACAGAGAGCGCTGGACGCAAATGCCAACAAATTTAATTATTGGTTCAATACAGTTTCCTTTCTGAATCATTTCTTTTTATGATTATATTGCTTCCTGTTGGAATGAGCTCCCTGCAACAGTATACGGGTGTTGTTTTTGGCCTTGTGAGAGCATCATTTATTTCTGTTGTAGTGTGTCTGACTGTTGCATTTTGTAGATGTTGTACTCTGGGATAATTCATCTGTTTTTTGCTCAGGCAAAACCACTATTTGTTTGGCCTAACTAGTTCTAGGTTAGAGTAGGACTAGTCATCTTCCATGGGCAGCTAACCTCATCTAAATAGATGAAATGTTTGATAGCAGAGTATAGTCAGTAGCTCCTCATGGTTATATGCTATTTGTTTAATTTAATGTGAAGGAAGTGCAGTGCTATTGGCTAGGTAGTGGATGAAATTGACCATCATAAATAGATCACACTATGAATTATTAGCCTTTTATTAATATTAAGAATTCCATCTCTCGATGTTTGGCTATCAGCCAAAGTGAAGCAATCACCCAGACCCAAAAGCACATATATGTTGACGGCATATTCATATTAGGGGTGCTTGGAAGATATAGCTAATTTGACAAAAATGAGACCATGTATCTTTATTGTCCTCTAATTTATTATTTTAAGGGCTGTTCTCCATTGCACTCACACTCAGTGCCCCTGTGCCAGAATACATTTGAATAAAATCAATTCGATAAATGTCTAGGGCGTGTAGGTGTTTGAAGAAAAGTCAATTGATGGGATGCTTTAAAATCTATTTGTCCTTCAAAATCCATTACCATTTCCAAAACATGTACCCATTTCCCCGTTCCAGCATCGCTACAACCTTATTTAACTAATTGCAGATTCAAAATTTTAGAAGATGCAGCAAGGACATATAGATGTATAAGTAGGAAGGGAATTTTTATTGTGTCAAGAGAAGCCGGGTGCTCTACAACCTGGGTGGGGGAAGATGTTTAACACTTGGAATGTGTGTGCAAACATGTGATGCTAGATGTTTTATTTTTCTTAATTACCATAACATCAAAGTAAATAAAAGAAAGAAAGTGTTGATGTTGTGTTTATCTAACCATATTTCAACATCTTAACCTTGGATGGATATATATATTTTCTTGGGTTAATCTTGGAAAATAATTCTCGAGGAAACTTCAGGCACTTCCCCTCATTTTGAGGATGCTACCAGTGTAAAGCCATTGGTGGATAAGTTCCAAGCACCTCGCCCTGAGGGAATCAAAGAGAATTGAACCTGTGATCTCCCCTACATTGGGGGGAGAGATCTCACGTGTGGCTCATGACCACTTAAGCTAACCCTTAGGGCTATCTTAACCTTGGATCTATTATGGATTGAAGGGATTGAAAAACATAGAGGTTTGCACCCCAAGTTTTTTAATCCCTTTCGACACTTGATAAATCCACAGTTAAGATGGATCTATGCTTCTTAAGTGCATCTTAAGATGCAGGGGGAAGTATTTTCAAAATTAATCAGTTGTTTCTTTATTGTTTTATTAATCCTCTTTCTCTCACTCTCATTTTATTTGTCCATGCCTAATTTAAAAAAAATGGAAAAATCGTTGTTTTCACTATATAAATGTTGGATAATCTTGATTTGTTGTAACTTGTTTGTGGTGGGAACTTGGTGTTAGGGCTAGGTTATATGCCCTAACTCATATATTTGAGACTAAGCCCCATTTAGACATAAGCATGTGGACATAAATGATCTATAAGATCATATATTAAGGGGTACTTATTTTACCCATACATATCTCTTGTACCTCGGTTTTGCTAATCATACATTAATCATTGAATGCCTTACAATTTCTCACATGGTATTGGAGCCTTGGCATGAAAAATAGCTTTGTAGGTTTTGACACCATTATCTTCGTAATTATATCTCAGATTGTTGTGCAAATTTGTTTGAAACGAAGAAGAAATTGGTGTCATAATAGAGGTTTTGAGCAATATTGACTGTGATATGGTTTTTGAAAGTTGATATTCTAAAATAGACAATATTTTCGTTGGAAAATAATGATCTGTCCATGGGCAAGAATATCTCACTGTTGAATTCTCATTCATTTTTCTGATTGAGTTTGCTCCAATGCCCTTTGAAAGAAAAATTTGAGAGCTTTCTAAAGGGGCTGGTAATGAAGGTTTTGAATGTTACTGAGGGAGATATGGCCTCTGAAAGTTGACCTTCTGAAATGCCCATTTAGTTGACGAAAAACAATGATCTATTTTAGTATTTTGTGATGAGGATATCTCTCCACTTAGGGGTTTGATTGAGTTCGTTCTAGTGCCATTTGAAATTAAGTTTCAAGCCTTAACTAGAAAGGGGTCAAAATAAAGATTATGAGTTGACCCTCCATAACTCTCTACTGTTAGAGGTTAACATTCAGATCTGTCTATTTTGCTGATATAAAACAAGAAGTTGCATTGTAGAAAGCTTTTCCACATGCATTTTGGAGTAAATATAAAACACTAAGTTGCATTGTAGAAATCTTTTCCACATGCATTTTGGAGTTGAGGTATGCTATTATTGACACGAGAAAGGCAAAGTTTTAAAAAATGACTTTATAAAATGGAGGTTATTTTTTACCTTTAGAATAAATGTAATTTATTCATTTTAGAGGGGAATATCCATCTTTTAAAGGTCATTTTGCACTTTTTGGTGCATTATCCTCCTTTTTAAAAAGGGGGATCATACATTTGCCTTTTCACACCTTTGTAGGGGTCCTCACACTTTTTGCACCCCGACCAAATACTTCGCAATGTAACCCCACCAGACTGATAATTGCATAGTATACACATAAGTTTTGGATTTCTTCTACTATTGTTGGCTTTGATGAAGAACAATCCCTCCCCAAATGCTATGAGGAAGAGGATTTATACCCTCTAAAAAATTGTGGGGTAAGATAAAGAAGAAACCAGGTTTCTCACTTGTAGGTGACTAATGGCAGGCTTCATAATGAAGTTACTTCATTGCAATATACTATTGCTCAACTTCAAAATTGGTTTATGTCTTTGTAGTATTTCAATATGTTGTACCACTTTGGAGTAATAATGTCCATCTCTAACGAGTATTAGGACTTGAAGAATTGTTATGACCTCTTTCCTCTGTTGGAGAGAAGCACAAATCCATACAAATTGGAACACCTCAATTAAAACCTTGTACAAGAAGTATGCGATTTGAAAAGTACTAAAGTACATTACAGGATTGCATCAACAATTTGCAAATTAATGTTTTTCCTACTTTTGAAAAGTATGATCAAATCGTTGAGAGTTGGATGCATCATTGTAATGAACTTGAAGAAACTCATGCTCATGATTTTCAAACTCGTCTAAATGAAGAAAGGAAATGAGACATATTTGACATCTTATAAAAGGATATCCATTATTCTTTTGATGCATCTTCTCATACTCCACTGCCTACGCTTGGGTCATCGTGTTTTTAATTTGAGCAACATACTAGAGACATGGGTTCCAAATTACTTCATTAAATGGGTTATATAATAGGTGGACTTGGTAAACATGGACATGATATTGTTACTCATATTGACCTTCAGATGAGACTAGTGAGAATAGGCCTTGGATATTTTGTAGATCTGAGTCACTTTGACCCCTCTATAGTGGTTATTTTGTAGGGACTACAATCTTGCATCATCTACTCATTCATCTCTTGGTGACATGTGAGAACTTGAATGCGTCTCATTTGATGATTCTTTTCTTATTGATTCATAGGAACCACTCTTGTGTCATTTTATATGTGGACCCCAATTTCTTCACCATCCATGTCTCAACCACATTGACATCCTTCTCATAAAGAGTGGAGACATTCTCTCCCTCCGTTTATGAATTGGCATTTTGATTACTACATATGTTGGTATGATGACAGTTCTTATAAATCAACAATTAATAAGCACATATGGCAGAATTTTGGATTGGTACCGATTACGAGGACATATTTTTCTTGGGTTAGTGATTAGCCATGACAACATTTGAGCACTTGTTTGAGGACTTGATGCAAGCTCGAGGCCTTCAAATGAGAATCAAATAGCAAAAGCACAATGGCACACACAATATAGAATAAAATTTGATACACATTAAATAGAAAATGAATATGCAATACACAACATAATTTATAGCAAATAATTCAACAAACTTTTGTTAGAATCAATGCCGAATGCCCTAAGGCCTTATTACATTCATTGAGCCACCTATAAGGGCCTCTAACAATATATACAGTAACTCACTACTATAGAAAGCCAAAATTTAAAGAGCAAAAAATGCAAATTACACGATGTTCCCAAATACTACTATAGAAAGCCAAAACTCAAAGTGCAAAAAAATGCAAATTACACGAAGTTCCTAAATATTTAAACTATGAGGTTGTTAGTGCTTGGTTCCTAAGTCTTTTGATTTCTTGGGGTAACCCAAACATATTTATAATTAATCATACCTTTACATAGTTTTTAATCACCTTCCAAAGTGCCAAATGTAACTCAAGCTTCAAGGTTTGAATATTCAATGTCAATTTGGAAAAATGAACACGTGTAAGAAAAAATCTAAGCTTTTTTGTCATGCTTTGTGTTTGGCTTAGGCACACACCATAAACTCCATATTTTTTGATGAATTTTGGTGTCCAGGTAGATGAAGATGTCGTCTACATCATATACAAATTTTAGACCTTAACTACAAGAATCAAAGGCAAGTTTGACCTAAACTACAAGAATCAAAGGCACGCTAGTCAAAATACTAAACTTCTATTACTACAGAAATATGGAAATTCTTGCCTGCTGGCTCTAAACATATGCACGATACTCACTTAATAGTTTTTTTTGGAATGAAATTTGATGGGAAGGTAGGGGTAGGCGTTTTCTATAATATATCCAAATTTCAGACCTCAGCTCCAAGAGATGGAGCACGTTGATCAAAAGATTGGACCCCTGTCGCAACTAGTGTAAATTTCCTTAAAATCCACTCTAGGGCTAGAGTATGCTGGAATAATTAATTATACCCAAATTATTACTGTTAATCACGCATGGATTCTTCACCAAAATAAAATGCAGCGGAAATAAAACACTGAGAGAAATATCAATCACACAATAGACACAAATCTTTTTGGGTATAAACCCTCGGACAAAACCCAAGATGGGAAAACCAGTGCAGTAGTCTGAGAAGATATTTTATTAAGAAAATATGTAACAATACAATTCAGAAAATCGATTTATGGCCAACCTGGCAAAATCGAACCTCTACAACTCACTGAGAAAACCCTGCTGGTTTGTACGGCCTCCTGCACAACTGTACGACCTACTGCTGTTGCTGTACGAAATCCGTACGACCCACACATACGGGTTGCTATACGACCTGTATGGCCTGCTGTACGGTAGCCTTTGCATATCAATTCGACCCTCTCCTCTACGAATCCGTATGGTCTGCTCTTTGCTCGGATGCTTTTTCGATCTCTGAATCTTTGCTCCTTCGTCTTCTCTGCAAAATTCTCTTTCTCAAACTTTTCTTCTCACTCTCTCGTTGACAACGATGAGAAAAATATCTCTGTCGGAATGTGTGTGTCCTCTCCACCAATTGATCCTCCTTTTAACTCATGGGCTAAGAGAAAAACCTAATCTCACTATGGATCAATGGATGAGATCCTTCGGTGAGATCAATGGCCAAGATTAGATTAGCCATCACTTAAATATTTTTCACTTTCACTTTATAAAAAAGTATTCCATTAAGTAAATTAATAATTAGATCACTTTAATATATTTTCCAAAGTTAGACTTAGGAAAAATACATTAAATACAATTTGGATTCTTCATTTAATTCTTCTGCATGCAAGGACACATGCAATGCAGGAAGACCTTCCTTGTTGTCACTTTCTAACACTCCCTCTCAATGAGGAAGGGATTCGGTAACAACTCCAACTTGTCTCTGAACTTTACAAACTTGAGTTTGCAAAGTGCCTTGGTGAATCTTGCTCATTTGTCTATATGTACTCCAATCGAATGGTTTCTCTCTGAACACAATCTCTGAGGAAGTAATACCAGATGTCAATGTGTTTACTCTTGTCATGGAACACTGGATTCTTAGAAAGGTTGATACCACTCTGATTATCACAGTAAACTATAGTAGTCTCCAACTCACTCTCAAACAATCCTGAGAGCAACTTCCTCAGCCACATCCCCTCACATGTAGCCATGCTGGCTGCCATGTACTTAGTCTCTGCTGAGCTCAATGCAATTGACTTTTGCTTCTTGCTGAACCAAGAGACAACCCTTGATCCAATGTTGAAGCAGCAACCTGAAGTGCTCTTTCGATCCTCTACACATCCTGCCTAGTCAGCGTCCGTGAAACGTGGCAACTGTATACTCCCACTGCGCTCATAAACCAAACCCTACTCCACTGTGCCTCTGATGTAGCGAAGTATGTGCTTCGCAGCTGTCCAATGTACTCTTCGAGGGTTCACCATGAATTGACTCAAAGAGTTGATTGCAAAGCTAATGTCTGGTCGATTGTTGACCAGATAAATAAGCGACCCGATAAGATGCCTATAAAGTGTAGGATCAAACTCCTCTGACAATCTTCCTCCAGTTGGTAACTAGAGGTGTGGCCATAGATCTACAATCCTCCATCCTGAATCTCTTCAAGATCTCCACTGCATACTTCCCCTGTCCAATGAAGAAGCACCCATCTCTCTGCCAAACCTCCAGACCTAGGAAGTAATGCATCAACCCAAGGTCTTTCATCTCAAACTCCACTGCAAGATTGGACTTGCAGTCCCTTATCAACCTCTCATCTCCTGTAAGAAAGAGATCATCCACATATAGTACCAATATGAGAGGTATCTCACCTGACAAGAAGTACAGGTTATGGTCTACCTCACTCCGCCGGAAACCCATCTCTCATAGATAGCTGTCAATCCTCGAGTACCATGCTCGAGGTGCCTGCTTGAGCCCATAAAGAGCTCTCTGCAACCTGAATACATGCGACTCCCTGCTCTCCGCCTCAAACCTCTCTGGCTGCTCAATATATACCTCTTCCTCAATAACTCCGTTGAGGAAGGCAATCTTCACGTCCATCTGATGAACGTGCCAACCCATCTCTGTTGCTAATGATAAGATAGTTCGAATAGAAGAATACATGGAGACAGGGGCGAAGGGTTCCTCATAGTCAATACCTTCCTTCTGCGAATACCCCTTCGCCACAAAGCGTGCCTTGTACTTCTCCACCCTTTCGTCTGCTGCATACTTTACCTTGTAGATCCATCTAGATCCTACCACCTTCTTACCTTCAGGCCTCGACACAACCTCCCATACTTGGTTCTTCATGGTTGAGTCGTACTCCTCAACCATGGCCTCTTGCCACACATCATGTTGTGCAACCTCCTCGAAACTAGAAGGTTCAGAGTCAATCAATTCTGTCATTAGTGCCATATAGTTCAATCTATCTAGTGGTTTGCTTCGCCTCATGGAGCTCTGTGGAAGACTCACCTGCCTGGAATCCTGAACAGTGGAACCATACCACCTAGGTCGTGGCCTAGTGTCTACTTGTTGCGGCTGCTGGATATCCTGCTGCTGCTGTTGCTCATTCTCCACATAAATGATAGGAGGATCCTGTCCACCTGACTCCCTTTGACTACTAGAACCTGTGTTCTGTGTCTGTACCTGTAACTCCTCCAACTTGACTCCCGAGTCCTCAACTGGCTGCTCCTGTGCTGGTAAGTCCATAGATCTTCTCAAGGCTCTGTCCTCATCAAACTGGACATCCCTGCTCATAATGATCCTCTTGCGAGCTGGGACATATACTCTATAAGCCTTGGAAGTCTCACTATAACCAACTAGAATCCCCTTCTCTCCAGAAGGATCCAACTTCTTCCTAGTGTCAGCATGAATGTGACAATAGAAGATACTCCCAAATATGCGTAAATGACTCCCATCTGGTCTAGTACCTGTGAATACCTCCTCAGGTGTCTTCCTCCCCAATGTTGTGTGGGGACACCTGTTCTAGACATATATTGCAGTCCGAAATGCCTCGACCCATAGGAATAATGGTAATCCCTGATCAAATAGCATGGCCTTGGCTGCACTCACCAGTGTCCTATTCTTCCTCTCTGCCACTCCATTCTGTTGTGGGGTGTGAGGAACAATGTGTTCCTTCTTGATCCCCTCCGATGCACAGTACTCCATGAACTCTTTGCCGATGTACTCACCACCGTTGTCAGTCCTCAATATCCGAATCTTCCTCCCTGTCTGGTTCTCCACGAGAGTCTTAAACTCTCAGAAACACTCGAAGACCTCTGACTTGGCCTTCAGGAAATAGATTTAGGTTTTCCTGGAATAGTCATCAATGAATGTGACACAATAACTGTAACCACTGAAAGAATGGACGCTCATCAGTCCAGATACATCCAAATGCACCAAGTCTAAGGCCCTCTCAAACTTGTGCTCACTATGTGGGAAAGGTCTCCTGATGTTCTTCCCCAATGGACAACCCTTGCAGTGGTTCTGCTTCTCCTCCTGTACTAAAGGAACTCCGATAACTGTCTGTCTCAGATGTCTCAGTGCACCATGATGTAAGTGTGCCATCCTCTTATGCCATAACTCACCATCACTACTGCTACTATTGACTAGAGCCTTTGCAGGCTCAAACTGTAGTCTGTAAACCTTCCCACTCCGAACCCCAATCATCCTATCCAATCTCTGATCTGACCCATGTGGCCTGATATATACTTTCCTGTCCCAGAAAGTCACCAGAAAACCCTTGTCTTCTAGATTCTTCGTCATCCCTGGGACATATAACACATCAACAAAGCTGATGGGCTTTCTAGACTCTCTCTGAAATGAAACAATACCAACACCTTGCGCCTGATAACGTGCATCATCTCCTAACTCAATATGGAGATTTACTCCACCCTCCTGCAAGCTCTTGAAGAATGATCTATGTCTTGTCATGTGACAAGATGCACCACTGTCCACATACCAGATTCTGTTGCTGATGGAGATTTCCATGCAAGCTATCAAACAAAAGTCCTCGTCAAAACTCTTGCTGAAGTCATCCACCTCTGTTGAACCCGCCATCTGTGTGTTTTTCTTCTTCTTTCTTTCTGCGCACTGGGAAACAAAGTGTCCATGCTTGTGGCATATGAAGCACTTGACTTTTGACATGTCCAAGTTCTTCTTACCACCTTTCTTCTTCTTTGCCTTCCCCTTGCCTTTGCTCGCTAGGGCTAGAGCCTCTTCATCCACGATCTGTGAAGCACCGTTGGATGAAGTTGAACCTTGACCCATGTGGGTCTCTTCCTGTGCGAAGTCATCCCACAACCTCTGCCAGTCAGGGAGCTTCTCCCTAGCCACCACGCCTTTAACAAAGACGTCCCATGGCTTAGAAAAGCCATTGAGAGCTATACGAACTAGCTCCTCATCCTTAGTCTTAAAGCCCACTGCTCCAAGCTCATCCCTAATCTGTGTGAGCCTTGTAAGATAAGGCACCACTCCTTCACCCTTGGCCATCCTGGTGCCACGCAATCTCTCCTACAGCACCATCTTCCGGTTTTCGTTCTTGCTTTGGTAAAGACTCTCCAAAGCTTTCCACATCTGTAATGCGGTCTTCTTCCCAGACAGGTGAGGACTATGTGGTCCTTCACCCCATCCAAGATAATCAACATAGATATGGAATCTATCTTCTTCCACTTAGCCAATTCTGTTAGATCTGTGGGAGCCACTTTCTGATCATCAATGTGCTCATCAACATCATTAACATCCAGGATCCTGGTGATCATTTCTTTCCAAGTAGGAAAGTTCTGTGCCCCCTGGAGTCTATCCTCAACTCTCAACTGTACGACCACACTGAATAGTACTTGTAAACCCTTGGATAGATATGCCAATAACCAACCTGCTGCTTCCTCTTAGTCTGTTCATAAGAGCTCTGATACCATGTAAATTTCCTTAAAATCCACTTTAGGGCTAGAGTATGCTGGATTAATTAATTAAATTCAAATTATTACTGTTAACCACACATGGATTTCTTCACCAAAAGAAAATGCAACGGAAATAAAACACTGAGAGAAATATCAATCACACAATAGACTCAAATCTTTTTGGGTATAAACCCCTGGACAAAACCCAAGATGGGAAAACCGGTGCAGCAGTCTGAGAACATATTTTATTAAGAAAATATGGAACAATACAATTCAAAAAATCGATAAAAATCGATTTATGCCCAACCTGGCAAAATCGAACCTCTACAACTCACTGAGAAAACCCTGCTGGTCTGTACGGCCTCCTGCACAGCTGTACGACCTGTTGCTACTGCTGTACGGAATCCATATGGCCCACACGTGTGGGCTGCTATACGGCCTGTACGACTTGCTGTACGGTAGTCTCTGTAGATCAATCCGACCCTCTCCTCTGCGAATCTGTACGGTCTGCTCTTTGCCTGGATGCTCTGTCGATCTCTGAATCTCTGCTCCTCCGTCTTCTCTGCAAAACTCTCTCTCAAACTTTTCTTCTCACTCTCCAGCTGATAGCTATGAGCAAGAATATTTTTGTCGGAATGTGTGTGTCCTCTCCACCAATTGATCCTCTTTTTAACTCATTGGCTAAGTGAAAAACCTAATCGCATTATGGATCAATGGATGAGATTGTCCGGTGAGATCAATGGCCAAGATTAGATTAGCCATCACTTAAATATTTTTCACTTTCACTTTATAAAAAAGTGTTCCATTAAGTCAATTAATAATTAGATCACTTTAATATATTTTCCAAAGTTAGACTTAGGAAAAATACATTAAATACAATTTGGCTTCTTCATTTAAGTCTTCTACATGCAAGGCAGGAAGACCTTTCTTGTTGTCACTTTCTAACAACTGGAAATACGGAAAATTGTGAAATGAAATCAAGAAAAACTGTTTTTTTTCGGTGTATAAGATGCCCAAACCCTAGGATTGTGCAAACATCAAGGCCTCATTTTGACTTGTTTTGTAAACTATATGGTGGTATAATGCTCATTACACTTTTTAGTTGATTCATTGTAGCAACAATGTCTTTTTGATTATTTTTTATGGCAACCATTCTTTATTGTTGTTGTTTTGCACATGCGTGGAAGGAAGATTCTTTTATGATGGACAGCCGTCTTGTGGGGTGTGTTGTTTGGGGCACTTGTTTAGTTTTTTGAACCTCTTACTTAAAAATCATGTGGGAAATTCTCTTTTCCTTGTTGATCTTTGACACTTGCCTTAATCACATCTTTGCTAGATCACTCTTAGATTAAGTAGGATTCTTGGTTCCAATGGTTGAAGAGCTCTTGTGGATGTTCGATAGTTGTTTGCAATTTCGTCATATCACTTTCAACTTCAATGTGATTTTTGCCGTTTTCTTTATTTTTTAGATTTTTTTACAACATCGTGGGATTCGTCTCCTTATTTTGATTATTTATGCATATGCTCCTTTAAACTTGCATTTTCTTTCTTCGTTGGTTCCAAAGAGGTTTGTGTGAAGGTATTTTTGAGGCTACAATTTCAAAGCAAGACTTTGTTTAAACTTTGTGTACTTTGCTGATTCCAAACAAGTTTTTGTGAAGGTATATTTGGAGGCATTAGTTATGTAGAAAGACACTTTGTTATTTTTATGCGGCATTTTCTTTTATATTTATGACATCTACCCCAAGTGGATATTAAGGGGAGATGTTGGGATGCACATTTACTTAGTCAAATATGTAGTGACTAGGTTACAAGGATGTCCTTTATGCTAACTTCCTTTATTTGTGTGTTTGCTTCAATCTTAAGAGGGATTTTGGAGATACATTCACTAGTCTTGATTTTTGTCATATATTGTTTAATGGCTGGCCTTATGGTCTAAGTGGGTTATCTTCATACACCCCTTATGGTCAACATGTGACCAGAAATGGTGTTAGTGTTCACATTATATACCATAACTCGTATGTCTTCGAGGCTAAGCCTCGT
This sequence comes from Larix kaempferi, assembly GCA_027924585.1. Lineage (NCBI taxonomy): Eukaryota > Viridiplantae > Streptophyta > Pinopsida > Pinales > Pinaceae > Larix > Larix kaempferi. The sequence continues at coordinate 127,657 of BSBM01000903.1, forward strand.
TTTCACATAAGCAATCATAGAGAGTTATCTTTAAGATCACATCTTATGAGTTACTTCTTGTACTTGTACAAATCTTGTATACGAGGGTTATCTTTTTGTCTAATATACATGGGTTATCTTTTTATGTGATTAATTATGTAATTATTTTATTATTAGTAACACATTAATCATTGTTATACCATTTCTAACATGGTAGTTTAACAATGGAAACATGATTTCTATATTGGAATTTTTTTATAAACCAGAACATGTATATATTTTGTATTAAACAGGCTGATGATGAATATAGCCAAAGAAGTACAATCCAAAAGTATTCAAAAGGAGCTCTAATCTATGTAGAGCTTTATACCAAAATTTTCCCTCAGCATCTATATTTACCACATTGTTCACATTCTTTATGACAAACTTAGAACTATAAAGCTTAATAAACTGCCTGAGCATAATAGTTCAAAACAAGTACATGACAATAGAGGGTTAAAGGAATTCATGACTACTGTGCTTATCATCAAACCGTTGCTCCTACTTATTCGGTCCTTGAGTGCTTGGCACTACCAAATTAGCCATGGCTGTTTGCTAAACAATTTCTTCTACAGTCCCCTTTGAACTAACACAGAGAGTATTCAATGATTGCTTGCCATGAGTTAATCCTACCAAATGTTAAAGTGCATCTTAGAATCATTAACAAACTTTTAAATCTGCTCCCCTTGAAGTCTTACTTGATTTTCCAACTCTTTCTGCTTTTCATCTTGATTAGTAATGTGGGAATTTATTTAATCTATTATCCCCTTCATTTCCTCCATTTGAGAATTGAAACGACACATCGTTCTTTTAAGCTCTCTAATATCATTTTGAAAATCGCCCCCACTAGTTCCCTAGTTTGAAGGGTTGGCCATGTTCACTCTCACTAAGGGATTTAAAAATCAATTTTTTGTCTCCCACAAAAACTCTTAATTCCAAACACAAAATTTAACTTGCCCACAGAGTAACAAAAGAAATAGCCCTCTACATTTTGGTCCTTGCCATGACTGCAAATCAATGGCCCACGAGAAAATTCATGACAACATGCTCAGGGAAGAGATGGGGTTCTTACCTTTCGACATAGATTGAAGAGCCAAAGAATTGCTGAAGAAGTCATGCCCTTGATGCACGCTTCTACCAACGATTTCTAGTTCCCTTACGCCCTAGGTATCTTTGTCATAAGATATCCCACTTGCATGAAGTGTGGAAGAGTGAGCTAAGAACACGAGGGAGTATTTTGGCTCTCTTGTTTGATACTAATTCCATTTGATGTCTTGTATTGAGATTGAAAAGATCCCACAAAGTGTTCGTCTTACACTTGAAGTCCATATTCAATGTCAAAATGCCTAAGGGTTTGCTCCGATAGTTTATCACGCTTCTAAAGACCTAGGGGAGCCACCAAAGTTCTACTAGGCCCCCATTTTTGCTAAGTATCCCCTTGTCCAAAGAGACTGCTTCATTAGCAAGCCTATCAACTATGGAATTGTTGAGCCTTCGTATATGCAATAGATTTACTTGCTTAATTTGATTGAGATTCCAAGTAATTCTCTCTCGTAATCTACTTATGATAGATCCCTCCTTAATTGTTTTCCTTCTAGCTTGATTAATGACAAGGAGAGAGTTGTCGAGAATTATGATTTTTTTGGATCCTGAGCATTTTTATAAACTCCAATCCCATGTGCAAGCATACCATTTTGCTTGATTGTTAGGCGCCACTCCCAATCCTCACGATAAAGTTAATTTCGTTTTTCCATCGGGGTCCAAAAGGACCCCCCCTCGGACCTACCACCCCATTATATATTGTAATTGGTTACGAAACATCTAGGAAATGTTTTCTAGACAAATTCCATATAAGAATTTTTTTTGGAAGATGTTGCCCAAATGTTTCCTAGGTGTTTCCATACCATTATACTATAAATGTTTTCTCGTAAGGAAATCAACTCCAATTTTAGATGTTTTAGTGGCATTGTTTAATCATGATGATTTTCTTTCTAATTATAATCTAAGACCATATGGAGTTTGGTGCTACTATGAGGCATCGTCTTGTGTTTGGGTACTAGAGCCTCTTTGGGATATTTGTTGCCAAGAATCTTGTTGGCATGAGCACTTAAGATAGCTTTATCGAGACTCATTCTTTTGTTTCTTTGGAACCAATGTGCATTATGTTCTTTACCATCTCTTTATGTGTTATGCATCGTTGTCTTGTGTTTAGGTCCTAAAGCTGCTTTGGGATATTACATTGCCATGAAATGGCATCATCTTGTGTTTGGGTACTAGAGCCTCTTTGGGATATTTGTTGCCAAGAATCTCATTGGCATGAGCACTTAAGATAGCTTTATCGAGACTCATTCTTTTGTTTCTTTGGAACCAACGAGCATTATGTTCTTTACCATCTCTTTATGTGTAATGCATCATTGTCTTGTGTTTAGGTCCTAAAGCTGCTTTGGGATATTGCAATTTTTTTTTGTAAAGCTGCAATTATATATTTAAAAAAGAGGTCCGAAGATTACATGTATGTTTACAAGCTTAGGCAGTCTGAGGTGGTGAAACCACCACCCAGATGCTAAAAAATGCTAGAAAATCTATAATCATTACAAAAAAAAACCTGTGCGAGGAGACCAGGTTGTGTGGGAGTCTTGACATAACAGATTGTGGAACAAACTAGACCAAAAAAATAGACTATGAAGCCAATATAAACAAAAACACTGAAAATCACAACAAGAAATTGGAACCACCAAAGCCAACCTATGAGCTTGCTCCTGCATGAGGAGGACTCTGTTTCTTTCTTTTTTCAGAATTGGGCAGCTGTCGAAGAATTCGTCGTCCCAGCCATGGGGAAGGAGCTTAGGAGACAGAGGCTCCGCTTTGCGACGAGGGGAGGCGCTTCCATCATCAGACTTCCGGACGTGCTTGAATTGCAGGGGCCCAATGGTAGACAGGACGAGGAATGTGTCCAGGTGGGAAGGGTCATCCGGATTGGCTGTGGCTTCCGATGGTTGCCCTTCAGTGACCACAGTGTCTTTGGTAGATGGTTCAACAACAATGGAGACCGAGACAATACCAGACCTTGTAACCCCTCCAGCTGCAGAGGCTTCCTCGTTTTTTGTAGGACCAACGTGCCCAGAGCCTGCACGTAAGATGGTGCAGTGCTCCATAGAATATTTACCTCCAGTGAAGCTGGAGTCTAAGCTTACCAATTTTTCCTCCAAATGCACCAGGTTGGCTTTGATGTCCAGGATGGAGGCTTTGGAAGTTTTCCGGTTGGCAATCATCTCCTCAACTAGAGCACCCATCATGTTTTTGACCATCTAGTAGTAGTTGATCTGGTTTCCATGGCTGCCAGAAGCTAGAATTTCCGCAACTCTGCTGGATTCATAGTTGTCAATCAGGCAACAGACTAGACCAGAGACGTTATCTACATATCCGTTGATGACTGATTTTTCTTTGCTGTTTATCAGCTCCTCGCTCGGTGCCATGTCGAGCACCTCTTCTGGAGGTACCATGCGGTCTCGACATTTTGTAACTTCCAACCACCCGAATTGGAAACTATTGAGCAGAGCGACCAGCTTTTCTTACCCGGCTGCAATTGCAAATGAGGATGGTGTCGATCCTGTTCGACATAACACTTCACTTGGAGAAGGAGCCAGAAGGTGCCACACGAGGGAGTGACATAGTCCGGTCTGCGAGATTAATGCAAAGGGACATTCCTGTCCTGCTTCGGGCTCGTTCACCCTGGCGTAATAACTGCAACATCATCTCCCACCTCACCAACTTCCACCGCAATAATTCCGCAATGAGTGCTCGTGTCAACACACTGTAATAGGAGCCCGTGCTGCATGCTGTTTCCAGGTGTGCGCTTAACGCATCCACCTGTGAGCAGGTCTTGGGTGACACCCGCATCCAAGGGCTTTGGTATATTGCATTGCCATGCAAAGGATTCCATTTTTGTGAGGAATCCGGATGGATTTAATGGGAATTGGATTTTGTTGCTACTTTGCAACTAATGTGCATTATGTTTTTTATAATAATTTTGTGTAATGCAACATTATCCTCCAATAGTTATGCTTATTCTATTCTATATAGGAACCATTGTGAAATATTTTGGTTACCCTAGAACTTTTTTGGTCTTGTTACAACACGAACTAGTGTTGATATTAAAGCCCCAAAGAAAAAGCTAGCTTATGAGTAACTAAGAGGGAGGCTAATGTCATCTCACCCTTTCCTCTACACTTTTGTCTAGCTCTCCTCCAACACAAGGGGAGTTTCCTTATCTAGGATTGCTAAAGCTTTAGATTATCTTTAACAAAACAAAATGTTGTAGCATAGGTTTTAAGTGAATGATGGATGGACCAAGCCTAGTGTCAAGTCCATTAAGCATATGGCCCTAAAACTAGATATTTTTTGGGGAATGATTCTAATTATGGAGAAATTTGAAATGCATATGGAAGTGTATTTACCAAAAGAAATATTACATGGTAGCTTAACCTTGATTAGGATATGAGCTACAAATGAAACATTTTAATGATAAATACAAAGGTGCAAGGAAGGGAAATGAGCCACAACGTATGCTTTCTTAACAATGGTGCAATCAACTTGATAACGAATTATGCTACAATTTGTTCATCCCTCCAATATACACTTGCTATACAAAAGAATGTTAGGCTAAAGTATTCAACAAATAAAACATTAAACACCTTATACCTCACAACTTACATTGCTTTCAAGATCTTCAAATTGCTCAATAGGTGGTAGTTCCTCAAATCTAGTCATGAGCAAAGGAAGAGAGCAAGCCCTTATATAGGCCTTAGCTCATCTTCCTTGTACGATAAATCAATAATTATTTTCCTAGATCCATTAGTTCTCCAAGGAATACAACAAAATACAACACTCTAATCTTCTCAACAAACTCCTTTCTAAAAGTAGCAATGAGTTGTTGAGATCTAGATCTACTTCTTTCTTTTAGAGGAAACAATAAAATAATCATCCTCATCTCCAAGGAAAACAATGTAATAATGTTCTCATATTGTAAATAACCCCATAAAAAATACAACAATAATAAAATAAGGGAGTTAATAACAGCTAACTCCCAATGGCACATGTGTCTAACAAACAACCCAACACTACAATGTATCCTATTTAAGAAAAAACCAAAAGATTACTGGAATCTTTTGTATTTTGGGCATAACTTTTCTCTCGTTACTCAGAATTGGGTGGACTTTGGACCATTGGAAAGGTCTTGAAATTCTCTACAACTTTTCTGTTTTTAGTTTTTTCTAATTCCTTATTGTTTGTCTGGGGCAGACGTTTTAGTAAAACAGTAAAATGAGATCTTTTTTAAGATGTCGTTTTACTGTTTTACTAAAACGTCTGCCCCAGACAAACAATAAGGAATCAGAAAAAACTAAAAACATCAAAGTTGTAGAGAATTTCAAGACCTTTCCAATGGTCCAAAGTCCGCCCAATTCCGAGTTACGAGCGAAAAGTTATGCCCAAAATACGAAAGATTCCATGAATCTTTTGTTTTTTTCTTAAATATGATACATTTTGGGCATGGTTGTTTTTTATTTTGCTAATAAGTTAGCACACATCATGAAACATACCATAGTCCTTCTCCAAAAAGCCATTGAATGATTAAATCAACATGAACATGTGTGCTAATGAAGGGGTGTGCTCCATAAAGTGTTGTAACATGTTTATAAGTTGTTCTCCCTAGTGAAACCCCAACATAATGACAAATTATAATCTCTTCCTAGGTTTGAAGCTAAGGTGCACCACCAAAGGACTATATATATGATTAATACTTCACCAAACCTCAGGAAAAGGTTTGATCATCAATAATGTGTGTAGTATCCCACTATTCTAACTCGAACTTATGAAATATTGCATCACAAGGGTACTAACATCATTAATTAAACATCCCCTCTAGGTAATATCTAGCAAATGTTACAACATCAAGTCATATCACTAGGGAAATCCCACCAAGGAAAAGTGCACTATCACAATACATCAACACCAAAGGAAATGGGACATGAAAGAAGTGTTAACTCAATCTAGCATCAAATATGTCCCCATCGCACATCCAACCAAGGGGATCATGTAGAACACCTCCTTATGGTGACCATCAACCCGACCATCCATCGTAGAGAAAATTAATCTCCACCAAAGATCTTCATCGAACATCCATCATGAAGAAAATAAGAAGCTACATAAAGATGTAGATACCCCAAGTCCATCAAGAAACTCTATGGGTACCATGTTGCAAATAATATCTTGTGATGAAAATCAAAAGAGTTATCCATATGCAATATGAGAGGCAATAGGTCGTAATGACATTGTAATGGCAAATAATATCCTAGCAAGATGGTTAAGGTCTAATTTCTCGATGTTTCTACTATTTGTACTATAAAGTCATATTTAAGTAGAAAGCTTGTGCTTTTATAAGTTTGGTCACGATTTACAAGGGAATGGGTGCTCCTCTCTTACCATGAGCAAGCTTGCTTTTACTATGTAACTAAATTTGCATACTATTCATCATGTTGTGATTATTGATGTGGATTTGAGTTTTGCATATTTCGACCACAACCAACATTTTGCCAAAACTTGATTGGCTTACTCACTTTTTGTATGAAAAACTTGCCTAATATATTTATTACTTGTGTAAAACATATGGGTTTGAGAAAAGGCGGTGGTCAATATTATTCTTTTCTCAATTCATAGATATGTAAAACATTTGTGTTTTTCATTGTTCCTTTAATGTGATGTTCACTTGTATGTGTTAAGTTCACAATTTGGAAAATTAATGCTTTGTGTGGTGTTAATGTATGGCCTTGTGCTTCTACACAAAATTAATGCTTTGCGTGGTGTTGTTCATGTATGGCCTTGTGTTTCTACTAACTCTTTTGCAAAGCTTCTCTAGCTTGATCATGGATAGTTTGGATATAGTTAATAAACCTTAGAACTTGACCATGTTCAATTGATCCTTACTTGTTGCCTTGGTAGTGGGACCTAGAATAAATAGATAATGAATCTTTGAGAAAAATCCTAGGCACAATTAAAATATAAACTCTCTACAACACTCGTGCAATTGCAATTATGGTGTACAAATACAATGTTGGCATTTTGTGTATTTATATGTCAATGATTGAAGATGCACCAGAATGCACTATGGTGTGATTTACTACCTTATTTTGTCCTTTTCCCATTGAATGGAAGGCAATACTCTTTTGTAGCACAATACTTACCAAAAGTAGTTGAGAAACACATTCTCAAGGTAAAAAATGATTGTTGATGGTATGCTAAAGTGCTCCCAAACTATATTAAAGAGCACCTATAAAGTTTGAGGTGTTGATTTGCATGGTAAGATGATGAACATTTTGTTGAAATGATTCACAACTAGCACACTGTGGTCATTGCCCCTACTAACTGTAAGTAAAAATTTGAGGAACCTGTTGATTCATAAACAATAGCACTATGGCTTGCTTGTCTAACTAACATGGATACTCTAAAGAATTAAAACAAATTGGTGTCTCTACAATTTATTATCAAATCGAGATTAATTTTCTTCAAGGCAAATTCATTAACTTGGGTTGGTTTTCTTGTTCTTTTTTGGTTCCAATTGTCTATAAAGGATATCGTGATACATTAACAACACAAAAGGTTAGGTACCTTATGGAAACTTGATGGGTTGGCTCTAGATTGAATCCATGACACATAATGTTGACGAGGGGTTGCGACACTATGGTCTTATAGTTTTGAACAAAGCATTTTGTTGTAACTACAATCCTATCTCTCCAAGTAGTTGTTGCGTGGATTGATTAAGGGAATAGATGTCTCAGTTTAACCAATAGACAAATTGACATTCCATGGAGAATGCATATGATCCCACTAATCAAAATGCATATAGTGATTCCACCAAGCACCCAACAACCTGGGAAAAGACAAGACACTAAATAAAATGGAGTAGAATTAGCAATTTGTCCAAGGAATAGAAACTATGGAGTAACAACGCCTAATCCTTCACCATTGATTTTGTATGGGCATCGAACAAACAATGTGGAGTAGCCAACCATTGTGACCAAGGGAACAAAGTTGAGAAGGCAATAATAGACAATGTGGGGCACTATTATTCAATGAAACTTAGTCAACAATATACTGGAACATAACAACTAAATAAACAATGCAATTACATAACATCCAATATAATGAACACAATTTAAATTTTAATAACCAACATCGAATTGCTATGGTTTGTGTTTATTTCCTAGCAATTTGTAGGTTACACTGAAGTTTTTCTCTTTGGTCTGTTTACAATCACTTCACATGAATTTGATACAACAATCCTTCAAATCTTTGCGAAAGAATCCCTTTTTGTGGTGCTCAAATTTATAGAAAAGTGGAATTTGTAGGGATAAACTAGAAGCCTAGGCGCCCCCTCCTATTCAACTCGACCAACTCCAATGCTTCTCTTCATCTTTTTGGCTTTTTTCTTGAATCAATCTAATGCATGGTTCTTTTATTTTATTTATCTTTTTGCTCTATTTTATTTATGGCATTGTGTAGAGGTGTGGAAGTTGGTTGAACTAGCTATAATTTTTCTTAGCCTTGGTGATTGAAGTGCTTATGTTTTCAACCAAACAAGTATGTTATTTAACTGGAAAAATATAACCTTTTCACATAACAAAAATCACCCAATAGCTAGAAAGTAAATAACAGAAGCATAAAACAAAATTCACACATATACAAGTAATTTCTCCTTGAAAATAAGCTTTTCAATCCTTAATCAAGCTTATAAGGAAACCTCCACAAATTGTTGAAAATCTATTAGTTGTATGTTGAGTTCAAATCACCCTAGAACTAAGCTTGCAACTTACTGAGAAGATATGAATTGCACAAAAACAAGGAATAACTTGCTGTATGACTATTGTATGGATTTGTACAGAATGTGTGGATTGTATCGTACGACTGCTTCAACTTGCTCAACTATTGGTCGATCCTCTTCCTCATGTCTTTACTTTCTCTCCTCTAGTTGTTAACCTACTCAATTGCTTGACAAACACTATGTCTAAAGTCTCTATCTTGACTTGTCTTTATACTTGTTTTCAAACCTTAATCTCTTAATGAGATGTATGGTTGAGATCAACACTAGTCTAAATCATTAATGTAGAAAATACACTTTATTGGAGTCAACAACTAAATATCAGGCATTTCACTTTATCCTAAAGTAAATTACAAAGCATAATGATCTCAAACCAATTTCGGCATGTTCACACTAAAACTGTGCAGAAGCTCCTGTCTGAGCTTTATTCTACAATAGTCCCTCTTGGCGAGGAAGAAATTACGCACCAATTGAAGTTTGTCTCTAAATGCTTCAAACTTCGCTTTTGTTACAGGCTTGGTCATAATATCAACTACCTATTGATTTGTGGGAATATACTAGTGCTTTATTTCTCCCTTTTGAACCCTATCTTGTATGAAGTGATATTTGATTTGTATGTGCTTGAACCTGTCATGAAACACTGGTGTGTTTGATACAACTTTGATTATCATAGTAAATCACCGTGGGGTCCAAATCCTAATCAAATAGTCTTGTAAGCAACTTGTGAAGCTAGATGGACTCATAACTACCAATATTTATCCCCTGTACTTTGTCTCCGCTTAGCTAAGTGATAGAATATCATCACTAATCCCAAGCTAAAGCAACACACTACAATGTCTTTTTGTTTGTTGCATTGCTTGCCCAATCTGAGTCTGTATACCCTTGCAACTTCACTTCACCATCCCCAAAATGTCTCAGACCATACACCACTATGCCCCTGAAGTATCTGAGCACATATTTTGCTGCCACCTAATGCTCTTGCCTGGATTCCACCATGAATTGACTTGAGGCATTATTTCAAAGCATATATTTGTTCTAATGTTGATCAGATACATCAAGAACCTATCAACTGCCTATACAACATAGGGTTCCCTGTTTTTGAATATGAAGATGTTACCTTCTTTAGATTAGTGATCATAGGTGTGGCCATAGGTTTGTTGTCCTCCATCTGAAACCTCTTTAGGATTTGGATTGCATACTTACCCTGCCCAAGGAAAATATTGCCTGGTCTTTCTTGAATCTCCAACCCCAAGAAGTAATGTATCATGCTAATTGCCTTCATCTCGAAGTCAACTGCCATATTTGCTTTGCACCTTGCAATGAGCTTCTTAATAAGTCATCTAAATACAACATCAAAATAATTGGATCAATCCCTACAAATATACAATGTAAGTTAGGATCTGGCTCACTTTTATTGAAGCACATACTCTACAAGTATCCATCGATTTTGGAACACCATGGTCACGAGGCTTGCTTGAGTCCATACAAAGCCTTTTTTTGGCTTGTACACATGGGACTCCTTCCCACTTACTTCAAACCCTTCGAGTTGCTCTATTAGCTCCCTAAGGCATACGAGGTTGAAGGTAAGATACACTAGGGCATGATGAGGCTCAACTTTTATAGATTATAGATCTCGATCTGTGTGAATTATGATATGAATTGATTGTTTTCTTGAATATATCTATGACGAAGACATTATGAACTAGCTTTGGATAGAAAACATCATTTTAGATGAATCTTATAGAGTATTATTGTGGTTTGAATAGGAATGAAGGTGGAATTAACAGATGGAAACAAATGAAAACATCGGAGGTGCATGTGGGAAAATTCTCTGATGTTTTATGACATAATAAACCTACTAAAGCTTTATTAAAAGAATTCAACAGTTTGCAACAAAATGTAAATATAACATGGACAAAAACCATAGCAAATGAAAACTTCAAATACAACTAGTTCACATACACATTTTGAAATTGGACCAGAGGTCAAAGATACTAATGAAATCTATGCTAACAATTTCAACATTCAACACTATTTATATTAATAACACAAGTAGGGTTGAACTTGTTGCTCAAATCTTTATTATCATGTCACAAAAGAATTACATAGACTAGAATAGGTATGGAAAAACATGAAGAAGGGCAATCTACATAGGAGAAACATCTCTGCAATACTCGTCAATCTTTATCTCATGAAATTCTATTACATCCAAATAGCTCATCGACTCATTAATCCCTTGCGGACCTCGCAAAATTCTATTTTATACCCTTTGGAAGCTCTGAAGGCCTTGAAAAAACTTAGTACTAACATCAGCTCCAGTGGGGACAAGTGTTTGTTTCACAAACAACTGAGAACACCAGATTAGTGCCTTCATTGTTGGGATATGGAGTCTCTTTTTCTCAGAGATTTCACACATTGAGTGAAGTTTTTTAGCTTTGCAACACATGTACAAGATTGGTAATGTAAAACTGGAAATTGAAATGATGGAAATAAAATGGAAGGAAAGGAAAAACTGAATTTTAAATGCTTTAATTCTACTATGTACATATCTTGCAGGTACTCCTTTTAGGTTTTAGTACATGAAGAAGCACTTGAGAAGCCTCCCATTAACAACAACCTTCATGACCTCACCATTTAGTTATGCAAGAATGTAGGTGTTGTTGCGTTGTACTACTGATATGGTATAGGGATCCATCCACATGTTGTCAAACTTTTGATGCTTGGCTTTACCTTCTCTTCTGGCATCCCATTTCAACACTATGTCTCTTGGCTGGAAGTCTCTTTCTATAGAAATTTTATGAACAATTATCTTCATCCTTCTCCGATGTTATTGCAATTTAATACTGACTTGCTATGTTTCCTGTTGCAGCTCTATCAATTCATACATCCTCCTAATCATGTCATTTTGCTCCTCTGATTCATTTTGGATCAGTTTTAGCACATGTAGTCCCAATTGAATTGGAAGAACTGTCTCCTTACCACATACCAACTGAAAATGAGAGGTTGCAATTGATTTTCTCACACTTATTATGTCAGCCCATAATGCATATCTTAGGTTCACATCGCAAGCTTTTTTGTTTTCTGACATCATTTTATTGATATTTATAAGCATGCTTTTACTGGGTGATTTTGCGAGTCCATTTCATTGGGGGTAGTATGGGGTGGAGTGCTCCAACTCAATATTATACCTCTAGCAGAATTCTATCATTTTTATTGACCCAAATGCTTGAGCATTATCAACTATAGTATTTCTCGGGCTTCCAAATCTTGACATGATATTTTCCTCCAGGAATTTTATGATCACTATGTCATTGGATGACCTTGTTGGAATAACTTCAACCCACTTTGTGAAGTAATCAATTGCTATTAAGATCCATCTGTGTTGGCCACTGGAGTTTGGATTTATATCCCCAATAAAGTCTAAGCCCCATTGTTGGAAAGTAGTAGCTGTCTTAATTAACTTTGAAGGAAAACGCTACAGCTTCTACTTTCCTGCAAATAGTTGACACTCAGTACATGCCCTTATCATATGATTAGCATCAGCTAACATTTTGGGCCAATAGTACCCAACTCTCAGAACCTTAAATGTTGTAGCTCTCCAAGCATGATGTCCTCCACATATGCCTTTATGGAATTATGTAATTATTTCTTTTGTCTCCTCCTTTATCACACAATTTAGCAATATGCCTTGAGGGTCTTTCCAATAAAGATACTCATCCAATAAGCAATATTTAACAGCTTGCAACTTCAAATATCTAGCTTGTGACTTGCTTATATGCTTTGGACATTCAAGCTGCACCAAATAAAAACAATATCCCTGTACCAAGGAGATTTAACAAATTTTGGATTTACTTTAATTATTTTTCGTCACTGATCTTCTTCATTTCTCCCTCTGTTAGTTTTGTCACCAGATTTAGATCTAGTGCTTCACAATTTGATTCAACCAATAGTTTTTCTAATCCTTGTCCTTTGACCAGTTTGGTAGGCTTGATTTCCAAGTGATATTCTTGTATTTTGACAATACATTTACTTCTCCTTCCTTCGTTGTATGCATGGATGAGCATGTCTTTGACAGTACTGTGTGGCACATAAGCAATCACATGTGGATGTAAAAAGTAACATATGCAGATTTTCAATGTTTTCACCATGACATATGCTTGTTTCTCCATCAGACTGTACTTCAATCCTGCATCAACTTTACTGAAGAATGCTATAGGTTGTTCATATCCGTCTTGATTCTTTTGGAGAAGCACATCTGCAATAATGTTAGATGACGCAAAAGAGAAAACAAGGAAAGGTTTAGTGCAATATGGACTTATCAGTACAAGATCCTCTTCCAAAGCCCCTTTGAGCTTCTTAAAAGCTTCCCTTGATTCTTGGTCCACTTGACATAATTGTCTTTCTTTAACATATTAGTAATATTCCTTATCATCCCAACCATATTTGGGATAAATATCCTCATGAAGTTTATTTTCCCATGAAGGACTGTACTTCTTTTTTATTTCTAGGAATCTCTATTGACTATATAGATGCCACTCTTTCTGGGTCAATTTTTATCCCATCCTTGGAGACAATGTGTCCCAACAACTTTCCTTCCTATAGTGAAAAGTGTGATTTCTTGGGATTTAGAGATGGCCCATACCTTCTGCATTAATTAAATGTTTGTTTCAAATGAGACTAATGTTTTTCATTTGTCTTAGAAAAAACAGTCATGTCATCAAGATATATCACAATAATGTTTTCCCTTTCTCCCATAAAGGCTATATCCATGGCTCACTGAAATGTGGCCTCTACATTCATCAACCCAAAAGGCATTTTATCACACATAATGTGCCCCAAGTTGTGGTGAATGCTGTATTTTATCTATCTTCTTTGCTCATGGAAACCTGGTTGTACCCTGAGAAACCATCTATCATCGATATTTTGTTTTCTCCCACTACTTTGCAAAGTTTGATCCATTTTTGGAAATGGGTAGTTATCTTTTAAAGAACATTTATTCAAGTTTTTGAAATCCACACATAATCTTATATCTCCACTCTTTTCCTGACTGGTACCAAATTTGTTACCCACTCTGAATATCTCAAAGGAATTATTATTTTTGCATCTAATAATTCCCTTACTTCCTTTTCTATTATGGCCAACAAAATAGGGTTAGTTTTCCTTAATTTTGCTTTAAAGGCTTCACTCTAGGCTTTAAATGTATCTTATGCTAGATTATAGATTTATCATGTCCTAAGGTATTCATACTTCCATGCAAATACATATTTATATTCTGTAAAAAAATTCAAATAACTCTGTTTGACTTCAGGATACATCAATTTGGATAATTTGATTTACTTGGGTTCTTCTAATGTGCCAATATTCAAATTTTCCACATCTTCCTCTTTTAGATGAATAGTGGGTTTGACAGGAATGCCATTTTTATCAAATAGTCTTTCTAATGGAACCAGACCTTTGGGGATGAAATTATTCTTCAGCTGCAATATCTTATGATTTTCCACTTTGATGCTGAATTCTGGATTTGCTTTTGAGTCTTCTTGATAGTTTGCATCTTCTTCTTCATAATGACCTTGATCTATGCAAGTATTGAAAGTTCATCAATCATTTCTAATTTTTTTTTAATCAGTTGATCATCCTCAATACTTGCCAGTGTTTCTGGTTGTCAGGGATAGATGGTCTGTAAATCATTTCCACTTCATGCTTGAGCTTGATCTCTTTTTTGGGTTTGAATGAGTTAGAAACAACAACCAAAGAGTTTGCTTTTTGGTTCATACCTCTTGGGACAACAATGATATTAAAGGCACTGAATAAATTTTCTATGAGATCCCATACTTGGTTTCTATATGGTCTCATATTGGGGTGCTTGGTTTGATACACATTTTTAGTTTGCTACACAATTAATTTTGAATCTCGATAAACAAATATTTCTATTATCCCCATCCTTCTTACAACATCTAACCCCAGCATGAAGGCTTCATACTCAACAACATTGTTTGTAGTCTCAAAATTCAAATCGAAAGGTAAAAGGATTTCTTCCTGATTTGGGGATAAGAGTACTACTCCTGTTCCTGCTTCTCCTTTGGATGAAGATCTATCAAAGAACATTTTCCATATCTGATTTGATTCAAAGGAGGCATCTTGAACAACCACTACTGTAGAGGAATTCTCCTCACACTCTTCATCCAAAAAAAGTATGGAACATCCAATGTATTCTTCTAAGGAATAGAGAGAGTAATTTATGGAACTGTTGTGGTCACTGATTACACAGGAAAACTTAGCCTCTCTGTATAATCTTCTAGTCTCTCCTGCAAATAAAGGTACTGTAGCATACTGCATGTCCATTTGCATGGTGCCTCCCATCTTTTTAGCCCGAGTTATTGACAACAATATCCCATATCTGGTAGGCACATTTGTCACTACCGCATCCATCATGATACTTATTGCAGGCAACTGAGCCAAGGTGATCACCAGTTATTTAGTCACACCCAAACATTTTACTTTCTTTTAGTCAAAACTGTACAGATCATGGTATGGTTTAGTAATCTCCAAGCCTAGTTGCTTCATAATGATTTTTGGCATGAGATTATGGGAAGCTCCAGAATCTAACATACAATCGTGCAATAATTTTCCATGTATACTCGGAGTGTTGTAGAAAGGGGTTGTAAGTTCATCTTTATTTTATTTTATTGTAGGCACTACTGATATGGTGGGGTTTTCATCAACTAAATTCAACGTATCAGGATGGATATTAGGCCTAACCATGTTTAGGATCTTCTCAATTTGCTTTTGATAAACATGATTTTTAGCCAACTTAGATAGAGGTATTTGAATTTTTATTTTGGATAACTCATGTTCAAGATAAAAAGGAATATGATATTTCTGGTTTTTTTCTTTTAGATTCTATTCTTTTAGGTTGAGGAATTTCATTTTTCTTTTGTGCAGTAGGGGATATAGGTTTAGTCATTCTTTCTTGGGAGGTAGCAGGCTTCCTAGCGTTTACTGAACTATCCGAATTCTTGTAAGGTTCTGAATTCTCAACAACCTTTCTAGGAGAGAATTTTTCTTTAATTAGAGGAATTATTTCTGGGCCTCAAATTGATCATTTTGATACCTTTTCTTGTACGAATATTTCATAGTCTCCTTGTGTAGATGAATCATATCACTTTCATCAGGAATCCATAAAATATCTTTAGGTTATTCTATGTATTCTCCATCAGGAGGCAAATTTGAAAACTGATTGTTGTTGTTCTCTCTAATAGGAGGATGTATAGGTGGATCTTCATTCCTCCTTTCACTATTCATGATTTGAGGGTTGAAAGGTATTCTATACTAATTATGGTTCCTTTGAACTCCTCCTTGAGGATTTCTATTGGAATTGTTTCCCTCCACCTCTAATTTGGTAAGTTTGTTTGATAGACCTCTCTGTAATCTTGACATATCTTCTATCTTAACATCTTGTGAATATTTTCCCCCGGATGCGGGTGACATGACCGCTAGAGCCACGGTAGGGAGTGCCATCTACCCACTTAGAAGAATGGATCCACCACCTTGCAATAGGCCCCTTCCTGCGCCCCCCCCAAGACCCCGCCTTTAATGTTGGTTACGACCCTATTCCACCCGGCCTCCTCACTCGAGCTTGTTATTATAACCCACATGGCCCGACGGTTGGAATTTATGCCAGCTCTGGTTTCTATGTCCCTCCTTCCAACCTGGTTCATTTACGCCATTAAGCTCTCCTGTGCGAATTTTGATCCCTCCATAGATATGAGGCTCCCCATCCACACCCCTGCGGTCATCACATGCCTCTGCTACTCTCTGTCTGTCTCCACTATGAAAGTTCCACCCGTGCTTAGGTTTCTTGTGACTTCGCCGATACCGCCATGATTCGAACGGGCGACACTTCCAAGCGGGGTGCTAGTCATGGTGCAGGGAAATCTGCAACCTCTGTCAAGAAGGAAAAAACCGCTAACAATGGATACAAGGACAACGTCTTCGTCCCTGTTCGCCGACTGGGAGTCGTGCAGTGTGGCAAAATTTCTGGCCTTTGGTAGCCAGGGAACCCAAGTTAACTATTATTGGCTTATGAAAAACATGCTAGGCACACTGGTTGAAGAGATGCTCACCAACTAGAACCTGGCTAAGTTTCTATCATGGACACCAGGGCCAATATGGCCCATTTGGACGGAGTGCTGGATGCTCTGGAGGCCAACCTGACCGATCGCAGGTATTCTCTATTTCCTTACCCAACTCCTCCACCCAATTATGGCCCTGCTGGTCCCGTTGAAGGTTTTGCTGATGATTTAACCATACATATTGAGCGCACTACTACTGCAACAGATGCACAAACCACTGGCAGTTCCTTGCACGATTCCATGGGCATTGCAGCTTCGGACGACACGATCCTTGTTTGCAGCCCCAACTCTGGCCCAAGTTCTCCAACAACGGTTGTGGTTCAGGGAGCTCCTCCCCCGAGGATACCATTTCCTATTCCCTTGACCATTGATGTTCTGCATTACAAGCGAGTCCGAAAGGCCGAGGATGAAGCTGTTCCTCCACGCAAAGACGAGACACTGCCCATCAAAATCCTGACTCAGCAGTGGGATGACGATTTCTTCGGCTCCTGCCCAATCACTGAGGATAATCATGGCTCCCAGAATGCAAAATCCAGTACCTAATGCGGCTCTGTGTAATCCCAACTCTTCTGTTTTTTGCGGTTAGCCTTTATGTTTTCCTTGTTTCTGTTAATGGTCCATCATCAGAGGCTAGTCTATCTCTCTAGTCTAGTTCTGTTAATTTTTTTACTGATCGGTTGTCATAAGGTCTATGCTACTCAGCCCACTGTAGGGAAGGTCTTCAGAGACTCTTTTTTGTACTCTTGGTTCCATGAGAAGCTTCAGAAAGCTCATGACTCTACTGACTGTCATGAGATTGTAACATTTTTTGTACTCTAATATAAATTTTCCTATGCTGCTTACAAAATAAAAAAACATCTTGTGAATATTTTTTATTACCATATATCTCAATGTTTTCCTTATTTTTCTTCTTCTTAGAATCTTGTTTATATCTCAACTTTCCAGAAGCTGTCATGTTTCCTTCCATATCCATTGCATCATCCTGCATACTCATTAAGGTTGCAGATATTCTTTCTCTCAGGATCATTACAAACTCAGACTCAAAAGCACCAACATAAGTGAATTTAGCAATTGCTTGTGAAGGATTTATGTCTTGATGAATATTATTATATATTTTGTTGAATCTTTTATTAAATTCACTAGCTCTCTCCTCGTTCTTTTTCCTTAATGCAACACATTTCGTGAGATAATAGAGGTGGTCCCTCTTTTCACCCCATTGTTTCATGAAAGAGGCTTCTAAATCATGCCAGGAATTTACAAAAGATGTAGGAAGGTCTTTGCACCACTTCCTGACTTTCCTTCTAGAGTTTGTACAAAGAGTCTCATGAAAACATCATCATGCTCGATGTAAAGGTTATCAGTAAAGTCTTGGAAAATGGCCATATGTTCTTCAGCAGCGGTGGCCTTCTCCCCATCATATTTTGGCAAGATCTTCAAGTAATTCTCAGATAGGTCATGTAGGTTATTATGCAGGTTCATTGGACTATACCTAGGAGCTACCCAGGGATTTACAGCTGGGGGTGGAGGTGGACCTCCTCCTCTTCCAACCATTAGGTGCTATAGGATAATATTCCTAGCTTGAGGTGTAATAGGAGTTCTCTGAGGAGGAAATTCGACTTGTACATGGCTAGAAGTGCTTGCAGAGGGTAGTAAATCTAAAAATTGAGGTTCTAAGACTGGATTCCAAGAAGTACAAGGAGTTATTTCATTACTTAAATATGTTACATTTTCTTAATTTTGAAAATCAGGAGATATAAAAGGATAATATACATGAGAATACCTTTCTCTTGAGTGTTTTGAGCAGTGCGAAGATATATCTAGTGTTTTCTTGAGTTTGGAAGGCTCCAAAATTCTTGTGGATTTCGATTTGCTCTAGTATGCCTGCTACTAGAAGCCAATTTGATTTTTTGGAGTCGCCAGTTGAAACATCCAACCAAATTTTCCAATTTGCTTTCACTAAACTTAAATAATAACTTCACTTTGTCATGCTCAAGGAAAATACTTTCTGATCCCCCGTCCCCGACAATGGTGCCATTTTTCATGTTAGTTCCCCGAGGCATACTAGGTTGAAGGTAATATACACTAAGATGATGAGGCTCAACTTTTATATACTATAGAGCTCAATATGTGTGAATTATGATATGAATTGATTACTTACTTGAATATATCTATAACTAAAACATTATGAACTGGATTTGGACATATAACATCATTATAGAGGAATCTTGTAGAGTATTTTTGTGCTTTGAATATGAATGAAGGTGTAATTAGAAGATGGAAACAAATGAAAACATTAGAGGTACATATAAGACAATTCTCTGATGTTTTATGGTAGAATAAACATATTGAGCTTTATTAAAATAATTTAGCAGTTTGCAAAAAAATGTAAATATCTCATGAATTTGTATGAATTTCTTAGCACCAAAGCATGCACAGAAACCACAGGAAATGGAAACTTCAAATACAACTAGTTCACATACTCATTTTGAAACTGGACCAGAGGTCAAAGATAAATGAAATATTTGCTAACAATTTCTACATTTAACACTATTTGTATTAACAACACAAGTAGGGCTGAACCTGCTGCACAAAGATTTATTATCATCTTATGAAAGAGTTACATAGACTGAAATAGGTATGTAAAAACATGAAGAAGGAAAATCTACAGAGGAAAAACATCTCTGCAATATTCAACAATTTTTATCTCATAAAGTTCTTTTTACATGCAAACAATTCATCGATTGAACAATCCCTCGAGGACCCCTCAAAATTGCCAACCCTGAGTTATGAACTCAAATTCCATTATATAGCCTCTCAGGAATAACAAATTTCTATTATTTCTAATTGATTTGCAACATACTTGTAGATATGTCATTTTCACTTTATCCTTTGCAACTATCTTAACAATTCTCTTTTGTCTTACTCACCTCTTTTTGCTCGAACTCTTTTTGATCTGTTGCTGCTGAAAATATTTCCCTCTCATGTAGACATTTGGATACCAAAATGGAAGATTCGTGGGTATGACAACTGCTTGCCCCATCATCTGATGCATCATTTGAATATTTTCTCGCTCTCCTGGTGGCATAAAGGCTTAAGTAGGTTGACTTGTAGATTGTGAAAATCCTCACAACAGATCTAAGAGTTGATGTATACCTCACAAGAAAGATTATGATTAAGTAGGAAGATAGAAGAAGAGTGGTCAATGCAGTGTAAACGAGCAACATGATAATAATATAGTAGAACTCGGATAGAAGCAAAATAACTTCACACACTAATTCATTAATCACAAATATGAACAATAAATAGCACAATGGTGGAGAGGATTCAAATGCCAAGGTGGAAATTCGAATTAGCATCTCATAGAGTGATCATCAGATCAATAGAGTGTCATCATAGCACAAATAGGAGTTCTCATCATCATCAGTGGAGTCATCAATGCACAAGTAATTGTCAACCAGATGTCAAACTGAGTCTAACTGAGTGTGATAGGTGTAACTGGAACATGGAGGCACTAACTGAATGAAGGAGGCTTAGTGGAGGGCGCATGAGGAGCTAACTGGAGTCAGAATGGGTAGTCTAGTCTCATTGGAGGTCCATCGGAGTGATACAGTCAGTTGAGAGTCAGTCTAGCCTTAAATCAAGGAAAGAACTAAAGATAACTCAACTAACTGAAGTGCAATTGAGTGGTAGGTGAGAGAGTGCGCATGAGATGCATGTAACTGCATGCAGGGCGCACTAAGCACTAGGAGGGCTAAAACTGACAAGTGAGAAGCTCCCGGGGCTAGCTAACTGAGGGCTAGGTGTTGGGACTGATGAATGAGATGCATGCAATTGCATGCAAGGTTGAAAATGCAAATAATGAAAATGTTGGTAGGACTATGATGGAGTATAGGAATATCCTAACACAAACTCTCTTGCCATTTGTCTTGATGATTTCCTTGCTTTCTTCCCTTGAGGTGGTAAAATTAATTTATGGTACTTTACTGGTGGTCTCCAGGAATGGATGCCTAATTAGGGCAGCTAGACCAGGAGCATACTTTAATTATTGACAAGGGGACGTACAAAATTCAGAGGCGCTAACATTGTATGTGCTCTAGAGGATAGTCTTCGTTGTGTTTGGGATGTTGGTATAGATCTTAAAGGTTTATCTAATCAAGAAGAAGGTGAGCTAAAAATATTGTACATCTATGAATGGCAAATTCCTATGCTAAGAAGTTAGATGCTGAAAACTCTAAATCTATACTAAGATTTGAAATGCTAAAAGCTTGATAAACTTTAGTCTAGAATTAACATGCTGGAAGTTGATATTTTAATCTAAGAAGTGAATACTGAAAATTGAGTGCTGAATATTGAAAGTCTAATCTAACAACTTAAATGCTGAAAACCAAATCCAGAACATAAATATCCAATGCTGAGAATTAACCAATCTTATCTATTCGGATTAAACACTACAAGTGATGATCATTAATTAAACTAAAGAACTGAAAGTAATTAACCTCTATGATCTAACTCTGATAAAGAAAATATGCATGAGCACCTAGATCTGAATCATTGTTTTAAAACTAATATAAGAATGCATGAAAACATATGTCAAAATATGCTGTGCAGAATGCAGCTACAAGACTATGGAATGCATTCTACCAAACTACGGAATGAGCGTTGATCGACTACAGAAAATACGCTGAACCAAAATAATCTTTTAACTGAAATAAAACCATATTATTCAAATGCCATCAAAGTATCTTCATATATGATAAGAAGTAAATCGATTCACAACATAAATGGAAAATACCTGAAAACAGAGTAAAGCTCCTGACTTACGTGTTGGAGGGGCCCTCCCCGACCCGTACTTAGGAGTATGGAAAAATTATAAATGCAGGCTTGAAAGTAACATCAGTCTTCTTATTAAAATAGTAACTTTATGGTTCAGGAAAGTCTTTAACACAAACTGTCTTCGCATTACAAAAATGCATCAACGATTGATTCTAGAAAATAGCAACAAGACCCCCTCGCTACCCGAGAGGTCCATATATATATATATATGTGTGTCTCTAATTATAGCCTAGTCTATGATCATAAATTTCGATCCTCTTAATCAGGGCTTCTCTAGAACTTAGGGAGATATGAGCGCTGAGCCCCTTTGTTATCTGCAGTCTCGAGCTTTGACTCCCGTTGGTACCTCAAGACCTTCACGCCCTGTTTATGCCTGCTCATTCCAGGGTTAGCACGTAGAAAAATGCTTTTAATAGAAAAGGAATAATCTCTAAACATCCTTATTAAATAATAAAAGTAAATACATTTCCCCACAAAACAGGTGTATTTCCTTCATCATATCTTGCGCTTTACTGTGGCAAAAAGGCTATAGGATACTTATAATTTGGGTTCATCATCTCCCCCATGCTTGAAGGATTCACCCATCCTTGGGTGACACACTCGGCTCTTCGATAGCTTCTCTGCATGCGACCATTCTGGGAGCCCCTTCTTACTTGTAGTAACCCATGCTTTAGTCATCCCTAGCCCACGCTTTCTTCTCTTCTTCCTCATTAATCTGCTATTTAATAATTAGAGGAAGGAAAAATGGAGGATTTAGCTTCCTGCCAATCCAGCTGAGCTGATTCTTGATCAAGGATTCTTTGTATAGCTTAGCTTTGACAAGAGTAGCTTCTAGTTTGAGAGGGGAGTGAGGCTCCTTCCTCTTTAGATCATTTGCTACCCTACCCCATCTTTCACCAATGGCCTCATGAACCTCTCTGTATGTGCACCAGAGAGTAACATCAAAATATGCCACGACCTCCTGTTGCTTTTCAAGTAGAATAGGGATTAGCTCCTCATCAATGGTGAGGTTCCCGTGGTCCTGAATTATTCTCTTAGGGTGAGTCGCCTCTGCCCTGATCCATAGTGGATTTTGCCACTTTTCTGCAAGGTAAAGATGGGCATCTTGTGCTCTCTCAATCTCGTTATTCATCCATGAACACTGTGCCCTCAACTGGAGATTGCCCATGTAGGGATTTGGCGACTAGTTGGGCGAGCTTGGAACTACGAAGTTGTGTAAGAAAAATTCACAGAGCAGATCCTTCTCCAATTTTGTGGAGCGTAGAGATGTGTCCACAAATTCTCTTTGGGTGTTTATTTCTAACGGGAGCCCCTGCTTTAACCTTTGGAGTTGGAATTTGCCCCACTTCTCTTGTAAATAAATTGCATAGATTTCTGAGGGTGGTCTGAGTCCTAGTAGTCCATCATAGATTTTAGTAGTGGTAGCCAAGATGTCCTCCAGCTGGAGAATCTTCTGATCCTTTTGAACTAAATCCTCTTGTGCCTAGACCAATTTCTCATGTAGTGCTGAATTTTGTTGTTCAACCCGTTTTAACTCCCCTGCGTGTTGCATTTTCAAAATCTGGGTCTTTTCGTGCACAAACAGTGGAGAAGTTGGGTGGCTTCTCTGTGTCCTTGCTTCAATTTTATATGCTGTCAACTCCCCTCTGAGTTTTTCTAGTTCTACCTGTGCCTCAGCGAGCTGGTCAGTGACTCTAGGATTTTCATGTTGATAAGTAGGGTCCCTTTGGAAGGCACCTTGTTCCTCTGGTGCATTCTGTTCTCCTGGTGTAGTCTGCTCTTCAGGTGTAGTTGAATCTTTTGGTGAAGTTGGATCCTTCTGCTCTATCCCGAGATCATCATCATCAGACAGATTTTGAATTATGGGGCTGGGATCCCTTTCGACCTCCTTTGCATGCTTGATTTTGGGTGGCTGTGTGAACCTTTTGCTTTATCGCTTTGGCCCTTGCTCGCTGGTGGAAACCCCTGATTCCTTTTGGCGGGAGCCATCTCTTGAATGCTTAATTTTCATTAGGGTATCGACCATGCTGTCCAGGTTGATTTTTCTCTTAGCTCCTGATGTAGAAGTGGTCTTGTCTTTTGGCCTAGAAGCTAGGGGTATGCCGACAGTAGGCGTACCCTTCATTCTCTGTACATTCTCGGTTGAGATTACCACAAACTCCTCCCATGAAAGTTCTGGAACCTGTATTGTTAACTCTTCCTGAATTATCAATTTGATTAGCCCATGCTGGGCTAACGCATCTGCTTTTTCTTCAACTACTTTCTTGCTCATTTCTACCAGAGATAGGAGAAGATAATAAGGAATGCTGATGTTGTTATTTGGTGTGATATGGCTCCTGTGCCTCAGAAGATCCAGAATTCAGAACTGGAAGAGGGGGACATAGCTCAGCCTCCCTATGCATGTTACATATTTCTGAACGACAACAACTACTTCATCCCAAGGTGCTGGCATAGTGACCCTCTTGACTCCATTTTTTTCTTCTTCATAAACCTCTCCAGGTCCGAAGAAAACTGCCTTTTCACTTTGGTTGGCTTCCTTGTTTTCCCTGGCCCAGTGTAGACCCATGGGTAGCCCTGTGTATTTTGCTATTGCCTCCTCATCCAGTCTGATACGAAGTCCCCTAACCCGGGTGACGAACTGCTCATCTTTGATGTGATTCAAGTTTCTTGTGAATTCTAAAGCCACCTCTATATTAGACCCTCTCAGCACTGAGGTGAAGGGAATCCAGCCCGCATTACAGAGGATTGATAAAACCCTTGGGTTTTCATAAATGGCCTTGTGATCCTCTGGTTCACTCTTTTTGAACCCCTTTGTCATCTTGAATTTTCTACGATAATCAGCAAAACGAAAAACTTTTAGTGTGGCCAACTTACCTCAACTGATCGAGATTGATTCACATGTTCGAAGGTAGTATGCTGGCTGAGTGACAACGCGAACTTTCGGTTTTTCTTCTTCTGGAGAGTTCTTATTGCAAAACTGGGTCTTTTTTTGTAGACTGTGCTGCCTTATTTAGCTGTTGTCACACACCTCTCCTGATCATTTCGAATTGTACTTGCCATCTTACACATTTCTTTCCATTATTGAGCCTTGCATTTCTTTCCATAATTGTGCATTGCACTTCCTCTCTGATCATTGGGAAATATGGTGGCCGGACGCGGAGATTGTTATTCTGACATGTCGGAGGTGGGTAATCATGATTTTGTGAGGTAATCTGAACCTTGCCGCCGATTTAATTTTGAAAGCTGTCCTCAGCTTTAGAAATAACCGTTTTGTGGGATGACAATTTGACCTTGAAAATAAAACAAAGAGTTTTAGGGATTACCTGGTTATGCTTAGTGTACCTGAGTGCATGACGTGGATTGATTTCATGGGCGCTGTATTCTATAGTAGATTTCCGCATTGTCTGTAGTTATAATAGGCATGTCAATAGTTACGTGTGTTTGCCTTCATTCAGCCGGTTATTTTGAAAATGTTGTATCTGCATGCTTTGATTTTTGTGTCAAATTTTGATTTGACTTTGCTCTTATGCTCAGTACTGAGTTCGAAATATTCTCTGAATCTGCTGACTTGATTTTTGTAGTTCATGATTTTTTTTCTGGGTAACTTGAATGCATGGCTGGCTCGCTTGAACAGATGGCTAGCTCGCTTGATTTCTGTAGTTCTTGATAATTTTCTGGCTCACTTGATTAGATTTCTGGCTCACTTGATTTCTGTAGTTCTTGATAATTTTCTGGCTCACTTGATTAGATTTCTGGCTCGCTTGAACATATGGTTGGCTCGCTTGAATATTGCTACCTGGCTCGCTTGATTTGATATTTGTAATATGCATGCTGGTTCTTCATGGGGATGTATGATTTCCTGCAATTCACTTGTGATAACTTTGAGTGAATCATTTTTTATTGTTCATTTTCATTTCATTTATTTATTTTAATTTATTTTTCTCTTTATTTTTCATCATTTTTTCTCCATTTTTTTCATTTTTTCATTTTTTCTTTTCTCTTTTTTTTTTTTTTTTCTCTTTTTTCTCTTTTTGTTTTGTTTTTGTTTTAGTAACCGTAGATCAGTTACATTCGATGCTCTCTATCAGCATTAGACTTTGCTGGTAGAGTATGTCTGTGAATTCTTCATTGGATTGTGGTGTCTTGTAGATTTTTAATCTGTGTCCATTCACCAACATCAGGAATTTTTCTTCATCTATTGTTGTAATTCTGATAGTTCCATTGTCATAGATCTTTTCAATGTTGTAGGGTCCGAGCCATCTAGTTGTTAGTTTTCCCTTGAAAGTGTGAAACCTAGAGTCATAGAGTAGTGCCCAGTCACCTTCCTTGAACTTTTTTTGCTTTATGTGTGTGTCATGCCACTTCTTTCTTTGCTGTTGGATGATTTCAGTATGGCCAAGTGCTTGCTGGTATTGCTCATCCAGTTGATTTAATTGTAGCGTGCGTTCCTGTTGGATGTCTGAGAGTTCCATATTTAACTGTGCTACAATTCTCAATGTCTTGATTTCAAATTCAATGGGCAACATAACTTTCTTTCCATAAACTAGTTCATATGGGGTGAAACCTGTTGTTGTTTTCCATGTGGTATTATATGCTCAAACTGATCACTTAATCTGTCTACCCAATCTCTTTTGTGGAGTTACACTGTCTTTGTCAAAATCCTTTCTAACTCTGTTGGTTACCTCAGCTTGACCATTAGCTTGAGGGTGATAGGAGGAGGACTGTCTATGCTTAACATTGTTTCTTCGAAGCAAGTCTTCAATTAGATTTGATGTAAACTATGGGCCTTGATCAGAAACTAGCTCTCTTGGGACTCCAAACCTGTGGAAGATCTGCTCAGTGAAATTTTTTTCCATGTTGGTTTCATTTGCTGCAGCAAGTGCTGCTACCTCAGTCCACTTTGTAAGGTAGTCAGTGCATACCAGAATGTAGCTTTTCTGATTTGACTGTGGGTTGATTGGACCAATGAAATCAAATCCCCATTTCTCGAATGCCTCTAAGGATATTTGTGGATGGAGAGGCATTTCTTCTTTTTGTGTAGGCTTCCCCATTCGTTGGCAGTCATCACAGTGTGAAACATATTCATAGGCATCCTTGTGGAGTGTTGGCCAATAATACCCCATTTGCAAAATTTTATAGGTTGTACTTTTTGCAGCATAGTGTCCTCTACATGGCTCATTGTGAGTGGCATGCATTATGTCATGCACTTCATCTTCTTTAATGCATCTTCTGAGTATTTGATCTGGTCCTTTTTTGAAGAGCATTCCTTCTATCCATGTGTAAGTGGCACTTTGTCTTATGACTTTACTCTTCTCTTTGTAGCTGTAATGTGCTAGAAATTTCCCAGACACTAAATAGTTTGCTATGTCAGCAAACCATGGGCTTGTTGTGGAGATTGCAAAAAGATGTTCATTAGGAAAACTGTCAGTTACCACTTCATTGTCTTGTCCATGGGTGAGCCTAGACAGAAAATCAGCCACTACATTGTGTTTGCCTGGCTTATCCAAAATTGTGATGTCAAACTCTTGTAGGAGGAGTAGCCATCTAATGATTCGAGCACTTGTGTTAGGTTTGTTCATGAGATACCTTATTGCTGAATGGTCTGTATGGAAAAAAACTTGGTATCTAGTTATGTAGTGCTTGAATTTGTTAATGGCCTGTATGACAGCCAAAAACCCCTTTTCTGTGACAGTATAATTTAATTTTGCTCCTACCAAATTGTTACTGATATAATATATAGCATAGGGCTTCTTCTCTCTTTCTTGTCCAAGGACAGATCCAATGGCCTTGTTTGATGCATCTGAGTGGATGTGGAATGAAAGTGCCCAATCTGGTCCTTGGAGTACTGGAGCTGTAATTGTTTTCTCTTTTAGTTTGTCAAATGATAACATACAATGTTTTGACCATATGAATTCTGTGTCTTTTGTGAGTAAAACAAACATTGGTGCAACAATTTTTCTATAACTCTCTATGAATCTTCTGTAGTATCTTGTTTGTCCAAGAAAAATTCTCACATCTCTCTGTTTCACAGGTGGTGGTAGTGTTTTGGTGACTGTAACTTTTGCCTGATCAACCTCAATTCCTCTCTGTGAAATATGGTGGCCAAGCACGATGCCTTCTTCCATGAGCATTCTGCATTTATCGTTGCTGAGGCATAAGCTCATCTCATTACATTTTTTCAAAACCAGTTCTAGATATTTTAGTGCTTGGTCGAAATTCTGTCCATAGGGTGTGAAGTCATCCATGTAGACCTCCATTTGTTCATTAATAAAATCAGAGAAGATACTTAGGATTGTCCTCTGAAATGTTGCTGGGGAATTACAGAGCCCAAATGGAAGCACTTTGTATGCATAAGTGCCCCATGGGCATGTGAATGTTGTTTTGTCCTGATCAGCTGGGTGAATGAGGATTTGGTTGTACCCACTGAAGCCATCTAACAATGAGAAGTATTTGTTCCTATCTAATGTGTCCAGTACTTGATCGATAAATGGGAGAGGAAAGTGATCTTTCTTGGTTGCTTTATTGAGCTCTCTGTAGTCCACACAAATCCTCCACTTTCCTCCTTTTTTAGGAACTATGACCAGTGGTGATACCCACTCACTATCTGAGATTGGGTATATGAACCCTGCATCTAATAGCTTTTGTAATTCCAGCTTAACTATGTCCTTTAATGCTGGGTTCATTCTTCTCCGTTGTTACAATGTAATTTTCCACCTTGTGAGCATCAACACTCTTTGGCCTACATGATCCATTTTACTTACTCGGATCCACTTTATATCTTTTAGACACACTATTTTCTCTAATTTTTCCTCTGTACACTAGCTGCATCACTACAATGGGCGTACCCGCGAGTTGCATCACTATAGCTCGCGGGTGGCATGTAAAATGGTAAAAATCACTAGTTAATTACTTTTTACTCCCAAAACGCGGTTATAGGGTGACCTTTGGCCCTCCATTTGCCCCGAAACGCCTTGATATGTCCTTTCACTTACCTTTAGGAGGACTATATATTGAGCACATATGGCTTATGGATGGGAGGAGAAAGAAGAGCAAGAGAACTCTAGTGGATTTTTTTCCCTATCTTGAGTCTACACTCATTGATCCTTGTAGTTGTGAACCCTTTATGTTCACCTTCCAAACTCCTATCATAGTTTGAGTTTTCCATTCCATGGAGGATTAAAGTGGTGGAGGCACAAGTGGATTGACCCAGATCTTGGTTCAGATTGGTTGCCGGCAAGAGGTCGTATCTCATTGTACTTCTTGTTATTTATTAATAGAAATACTCATATTCTCGTCCATTAATGTTGTGAATGTTGTTTATATTACATTGGGTTGTATTTACTTGTAATATCATGGACCATTGCTATTGATGATGTTAATGCTATTTATATATTATATGCGCTTGTTGTATATTGGCTGTCAAGACTAATTTGCAGGTTCAAGTGCATGAATTGAAAGCTCCAACGGGGATCTACATCAAACGTTTGGATCAAGGTTGGTTATGTTCTTCATTATCTTAGCATTGTCATTTATATAGTACAGTATTGAGAATTGAGTTAATTTCTGATAGTCAAATGTCTATTGTGGTTCACCCCAAGCCATAGGAAGTTTTCTCCAACACAGAAATGGCGACTCCGCTGGGAAAAACACCCATTTTTGGGGATTTTTGAGCATTAGTCTTTATTTAGAGTCACTGTTTGTCGAAGCTCTGTGTCACTGATTGGCCGTTGAGATACACTATAGAAAACTGATTTTTTTCTGAGCCATTAGAGTCTTTGTTTGCCCATTTTATTTTCCCTACCCGCGGGTGAGCTTAGCTCTGCTTGCGTCTACCCGCCTCTGTTTACACTACTGCCCGCGGGTACCCGCAGGTATTCCTTCGACAATAGCGTACAACTCCGGCTTTGGTTGTTTCATGACCTTTGGTTGTTGCTGGGTTGGTTTTGGATGATCCCAAGTCTTTTTGGCCTTATTCTTGACTGTTCTATGTCTTGTTTGTGACCAGAACTCTTCTCTTCTATTGGTTGAGCTTTGTTGGTTTTTTACCCATCCTTGGATTTAGCCTTGTTGGTTTTTTCCTATCTAGCTCATTCCGTTGGCTGGGTCTTACTGTTTGGGATCTACTGGGTTGTCTTAGTGATCTCCTTGGCATTTCAGTGACTAAATAGTAGGACTTTGCTTGCATTTTTCATTCCATTATATTGAAAAATACAAAAAAAAAAGTTTTTGCATTTTCCTTTTGCTTATAAGTGAAAATACAATTTTTTTATTTATTGAATATATAAAAGAGTTGCATTTTTATTTCGAAACCGTTGGATTGATTTTGCATGCTAGTGGCATTGTTTTTATTGGATAGATGAGTCCATAGTTTGACGATTTTGCATACTATTGAGTCATATACATCACTAGTTTCACGACCATATCCTTTGAGTAACCACAACCATTAAAATTAACGCTTAATCTTAAAATTGATTAGACCGATTTTATTTATAGGGTACATCAACTAGCATAGGTTTAGAGTCTTGGAATAGATCATTGTGAGTAAACAATTCAAGACTACTAGGCGAAACATTATGTGTTTGACCAAGGAGTGGTGAAATCCATGGTATACATCGGTGTTCTCAGGAAGCTCTACTCATACCAGAGTTAAGCACGAGGTCACGGGAGGTTGGTTGCGGAGATATCCCTCCAATACCGGCTGAACGTGGGAGATATTTCCAGGATTTGTTCGTATCTGGGGACTCTTGGGGGATTTGACCCTCTTGAGTTTCGGGCTTAGCTACCCTATCCATACGCGGATCCCACTTGTGACTGTCCCCCTGAGCATTGGCTATACTGCGGTGACCATAGTTTCCTTACCTAGGTATCACATAGAGTACTTGCAGTGGTTATACTGTTTGTGTCCTGAGTCAGATAGGGGTTGGACAACACAGTTGTTTGTTGCCGAGGGTTATGGCCCTTTGCACGTAGTGAAGCATGGGTGCCTCTATAACTGATTCTGTTACCTACGGCTACAGTTTGGGAGTCTCAAGCCTCTCCTAGGCGAGACATATCGGTTCTAGTATCGGGAGCTCATTTAGCCACTCTGTTTGTCTGCTCTTGGCTATAGTTTATCTAGGTGTGTGCTTTTGATTTACTATTTTTGATCGATAGTTGACCGTTAGGAGACGTTGTGATTTTATATTCTCTCCGGAGATATCGTGGCACAGAGTCCTACTCTTCGCTGATCCCATCGGTTGGATGGTTTAAAAACGGTCGAGCTTTCACGCCGTGTTGCTAGGGGGTTCCAGTGGGCTCCCTCCAAGTCTTCGGATTCTTACGAGACATACATCATAGACGTCATGACTGCTGCACACTCTGACATGGGAGAAATCCCTACGACTCCATCTAGTAGAGTCGAGCACACTTCAGACACCCCTACTCCTCGTGAGGCGTGGGGGGGTGATCCACCTGAGACCCAACCTAGTTTGTTTGGTCTGGATCCACCCGAGACTCGACCTAGTTTGTTTGGTCTAGATCCACCCGAGGACGACCCGTTCGATCCTTCATATCCACATAATTATTTATACGGGATGTCGGAGTTACATGATGACACAGGTCCTACGATCAACCCTACTGCATTCTCATATGGTATGCCTAATTACACCACAGTTGATCATTCCATTGCTTTTGGTAGTCATGCTGGCACTAGTCATGGTGTTAGCAACATTGCACCCACTGGGGGCAATACCCTCACCGAGGGCACCATGTTGTCCACTCACACACATACTATGGGGACTGGTCATATTCCTCCTAACAATGCTAATGTTGGAAGACGTCCGCCTCCTAGGACTACCCAAACTAATAGGAACACTCTTTGCAATCCGACTCGCCATCCACCACTTAATACACATGTCGCTACCCGTCAACCTACGACCACTTTCACAAATGTTAACGCTCCTCCCTACCACGGGGATGGACATACACCACATACTTTTACGTCCGCTGTCGCTACTAGTAATGCTAATGTAGGAGGTGGGAATATACCTTATCCTCATGGTCACAACGCCACCATTCCTGCTACTAGTAACACCAATGTTGGGGTTGGGAATACATCTCATACTTATGGTCACCACACGATTGCTCACACTAATCTTAATGCTTACGCTGGGGGTGAGAACATACCTTACCATTATGGTCATTACAACACGGTTCCCACTACAAATAGTACGTATATGCCCCATACTTATGGTGGCAACCCTTACTACAACACAGTCAGTGTTGGCCACCAGTACAACCCACCTCAATATGGTGCCCAAAACACTTATATACCTGCTTACTCTCACACGGGTCAAGTCAGAGGAGGTTATCAACCTTATGGCCATGGTCAAGCTTATGGTCCGTCAGGTCCGTATAATCAGCAGTTTGTACCTCCAGTTTGCACCAGTTGTTTCCTTTTCCGCAGGAGACCATATCTTACTGTAGAGGGATCATGGCTATGATCACTTATGACATGTATTCACTATGTACTGCCTATTCATGGCCATTATCAGATTGTTGTACTATACCGACATGTATTAAGGGATACTATTGTGACGAGTGAGCTTCTCCTTCCACTTGTGTCTCCATCACTCCACTTCTGAGATTTATAATGTATTTCTGTCATCGTAGCATCAGTCTTTGACCTCACACATTAGGGGGCATCTGTTACATCGTAATTTTTCACCTTGTGAGAATCAACACTCTTTGGCCTGCAAGATCCATTTTACTGACTCAGATCCACTTTATATCCTTTAGACACACTATTTTCCCTATTTTTTCCTCTGTACGCTAGCTGCATCACTACAGTGGACGTACCCGCGAGTTGCATCACTATAGCCTCATGTAGCATGTAAAATGGTAAAAATCATTAGTTAATTACTTTTTACTCCCAAAAAGTGGTCATAGGGTGACCTTTGGCCCTCCATTTGCCCCGAAACGCCTCAATGTGTCCTTTCACTTACCTTTGGGAGGACTATATATTGAGCACATATGGTTTATGGATGGGAGGAGAAAGAAGAGCAAGAGAACTCTAGTGGATTTTTGCCCTATCTTGAGTCTACACTCATTGATCCTTGTAGTTGTGAACCCTTTATGTTCACCTTCCAAACTCCTATCATAGTTTGAGTTTGCCATTCCATGGAGGATTGAAGTGGTGGAGGCACAAGTGGATTGACCCAGATCTTGGTTTAGATTGGTTGCCGGCAAGAGGTCGTATCTCATTGTACTTCTTGTTATTTATTAATAGAAATACTCATATTCTCGTCCATTAATGTTGTGAATGTTGTTTATATTACATTGGGTTGCATTTACTTGTAATATCATGGACCATTGCTATTGATGATGTTAATGCCATTTATATATTATATGCGCTTGTTGTATATTGGCTGTCAAGACTAATTTGCATGTTCAAGTGCACAGATTGAAAGCTCCAACGAGGATCTACATCAAACGTTTGGATCGAGGTTGGTTATGTTCTTCATTATCTTAGCATTGTCATTTATATAGCATAGTATTGAGAATTGAGTTAATTTTTGGTAGTCAACTGTCTATTGTGGTTCACCCCAAGCCATAGGAAATTTTCTCCAACACATATGTGGTTGCCTGATAGGAACAACACCTTCCTTTATGTAGATATAATGTTTACAGATGTTTGGGTGGATACCCTTCATGTCAGTGTATGTCCATGCAAAGGCTTTGCTGTTGTCTGACAGTACCTTCAGTAATTGCTATTCTTGTCCTAGCTCCAGATTGGAGTTAATATTAACTGTCCTGCCAGGCATTATCTCAATTGTTTTTATCTGAATCGGATGTTATTCAAGTGTGAGTACCTCTGCCCATATTTTGTCAGGATTGTGGTTTAATGTTCCCTCTCCCTGCTGCTGACCTGTGCCAAGAAAATCTTCAAACATATTCTTATTAGAAGAATCATTTTGTATAGACCTATCTAAATGACTATCTTCGTCGATGGCCTTTAGTGATAGGGAAAATTCAATTGTAAGGACAGGTTGTATGTTTTGTTTGGATGTATCATCATAATCGTCTGTCCAGTTCTGGTATTCTAGGTCTGAAGACTTCCTTGCTGGAGGATAAATCGTGATTTTCTTCTTAGCCTGGCCACTGGTGATTGTCATATTGCCCGATCTGCATCCTATGTAAGCATCTGCAGTTGCCAGCTAGGGTCTCCCTAGTATTATTGGGTATCCACTAAGTTTACTCTTTACCTCGATGAATATGAAATCAGTTGGGTATTCCCAGGATTCTATATTGATAATTATGTCCTCGAGTATCCCCTCAGGTCTTACTGTAGATGTGTCGGCTAGCTGTAGCATGGTAGTTGTAGGATTTGTAGCATGGTAGTTGTAGGTCTGACCATTGATTGGAGTCCTAGGTGTATCATAGTATTCTTGGTCATCACATTGATAGCAACTTGTTGATGCCCCGAAGATCGCAGCATCAAGCAGAAAGGGATTCTCCCCGGTAGACTATCCCAATTAGATTATCCACCGTTTGGTATGGGGAATCCGTCCGGTTAGCGGTTCCGGCAACCGTTAGGTTTGGAGATATGCTTCAATTACATCGGTTATGGCCCGATCCACCGTTCTTTTTGATTATATGGTTTAAAATGATATACAAGTGCCTAAGCTAACTTAATCTAAATGCAGAACTCGAAACAAAACTGTATTTAAAACCGAAATAAACCTAAACTATCCCTGCAAGGAGCAAAATTATAAGTATGAGTAATGTGCTGGTAGAGTTATCTAAAGATCAACAGACAACCATTAAATCATAAAGATATATTTACAGCAAGAAAGCAATAGATATTAGAAGATAGCTTCCAATTCACATATAACACATTCCATTACCCATGTAGGAGAAAAATCATTTGCACAAGAAATAATAAGATCATTCAATACAGAGAAATAATTCAAGACAACAAAGAAAGATCTCACTGCAGAGTATGAAAGTCACAAGAATAATCCAGCATGCATCCAACATCTCATTCCATGCAAAAGACGTCCTCTCTAGGCTCTTATTAGGTAAATTTCATTTTCTTGAAGCAAGTGCAAGATAGCTTGTACAAGTTAAGAAAATTATTTCCCGGCAAAAAGTCCTCCTTTTACACTACTCCCTAAACTTCTATTTATATCTTTACAAAATGCCTCTTGGGCTGCCACCTGGCTCTTTACACATGTCCTCTACAGACTTTTCCTCTTAATAAACAAATCCTGGCCCTTTTCTTAAAACATAAAATTTCTCAAAAAAAAAGGACAGCTGTCCAGTGATTCTATGCTTTAAACATAGGGATACCAAAAATAAAAAATAAGAACAACGCCTTAGGATCAGCGTGTTCACCCTTGGGAAGGCGCTTTTGTTGGGAGAGAGGTGCTTGGACCGGCTGCTACTACTGCTGCTGCTTTCTTTTCCTCCTCTGCTATGTAACTGAAGCAGACACCAGTGTCTCTGATAACCACATTTGCTGGGGAAGGGAGCAAGATCTTCTGAGAAGTCACATGTTTGCCAAGTTCTGCTTCAACACCCTGGATTTCTGCAACTGCTGCTTGGTGGATTTCTTTAAGCAAATGACTGTATATTGATGATAGCCCAATATAGTGATGGAGATCATCAGTGGCTAAGACATGAATCTTCTTTACATATTCTATTTGAATGCCTAACTCTTCCTTCAAGTCTGATAAACGTTGCTCTTTGCTTGGGAACTCATCGAGGGACTGAGGAAAACTTATCTTGCACTTATCATGTACTTTATGGATTTTTTGATAAAGGCTATTACTTTTATCCATTATTCCTTGGATCTTAGCCATTAGCTTAATGCCACAGTTCCTGCAGAATTCCATAAGGGCTATATCTTCTTTAAAAATATCTACAGACTTGAATGGGAGATGCTTGGGGAAATCAACCTTCCCTTCTCTCCATTCCATCTGGCTCAGGATGTTTGCTTTAACCCGAGTATATTTGCCCTTAATCCTATTGGCCTCTGCATTGACTTCTTTCAATCTAACCATCATGGCTTTGAGCCTGCACACTTCCTCGGTAATCAGCTCCTGTGTGGCGTGCATTTGTCTCAAAATGTCACAGGACAACTCATGAAAGGGAGACATATCTATTGCTCTGCTCTCTGCCTGCTCTAACTTCTCAACCATTGCTTGCTTATCTGCTTGCAGATGAGAGACTCTAGCTTTAGAATTGTTCTTTTCTGCTTCTAAAACCATCATCTGGACTGCCAGGTGCTCCTTTTCTTCTTCTAAATGGTGATACTTATCTGACAATTCCTTGTGCTCAACAGACAGGTGATTATATTTATTCACTACAAGATCCCTGTAAGCCTGCTCATTAGCCACAGTATGTTGCAACATGCGAGCTCTCCTC
This sequence comes from Larix kaempferi, assembly GCA_027924585.1. Taxonomy (NCBI): domain Eukaryota; kingdom Viridiplantae; phylum Streptophyta; class Pinopsida; order Pinales; family Pinaceae; genus Larix; species Larix kaempferi. Next base: position 163,921 of record BSBM01000903.1, read on the forward strand.
TTTGTTGACTCAAATTCTCTAACCATATCGACCACATTGTCCTGTGTTGCTTTTGCTGTTGACACAGCAGTGGATGCCATGGCTATGGGAGCCTTATTTGTATTTTGCATCATCGTGGTCTCCCGTCGGGTAACAATATCTTCTTGGAAGAGTCTCTTTATCCTCTCTTCCGATTTCAAGACTACTGCCTTCCTCTTCTTATCAAACAAAAATTCATCCCATCGGGACACAGTATGATCTTCTGATGGAGTGTAAGGGACGATTGGGAGGTCTATTACATGTATTTCTGCTTCTATGGGAGGGGTCTGTAATACTTGAGACGTGTCTGTTCCCACATTTTGGGTGCCGGGGACACCTGCCTGAGCTGTGTCTGCCTCCACATTTTGGGTGCCGGGAACACTTGCTTGAGATATGTCTGCCTCCACATTTTGGGTGCCGGGAACACCTGCTTGAGATATGTTTGTTTCCATATCTTGGGTGCCGGGAACACCTGCTTGAGATATGTCTGTTTCCATATCTTGGGAGCCGGAGCCACCTGCTTGGGCATCTTCATCGGTCTTAAGTTCTTCTTCCGCCTTTTGTTCCTCTTCAACTTTACGCCTTCTTTATTTTTCTTTAGCTTGCTGCTGATTTTCACTTTCTTCCCTCTGCTCTGCATCTTCAGCTTCTTTCTGCAGCCTTGCATCTTCTGCTTCTTGTTGCAACCTTGCTTCCTTAGCTTCTCTTTGCAGCCTTGCTTCCTCTTTCAATATTTGTTCTTCACGGGCTAGGGCATCAGCTGCTTCTCTCTCTTTTTGCAGACTGGCTTTTCGGGCTGGGGCAGAGCTAGAGCTTGTTCCACTGCCTTGACGACAAAGCTGCAACTCAGTCATGTTGCTGATGCCTCTGAACACTTCTTCCTCGGCATCATAGTAATAAGCATAAACTTTTTTGCAATGCTCGGCAACCTTGGTCCGCCTATCATTTCTATGGAAGATCATTTCACCAAAGTGGAAAGCTTTCAGCTCTTGAACGAATTCCTCAGCTGATGCAACCCCTCAGAATTTGTAGGCTCCTATGCAGAAGGGCAAAGGAGGGAAAGAAGCTTTATGTTGCTTGTTAAGCACCCCTCCTATTCCATCAAGGAAAATTTTCCTGACTGCTTCTTTGAGGACTACATAATCAGTAGCGTATTTTGGCAAAATGTATGGCGCTTTGGTACCTCCAAACATCCTGATGTAGGTGCGCTGCTCTGAGAAATAAAATCGCCATAGTTTTCCAGGACCTCCATGGCATTTTCTGATAGACAATTGGGCTCTTCCTTGAACATCTGCTCATATAGAGGCATGATGAATTCTTTGCAGATGAGCTTATAGCTTGCTCTGTAATTTTGAGCCCACATTATTTTATAAGCAGTGTAGACTGGGGTGTTGGCTTTATCCCATGTGCAACCTAGTTTGGGGAAAGAGAGTTTGGCCAAAATACAGTCAATGAGATAGGAAGACATGTAAAATTCTGACTCTTTTAAGGCCAGGCCTTCTCTTGCAGCGGCCACTGTGGATGCCAAACTGTCCGAAAGGATAGTAGCCCAGTCAAACACGATTCTTTTGAATGCTATGAAGTGGATGATGGGGACCCACTGTATCCTATATATAGTGCCATCGGGCATGCCGAAAATTCTGCATAGCATCAGGGCGATTAACCTAAAATGAGGTCTTAGGCTCTGAACATCATATTCATCATTACCTCTCTTCCTCAAGTGTTTGCCCGTGACCAATAATTTTTTGGCCATCTCAATATTATTCATCTTTCTCAACCATTCATCACTTAGAGCTTGTTGGGGATGTGAGAATTTGTAGGCTGCAACAATATATGCTGGATGGAATGAAGCGAAAGGCTCTCTCGCTGCAACAATATACGCTGGATGGAATGAAGCGAAAGGCTCTCCCTTGCTGTCATGCAACACTCTTGTCTTTGGGTTGGCATGTTCCAGTATCCACCTGATCACTTCAGAGCATGGGAACAATTCAGGGCGGGTAGAAGCCCTAGCTATGCCGAAAGTTCTGATGTTGAGGTAGATTTGTTCTTCTTCCAATAATACATCTGGGATATCCTGGTCCCTGATCATCCTGTAAACATCTCCCCAACAGACCTCGGGAAGAATGCCGATGGTACACTTAGTGTCTTGAAAAATAGTTTCAGTTCTTAGTTGCACTTGCTCTGGTTCCATCACTTTAGTTTTCTTTCTACCACCTTTTGGCATCGTGGCTTATCCCTACTAGCAACCAAATGTGAATCATTATAAAAATTTGCAACATGTTATGAGAGTGTAACATAGAGGACAATTTTAACATGCTAATGAGAAATATAGACAAAATTATAAGCTGCATGCTGGGGAAGCAAAATAGATCATTTCAGAAAATGAAATATGGTCCTGAGACTTGATTATTCTATCGAGACAATGCTTAATCAGGAACTTTTGGAATGCTTCCGAAAAGGTAAGCATATGACGTGGAAAAAACCTACTTTCCTCCTCGTCCTTGGAGAGAGGGTGCCCTTCATCGTAGCCCTTCTAATGGTCAATGGTGGGTTGGCCTGGATTGGAAAAAATCCTATGAATAAACAATGAAATAAGGGACTGTTTTCCACATTCATTACTTGAGCCGAAAAGGTGAGTGGTTGAGTATCTCAACTGACCACGACTGTCATTAATATCACTTGCGAAACGGTCTATAGCCGGTACGAAGTTTGAATCAGGGTAGGAAAACGATCGGAATGCGGTCGGTAAAAAAAAAAACTCGGATGGTCATGGCTACGGATTTCAGTTGGTAGGAATGAGAAACCTATAGGGCCACGGTGGCCATAAAAACAAAAAGAACGACCTATGCTACCAATGTCTATCGGCCACGTTATGAACAGGAAAACCCAAAAAGTAACTCGACGTGGAGATGAGACAAAGATGATGGTTAAAAAGCCTACCTAGAGACGAGACAATGGTTGAGTGAGGTGGACGCGGTTGTGGATGCGTTGAGCTGGAGCGAGCCGGCGCGGTCTTCCCAACAACGTTCTTTGAACGATAAACTAACAATGGGATCAACGAAACCCCACCGCCCTTATAAAAGGTTAGACACGTGCGGCATTTAAATGGGTAGGTGGTGTCATTAAAACGGGGTTTTAATGCTTGTACGGTGCGGTCTTTTCAAGCCGTCTTGGCATTTAAGCATGACCACCGGTTGCGGGGCGGACTTACAAGTTTCGTCCGCAGTTGCGGAACAATATGGCGAATTGCTTCGACATTTTGGGAGCGCTTTGCGAATCTTTTCGAAATACAGTCTCTTGGAAGCTTATCGCGAACGCTTTTGCCAAGTCGTCCCGCAGTTTCGGAAAGACTCGGAAAGTCCTTCCGCAATTTCCGAAATAACTTTGCTCAAGTTTTTATCAACAAATTACTACGGCAACATTTGGCGAAAGCTTCCACAATTTCGGGAGGAAATCTCAAGTTCTTCCGCGGTGTCGGGAGAGAAACTTGAGTTCTTCCCCAGTTTCGGGATAGAAATGGAAGTTCCTTCCGCAGTTTCGGAAGAGAAATGCTAAGTCTTCCGTAGTTTCGGGAGAGTTTTCCGATTTCTTCCCCAGCTTCGGGAGAGAAACTTGAGCTTCTTCTGTAGTTTCGAGAGAGTCTGCCGAGTTCTTCCCCAGCTTCGGGAGAGAAACATGAGCTTCTTCCGCAGTTTCGGAAGAGAAACTTAAGTTCTTCCAAAAAAAACACTAAGTGTTTTTGGTATTTCAGTGAGTAACTTTAAGCCTTTCTGCGGTGTCGAGAGAGAATCGTGAATTCTTCTGCAATTTCATGGGAGAGACATGCAAATTGCTTCCACAGTTTCGGGAGAGTTTCGTGAATTTCTTCCACAATTTCGAGAGAGACATGTAAATTGCTTCCACAGTTTCGGGTGAGTTTCGTGAATTTCTTCCGCAATTTCGAGAGAGACATGTAAATTGCTTCCGTAGTTTCGGGAGAGTTTTTGAAATTTCTTTCCGCAGTTTCTGGAGAGAATCGTGAATTTTAACTTAGAAGAAAAAACTTCAATTTTTTAAAGCAGATTCCTCAGTTGAAACAAACACTAAGTTAAAAAGAGAATTAACTCCTTTAGGCAGTCTTTCTATAAAAAGTAAAAGGAGGGGCCCCAATATGTACAAAATTTTTTGGGGGGGATGTTGCTGCAACAACACAACTCCTAAATCAATTAAGCTTCTGTCTATCTGTCTGTTATTGATGGTCACGTTGATTAGTGGGCTACCTGGATCAAGGTATTTGGGGTTAACAATGATACCCAACATTAGATCTGCTAACTGGGCCACTACATTTATCGTGGGTGGGTCACGTCTTATTCTACCAGGTCTTTTCAAACAATTTTCTTTAATAAACTTGTTGCAGATAGGCACATCTCGGATGGCCTGTAAAATTGGAATTTGGATATTCACGTGTTTCAATTCGTTTAGAATTGCATTTTCCTCTTCTTCTTTTTTACTTCGTACAAGTTTTTCAGGGAATGGAGGGTTTCTATTTCATCTGAGTGGTTGAATTTCTTCCTCCTAAGGGTTTGGTTCATCTAGATGTTGAATATGAGGTTGTGTTGTTTGTTCGTGAGCCTCATCTTCTTAATTTTTCTGTGTGTGTGTATTTTGCAATGTTTTCCCAAACCTTAGATTAATTTCGTTTATCTCTAGCGTATCCACAAATAGGTTGGAAACTGTACCATTTCAGTATTGTAGGCTTGTTGTTGTGGTGGCCTGTTGTTGTTAGGGTTTGGAATTGGCTGGGCAAGAATTGGTGGAGGTCTGGGGGGTGGTTGATTTGGTGGTGGCGGCATGATGAGTGGCTCTTGCTGCTGGAATGGAGCTCTCCAATTCGATGAATAAGGGTAAGGATTTCCATAATTCGTGGTTGGTTGAGCAAAAGGTGGGGGGTATGGAGAGTAAGATTGTGGGTAATAAGTTTGTTGATATGGTTGGTTTTGCTGCCACTGGTTTGGACTTGGTTGAGATGGCCATAGGGCTGGTACTGAGTTCCAATTTTGCTGGTTATTTCCTTGGTTATAGTAGGCTTGGTTGTTGGGTTGGTAAGGCCTAGGAAAATTATTCCTCATTTGATTCACAAAACAAAGCTGTTCTATTGCACCTTCAGTTGTGGGATCTTGAACAACAGCTTTACATGAGGGAAACATAGGACATTTATTAGTTGAGTGATCGTTAGTGCAGAGACCACATATTTCTATGGTGTTCAGTGTGCACTTCCCCTTCTCACGTTTTTTTTGCAGCATGGACAAAAGACTGCCAAGGCTTGTTTGATTTCGTCTGGTTTCTTCTTGATTTGAAGTGCATCAAGTTGCATGGCCATAGATTGTAGAATATCGGTCTTCATGTCATCTAACATGTTTCTTAAATCAAATTTTGTAAGGCTTGGTCCTGAAGATGCTGATCCCCCAGTAAATGGGTGTGAATCCCTTGTCCCACTTTTACTTTTCCTAAATCTAGAGTAGTTTTTGAAGATCTGTAGGATTTGGTCATAAGTCTTCTGGAATATATCTCCATCCCTCAGAAGGTTTAAGACTTCAAGATTTTCCTCTTTTATACCTCTAAGAAGGACAAGTTTTAGTGATTCAGGATCTAAGGTGCAATGACTAGCTCGTTTGTAGCTGAGTTGAAATCTTTGGGCATAATCTTCTAACGATTCTCTTTCTCCTTGTTGCATCCTAAATATTTCATCTCTTGTATGCTTTGCTTTGCAGTGGTCCCTATATTTTTCTAGAAATGCCTGTTTCATTTGGTCCTAGATGAAAATACTGTTTCCTTCAAGGCTCATGAACCACCTAAGTGATAGATCTTTCAGTGTGGAAGGAAAAAGCCTCAGCTTTTGTGCATCAGTAGTGTAATAAAAGGATTTGCAAACTACCTCAAACTCAAACAGGAATGTGTCAGGGTCTTCTGAAGTCAAACCATGGAAGTTTGGTAGATTATTAGGGTTGATATTCTTCATCCTGGCATCTCCAAGAGGTATAATGATGGGAAAGGTGAATAGTTCTCTAGGTTATTCATCTTCTTCTGCCATAGTAGTGTTTGAGCTAGAGCTAGCAAAGAAGTTATCTAAGTTTGGGTCATATCTAGAATCAATTTCTTCCTCTGAGTTAAGGAATTCAAATTGAGAGTTATCAGAACTGTTGTTGCTCATAGGATGGGATGCAGGAAGCGTCCAAATCTATCTCTCTGTCGTCTAGGCATTCATGGTAAAATTTGTATGGTTTTGGTTGTTTTTATATGTTTTTTTTTCAAAGATGTTTCCTAAAGATTAAGCACCTCCCCGAAAACGGCACCAAAAAGTGGTGGTCTCCAGGAATGGATGCTTAATTAGGGCAGCTAGACCAGGAGCATACTTTAATTATCGACTAGGGGACGTACAAACTTCAGAGGTGCTAACACTGTATGTGCTCTAGAGGATAGTCTTCGTCGTGTTTTGGGTGCTGGTATAGATCTTAAAGGTTTATCTAGTCAAGAATAAGGTGATCTATACTAAGAATTTAAATGCTAAAAGCTTGATAAACTTTAGTTTATAATTAAAATGCTAAAAGTTGAGATTTTAATCTAAGAAGTGAATACTGAAAATCGAGTGCTGAATATTGAAAGTCTAATTTAACAACTTAAATGCTGAAAACCAAATCCAGAAGATAAATATCCAATGCTGAGAATTAACCAATCTTATCTATTCGGATTAAACACTACAAGTGATGATCATTAATTAAACCAAAGAACTGTAAGTAATTAACCTCTATGATCTAAATCTGATAAAGGAAATATGCATGAAAACAGATGTCAAAATATGCTTGTGTAGAATGCAGCTACAAGACTACGGAATGTGTTTTATCAAACTACGGAATGAGCGTTGATCGACTACAGAAAATATGCTGAAACAAAATAATCTTCTAACTGAAATAAAACCATATTATTCAAATTCCATCGAAGTATCTTCATATACGATAAGAAGTAAATTGATTCACAACATAAATGGAAAATACCTGAAAACAGAGTAAAGCTCCTGACTTACGTGTTGGAGCGGCCCTCCCCAACCCGTACTCAGGAGTATGGAAAACTTATAAACACAGGCCTGGAAGTAACATCAGTAACTTCATGGTTCAGGAAAGTCTTTAACACAAACTGTCTTCGCAGTACAAAAATGCATAAACGATTGATTCTACAAAATAACAACAGGACCCCCTCGCTACTCGAGAGGTCCATATATATATATATGTCTCTAATTCTAACCTAGTCTATGATCATAAATGTCGATCCTCTTAATCAGGGCTTCTCTAGAACTTAGGGAGATATGAGCGCTAAGCCCCTTTGTTATCTGCAGTCTCGAGCTTTGAATCCCGTTGGTACCTCAAGACCTTCACGCCCTGTTTATGCCTACTCATTCCAGGTTTAACACATAGAAAAACGCTTTTAACATAAAAATAATAATCTCTAAACATCCTTATTAAATAATCAAAGTAAATACATTTCCCCACAAAACAGGTGTATTTCCTTCATCATATCTTGTGCTTTACTGTGGCAAAAAGGCTATAGGATACCTATAATTTGGGTTCATCATTTACCACAGATTTCCATTATTTTCCTATAGAGTATATATGGGCTTTGAAAGCTTCCAATGATATTTCAACATTAGTTGTTTTCTCATAAGAAATAGGACCTCACCTCTTTAATATGTGCTTCATTAATACCCGGATTTTGTACTCATCCTTTAGTCTTTCAAAAACTTGCTCTCCACTTATGACTCCCTCTAATACATCAAATTGGATGACCTCATTTCTCTTCTGATTCAATTTATTCTCATACTCCTCTTTAGGATATGTTTCTCCATTTCCATCCCATGGAAATGTCAAGCCTAAATTCATCACTTTCTTGAAGAGGCCTTTGGAGGTGCTAATTTCATCAGTCAAGGTTTTTATATTATCTTGCATCCTTCTTAGCAGTGTCTACTTCATTATCATTTTCATATCTGTCTTGATTATTTGAGTTCTATTTTCAATTTGCATGTCCTCGAGCTGCTATTTAGTTCTACTATTTAGGAAGTCAATGATCTGTATGGCTTGTTGGGGTGTAAAGCACCCGCAACAATTAATTAATAAGAATATGCGAAATAGCAGAAATGACAGAACTCAGAATCACTTTTATATTGATCACAGGCCACTTCGAGGGGGCAACCTCCTATGAGCAAGCTCAATACAAATAACTTCATGGTGCCTTCATAGGTCTCAACACACACTTATATACTAAGTCTAGGCGCCAATACTATGGGTCAAAACCATGGGCCACTACAAACTATGGATCAACAATACTACGGGCGACTTACAAAGCATATGTGCCAACAACAATAACACAAACTATTGATCAACAAATACTACAGGACGACTTACAAAGCATATGCGTCCAACAACAATATACTAACAAAGTAAAGACATGGGTTCCTAACATGGGGCATATCACCAAGTTGTTTTTCCACTGCCTTTGCTTCCTCTCGAGCTTGTTTTTCCATTTCTAACTCATCATGGATTACTTCACAATAGTCCCACTTATTTAAGAAAAGGTGGGATATTTTATCCCATAGGGTTTGACTTACTCTTCTTATAAGAGTTTCTCCCTGAACATTTATCTGCAATTTAGTAACTTGAATTTTAAGCTCATTGACTTTAGCTTCTAGATCTTCAATGTCATACTCCTTTTGCTGAATCCAGTCTCTAATTCCAAGATTATTCCATCCTTTTGAGTGATATCTGCTTCTAACTCTTTAACTTTGCAATCACTGTCTTTAGGCTATTAGGCATGAGTATATTCTTCTTCCGTTAAATCAAATCACATTATGATCTTCTGCTGGTTTTTCTGGTTCCTTTTTAGCTTGTCCTACTTCTTTTGTAGGTTGACTTCCCTATTGAGTCTTTGAGGATGCTGCTTGGGAATCCTGCTCATTGGACAGGTTTTTCTTTTGCAGTTTCACAGATGCAATTTTCCACTGCAGCTTATTTATCTAGTTTTCCCTTTCTTTAGCCATATTTTTATAATGTATGTTGGAGTATAGCTATTCATTTTCTTTCTGAGCTTCCATAAGCTCATGAGTTTGCATAGGCTGAGGCCTAGGCATTTTCAATTGTTTCTTTATATGTGCAATTTCATTTTGTTTTTTCTTGATCAATGATTTGACTTGGGAGCCATCATTAGATCAACTCCTAAGGCTAGTACCTTGTTTTCCAACTCTTTAATGGTGACTTGCTTAGGTTTTACATACACTTTCTATGCTTTCCAAAGTTGCTCAAACTTCTCCAGTGTAGTCCTCAGCTTATTTTATTCTTTGGAAGAATTTACCACCTCAATGCAAATCATATCATTGGCTTATTTGTAAAAGTATAGCTTTTCAATATTTCCAAACTCTTTAAAATCAACTTCATATTTGTTGGTTCTCCAGTCAACTAGGGTAGGAGGCCTGGGTACTTTAGGATCTAGTACAAAGAATCCAAAAGTGTCATTCTGTAGGTTTTCCACTATTAGCAATATTCTTCCCGATGTTCCCACTTGATGTACTTGGTTTGTAAATATATTTTTATATGTACATGGATTGCTGAGGGTGAAGTTGGTAGTACTTGGGGAATTGTGAACTCTAAAGAGGGGTAGTGAGTGAATTTGATACCTGTCCCTCCTTTTTTGACCAGTGGTGATTTAATTATCTCAGCTAATTCTCTAGGAAGCTCCTCAACAACACGTTTTTCTACTAAATCTATCTCTTCTCCTTCTCCCTTTGTTCTTTCCTTCTTTGTTGGAGGGCCATGACTTTGATAATCAATTTCCATATCTACACTGACCTCATCTGCTCCTCTTTTCTTCCCTACTTGTTTTTCTGAAATACTCTGCTACTCATTGTCCTTCATAATTTCTTGAACTTCCTCCCATATTTCTCTATTAGCTATCTTCTCCCAATGTGGATTAGGGATATATTCATAAGAGGAATTTCTATTAGCCACCCTCTCTGCTTGGAGATGACCTTGTGAGCGTCATATGATCCTTTCTCACCTTTATCCAAATTTATTTGAGCTAGGAAACCTTCCATGTATTGTAAGGCGTTCAATCCCATTATTTGAAAGTGTCCAACTTCTTTAGGTAGCAAAAACATTCTCCGATGCTTGAAGTGGCCAAAATGCATATGATCGTATATGGATCTCTACCTTGCATACTCCAAGGAAAAAAAATCTGGGAGTAAGAAATGTTGGGAGTTTGTATGGATCCTCTTCAAAACCATACACTCTTATGACCGTGATATTCATATAAAACCCAATCTCCAAACCTCATGCCAGGAGAGAATTGTAAATGCTTTACATTCTTAGGAAACATTCTTGGAGGCGTGGAATCAAAGATCAGGATGTAGGTGGTACTCATCACTCTGTTTGTGAATTTTGTATAGTTAGAGTTGTCTGTTCTTCTTAGGATCAAATCATTCCATTCATACATTGGTGTTTGAGTGCCATGTTCATATGATATCTTCAAATTGAGGTGTTTGTATTGCTCAAAATGGTGGTACAGGAACATATAAAATACAAAAGAAGGGAACCTAAACCATTCTATAGTTGGAATCTCTTCCAACTCTTCATGGATTGCTTCATATAGGAAGCTACATATGTCAAATTTAGGAGGACTGAGGTCTAGTGCAAAGGTTAGACTAAAGAGAACTCCTAGGATGACATCATCCAGCGTGTTGTCATTCTCAAGATGTATTATGGTGCGGATTACTGAGATAGATTTCTTGGTAACGCAAGAGAAAATTGATGTACTAGATGGGGTTGGAGTTGTAGGTATGACCATTCCCTTATTGAGATGCTGGGAAAACAATTGGTGTCTGTCAAAGGGTTGCAGAGTTTGATATGAATTGGAAAGGATTTTCTCATTAAGGGTTTTAAGGGGTAAATAGTCCGGGATGCAGGAAATTTTTTGCAGGGTATCAACGTTGATGAAACATAGAGTTCTGGACAAATTATAATATATGATATCTATTTTATTGGGGAATAATGTGTAGAGAACCGTGCCACAAACTCAGGGAAATATATGGTTCTGGGAAGATTTGAGTCCCATAGATGACAAGGGTCTTGACTTGCAATGGCTATGGATTTGGCTTCTTTGATGGTGGAATTCAACTTGATCATAGACATGCTTGTCTCCAACAAATATGGTGTTAGGTAACTTGTCTTAATATTTAGGGGCCATTTGAAACAAAATACTGAGCTGGTAAGTTAAAATAGGCTTTGTAGGGTAAATTAGGCCACAAATTTTAATACTTATACGATGGTAACAACAGAAATTACTGAGCTTTAGAAACAATAGAATATCTGGGCAATGGTTGGGTGATGGACTTGGTATGTTGGTTGCTGATGCTGATTGAGCGGGTGCGTTGGATGTTGGAGACCATTTCCTTTCTTCAGATTTAGCAGGATAACATTTGAATTAAAAAAAATTCCTTTTTAATTGCTTTAACACTTATAAAAATTCGAACAACTGTCGGAATTTGGTTTAACGCCCTTGATGATGTCAGATGAGTTTGGTGGAATCGACCTGACACATGTATGCTTGGCATTGGTTGACATGGCTTCTAGCTGGTCACTTTCTTGGCGTGTGTGGAAGCCTCAGTGGATTGAAATTTTTGGAAGAAACTGCCCTGCTTTCTTATGAGCGGTAACATCTCATAGGATTAGTGGTTTTGAAAAGGGCCTTCATGACCCATTACCAATAAAAGTTCTCCATGTATCCCTAGCAGTTTTGGGCTGACGACTCGTCGAGAGTGAATTAAAGGGCGTGCACTATTGGGCATGTTTTCCACCTCGAATATTGATCTTCCCACCTTTTGCTTGATTAGCTCATTGCCGATCACTATCCTGAATGCACCTTGACTACACACTATTGATATTGGCCATTTGTTGGATTTAAATCCGACGGTGCCTTGTGCTTGACCGATTTCATTTGTTTACCCTCTGTCTTCCACCCACGATCATGTTCTTTTTCTTTGTTGCTTTATTTTAAGTGCTCGAGCTTTTTAGTAGCTTTAAGTTTAAGCTCTCACAGGATTATTTATGGGTTCTTTTAACATTTTATACCCTTTGGAATCTTTGAAGACCTCGAAAAGGATTAGTACTAACATGCTCTATGTACACTTCCTCCTTAATTATCCTATTGAGGAAATTTGTCTTCACATCCATTTGATGTATCCTTCGTCCCATAATTGAAACTTAAAGACTTAATTACTCTAATGGAAGTGTACCCAATGACTAAATCAAAAGTCTCCTTGTAGTCTAGACCCTCTTTCTAGGAGAACCATCTCGCCCCAAGCCTCGCTTTGAAATTTTTGATGCCACCATCTGTTGCATGCTTGATGTTGTAGAGCCACCTAGAACTTACTACTGATTTCTCCTTTGGTCTTGTTACTATTCCCATACACCATTCTTCATGATGGAGGTGTAATCCTCCACCATGGCATCACTCCAAATCTACTAGTATGCTTCCTCTTGAAAACTGGAAGGGTTGGATTCTATAATGTTGCTCATCAATGCGATAGTTTGGAAACTTATTCTGATACTTTTTCTCCCCAAATATGCTCCAAGGAGCCTCAACTAACTCTTGAGCATCCCTCAATGTTTGAGTGAACCATTAAGGTCTCTTGACATAACTTGTAGGTGATGGTGTTTGTTAATGCTCAAATTTCGCACAAATGTGAAATTTTTGCAATTTACATGATAAAATGTCATCAACATATAGCATGCAGCCCACTGAAGATATCCTCATCAGATCCAAGAAGCATCATGAATCCAGAAACAATAAAAAACAATAAAAAATACAACCGCACGACCGCATGTCTATTAATATGCACTATTGTGCGTATTATCAGAACTACGACCGCGTGACTAGCGTGGATATTCCTTTGATATCTGCACGATTGATAGAAACGATGGAATCTAAACCACTAGAGACACATTAAAGACTTGTGAAAGCTCCATTACCTCCATAAATTCGAATTTGGCTCCTCACATACTTGGGTTCCTTAAATGGCCCCTTTTGTTTACCTTGGAGCTAGATCATAAGATCGAGGAGTTCACATTGGGATCTGGTTATTTCTTGGCCACTTCTTGGCCTATAAAAGGAATCCATGGACATGCTTATGAAGAAGAGAAATCGGAATGAGGTTATGCTGCTGGAATTGTGCTTGAGATCCCTTATAGCTCATCTCATCCCTCTTGTCTAGCATCAACCAAGCTCCCTTGCCACCTTGCTTCAAGGACAAAGTGTTCTTTTCATTTGTTTTTCAAGCTACTTATCATCTAGTGTGGACTAGATAGACCTCCCTAAGAGGGATTTTTTTCCTCCATTGGAGCTAACATATCCTAGGTTTTGTACATGCTTGACCATTGGGAAATAAAAAATTGGTTTGGCATCTATTGGTTGTTGGTTGTTGGAGTTTTCAATCGTACCCCTTTGTTCTTTGTTTTATTTTATTTTCATTTTCTTTGTTTATTCCTTTTTACAAGGATTTTCCCCTTACCAAGTGGGAAGGATTCACCCTTGAGCAATATTTTTCACAACAATATTTATGGTGGCTCCACTTATTTTAGTTCATTTATCTTAAACTAGGTTGTTATTTGTTGAGTAGCTAATCTTTCATATCTTGTGCTTTTCAGGTGAATAAGGCCATACCCTTCATTCCATAAAATAGGCCTCCTCTTGGCTACAAATGTTGTTTCAACAAATGCATGGATCCCGATGTCTTGGGTGCGCTGTTTGCACAAACGATCCCTCAATAATCACACTATACGTGCTTCTTAGTAGATATTCGCCCACACTGATGTCTGTATCATTGAGTAATGCGACCTCTTTGCGTTGTAACCATGCTACTATGTTCCAGTGTCTTTCTACCGCGCTATAGCACACCTATTTTTGTGTTTTGCGCACAGATGTGCTGTTTCTTTGCTTTATGCCTGTTTTTCACAATCTTGTAGTCCCATTGCTGCTCACTAATGAACCATAACTAATTAACTTGCAATAGTTACATGTTTCTATAGTCATTATCTCACTTAGAGTAATATTAGGGAGTAAAGAGTCATTCTCTCTCGAAACATACTTAGGTAACCAACCTTGAGGAGTTCAATGGGCCCAATTGTTGTCACTATTATTCAAGACATCTTGTGTTTTTGTTTACTTGACATGCTTTTAGGATCAAAAGTAGTGTAGAATCCACTTTTTGCACACAAGCAAAGACCTAAAGACTTTTGTCCCCCCAAGTATGCTCTCCAGTTCGCACTCCTTGTGAGCTTGGTGAATCAAAAAGGGTTGAGAAGTGTGAAATACCTCCATTGTAAACTTTTACTTCATTAGCACTTTGTTTTTGCCAAGCACCATTAACATCTTTTAGAGTTAATGGTTAAATCTCCATTTTTATTTACTTTATACTATTCTAGTTAATTTGCAACAATCAATTTGCTTACCTCACATGTGTTTGCATCACTAGCACACACTAAGGGACCTAAAATATCTTTCACTCTAAGTATGCTCTTCACCTCACAATTCTTGTGAGATCGATAAATAAAAAAGGAAGGGAATTGTAAAATACATCCCTTACACACTAGGGATAATTTTAAGGACCCATACTTATTTAAAAGTGTATAAACCTTGGCGAATCTTACCAATTCTTAAAATGTCAACTATAAAATATTTGGCGATATTTTTCTAAAATTATTTCAATTTCTAAGGATTTTATATAGTTTATATAATAATCTGGCGAATTTTAGAGTGAAAAAAGTTTACCCGATCAAAACTGGGCGAAATGGGGCTTCAAAAAATGCAAATTGGTGAATCTTTTTTTGGAAAAAAAATGGAAAAATAGACCATGGGCTAAATTTCGCCCCTAAAATTATCCTTGTTACACACCTTAATTAAATTAGACCATTAAAATCAATCCTTGTAAATTATAACCAACTAAAGTCCTCCACAAGAGGTCAGAAAACAATATTTTAGCTTGGTAGGATAAAGGGATAGGCATCCAAACAATGCCCCCCAATCTAGTTTCATTAGTGATATTTTGAAACATAAAATCCTGCTAGCGACAAGTTTTAAAAGAAAACTCGAATAAGCAGTGCGTCGTGTGTGAGAATTCTATGGCTCTGATACCATGTAGGAATTCTAATAATCCATGATTTAGAAGCAAATAAGTCGTCACAATGATTTATTCAGAGATATGTAAAAATAAGAAGAAATATTGAAGCAGAACCATGAGAGATATAACTCAATTGATGTAAACATCATCTCTATATTATTCAACAATATGAATACAATATATAATACGTCCTCAAGAGAGAATTCAATGTTGGAATCGGCTTAATACTGAGAGGGGGGTTAATAAATATTAGCACAGTTATCAACAATTTTTACCTTTAATAGATTAGTCTTTAACTTAATATTGATCTTTAATTATGCATCCAACATAAATAAAACATTCATCCACGTATGCACCAGGACAAAGAACACAGAACACACATGATTTTGACATGGAAACCCAAATGGGAGAAAACCATAAAAAGTTCTTTTGTAATGAAAATAATACATTCAAGGAAGCACCGAATTCCTGTGTTTACCAGCACCAACTGGAAGGAGGCACCGACCCCATGGTTTTATAGGACCCGACCTGAAGGAAGCACCAAATATCTGTGTTCTCCAGCACTAAATGGAATGAGGATACAACCTCCTGCTCCTTGCCCCGTATCGCCACCCAGATATCCAAAATAATATTATGTCTTACTGATATTTTAACTCGCGCACACTTCTGATATTTTGTTATTAGTTCTGCTGTGCAATACCTTCGTATGTAGATGATTCTCTGTCACTGTGCTGCATACATCACTTGACTTCTCATTCCACTCAATTCTTCACTTCTGCTGATGAATTGCTTAATGTACTATGTACTTCTGATCCTCCAGTCTACGCCAAGGTTCACTCTGTCGTTGTGATATTGTGCAACTGCACTCACCAAATGATATTATGCTTTCAATTGATAGTTTGTTGTTATGATATTATGCATCAGTATCAGATTGAACTACGCACTTACTTGGATGTGTCCATTTTCATTAAGTGCCACAGTCATTTAGACAATCTGTGACATGCTGTGCATCTTATGATTCATCCTTTCGGTTTAAACGCACTTGCCTCAGATCATCCTCATCATGATGTGTGTACAAGATTCTGCTGCTGTTCTGTCGTTACACATATGATGGACTTCTTTACTTCGCACACTTAACTTCAACATTCATGCATCAACTAAACTTATGCACATATTCTGATATACTTCAGTTCCGTCTCTGCACTTCTCTATTACATCATCTGTGATTATCTGTGTGATGCCAACAATACTATCATTCACTCCTCACTCACTTGTGCATACTTTTATGATTCTTCCTTTCCGTATTTGCGCATCCGTCACAGATCTACAACATCATTCTGTGCACCATCAATAAATCATTCTGTTGCATGTTCGCACTCAGATCCTCGCTATATCATGCTGTGTTGTCCTCAAGTCCTTGATTCCCCAAATATAAATATGTATCTTCCACTTGAATCTCTATAGCCTTTCCATCAAGCTTACTTCAAATCTCCAACTTGTATCTCTATTTATGCATGTCCTGCATGGATTGTATGTCCATAAGTTGGTTGTGGCATGCCTTCTTCCTTACTTCATGGATTAAGCCTATGCCACATGTCATGTTCTGTGCAGCTGATGTGTCATCCTTTGTGGGTCTTGCACATCCATGGTCCATGACTTAGTGGAACCTTCACCTAAGCCCTGTAGTCTTGCGCTCTCGATGTACCATTGCTTTGTAGAATTTGCACAACCATGGTCTTCGACTCGGTGGGACTTTGACCTCATATTGTGCTTTTGTCATTCCATCTCTTGTAGAACTTGCGCATACTTTGTTGTTGACGTAGTGGGACTTTAACCCTTGCGGTATCATCGCTTGTGGGATTTTCTCACTTGTTGAGTCTTTAGCTATGGAATTTGTGCATATACTAACTTCAACTGTTGCACCCTTCTTTGAACTTGTGCGCGCTTCAATAACTGAAAGCATCTTCTGATTGGTGAGACTTGTGCACTTTCAATACTGTTCAACCATAAGCCATTTCATACTTCTTGTGCACTTCGAATATTTGACCATACAATGCTTGGGCTTGCTTGTGCATTCTAGAATCTTTCCTTGACATGCTTGCTTGAGCCGTTGCTTAGTCAACTCCTTGGCTACTTGTGCACATGTACCTTTGTCCATCCAATTCTTTGTCTGCTACCTTTAGAGAGTATGACTTGGTGGACTTGATATCTGCGCATATACCACATGTAGTAGGATATTGTTATCACACAACTTGTAGTTTTCCCTAAAGGTATCCCATCCGGGATGGTAGAGGAGATGGACAACTAAAGAGGTGACCCAAGAGATGCCACAGTTCCCAATGCAAGCTGGGAGTCATTATAACCGAGGCACTCTTCACTTTAGATCAAGAGAATTCAAGACGAAGGGGGAGACCCTAGCCAATCAATGAAGATTGACTAACCCAAAGGTTCCTAGGGAAACGCGTAAAAGATGAGTTACGGAAACCAATGAGTTGATTAGATTAAGTGGACCCAAGAGTTAAGTGTGGTTGAAGAGGCTTAAGAAGTGACTAATGCTTAAACCAATAAATGAGTAAGGCCACATAATGGATAGATCTAGTACCATGGAAATACACAAGTGGGGCCCACTTCCTTAAAAAGTGGAAATGGTCCAAATGGTGCCGACAAGGTGAAGTTAGGGGTGATATGGCATTATGGGGTGTTTGATGATGTAGATCTATGTATCCAAGATGGATTAGGCAACCCACATATGGGATATAGCAAATGACACTAACCCCAAGGAGTGCGAATTGACCAAGGGAGACTAGTGCCTTCAGATGAGGGGGAAAATGGAGTCCAAATGATGCCAAAATGTAGATCAGGGTAGTGAAGGCAATTATCAAAGTGGGTTTTAAGTAGCATACCCCAATGTGAGTTAGATCTCCATAGATCTAAGGTTGAAAATGCATCACCCAATGACCCAAGTGGGGCACAACCCTCAAAATGAGGAATGGAGCCCACAAGGAAAAAATCAAAGAGGTGAAGCACTAGGGGTAGGTTATCAAAGTAGACAAGCGCAAATCAAGTGGGATCTCACCTACCCAAGTCTTGGAACTAGCCCCACTAGCTTCGCTCAAGGAGTGCGACTTCCCTCAAGGAGGCTAATGTGCCTTGGAAAATGTGTCAAATTAAGCCCAATCCACACCAAACTATAGATCCGAATTGCCATGGATGCTATAGAGGTGGGTTTTCAATATCTTCCCCAAAGCCAAGCTAGATCCAAGTAGATATAGAAAAAAGTAAAAAAATGAGGGTTTTGATTTTAATGGAGTTTTTGACCAATAACATGGAGAACAAGCGAAATAGATACGTACCTTGTAGATCTTATCTCATAAGCTTGCGGCCTCTTAGCATATGGATGATTCTTTCCCTAGTTACAATTCTAAGCTTGATCCAAGTGCCTTCAAACAAAATCATCCAAGGCATAGGAGGAGAGATTTCCCACGAAAACCTATAAATCAAACTACATCAAGTTATATTTGATCCACAAATCCATAATATCTAAGCATGTCATATCAAAGAAGTAATCAATGGAAAAAACACAATTGAAAAACTCCCTCAAGATGAAGAAGTCTTGCCCATGGGGGATGTGAGAAACCCCTACAATATTCCCATCAAGCAAAAAATTGAGTTAGCTTCAAGCAATTTGGCCTCCCTCTCTTGATGTCGAATTCACCTGAAAAGCAAAGAATGTCTAGAAACAAGAGATGCAAAAACATATACAAGAGTAACCCAATCAAAGCCAAGAAGTAGATCTCCAAAATAATATTTTCATTCCAAGTTTTCCAGAGCCCAAAGGTGCTTTACAATGAGGGGGGTCTCCTCCTTATATAGGATAATAAAGACCAAAACCCTAGATCTCAAAACCACCTTTTGAAATGAGTGGTTGAGATTAAAAGATCAAATATAATCAATGGCTAAGATGAACCTACAATATATCACATGGATCACTCAAAGAGAGGGTGACGTCATCCCTCAAAAAGACTCATGGAGGGTGACGTCATCACTAGGAGGGGGCTAAAACATATGGGCCCACCTCATACGACATGGACATGACTCAAGAAGCTCATGGTGGGGATATGAGGCATCAATCCTTACTAGCTCATCCCCATGGCACAATAATATAAAATAATACGTCCAAATAATACAAATGATCAAATCCTGTCCTCAAATCTGTGAGAGACATGTAGTAAAAGGCCTCCCGTGGCCTCTGTGGACCTCGCTAACTGATGATATTTGGCTGGAAGATGGGCGGTTCACCTTGGAAGACCTCTATGAAGAAAAAATTCCAAAACCTTGCCTCAGTTTCCCAAATCGAATTCCTCAGTGACCCTTTTATTCCATTTTTAATCCGCCTCGAGAACCGTGAAGCTTCCCAAACGGACACCCAGAGTTCCTCCGCTGTTAAACTGAGCCCACCAAGCTGTCTGGAAGGGGGGTTTAATGGTAAAAAAAGTGGTTGGACCACTCCCTTCCCATACAACACCCTAGGTGAAACTGGCCTCTCATGTCTATGCTGGACAGGTTGGGAAAATATGCCCAAATCAGGTCAACAAGTGGATAACTGCATCTATCCTTGTCAGAAGTGACCGAAACTGAATGATAAGTGTCTCAATGGATCCAGAAGACCCAAATATACTAGAAATGTGTACTCATACACCATGGGTTGACCTGAGGGGTCAACAGTAGGGTCCAGCATATCCGGATAGTGCATAATCTGATGATCTGGAAATAATAATAAATCTGCTGAACCGTATCAACCATCATCTGAATCATATGTCCACCATATGGTATCATCAACAAGAGTATGTGGGACCATCAATCATCATCCATAGGCATACATGGTCCACATCATCATGGATCCCAAGAATGACCATAGTCAAACTATGTTTGACTGGGTCAAAATATAACCAAGGACAAGATTATGACAAAGACTAAGACATGTTCCTTTAGATCATTCTCACAGCTTAACTTAAAGTATAAACATCATTCAGTGGCATTTGTTGGCTTATTTATATCACTGTCTTGAGGTTTTCCATAAAGACCCAAGTTCTTCGCGGTTCAAGGAACCAACAAAACCCTTTTTAACCGACCCTTTGGGCAACAGTCTGCGAACAAACTAAGGTCTCACCCAAGGCGAAGCAATGGGGGGGCTGCGAAATCCGGTTTCCACAACCAGGTGATGAGTGCGTAAGCAGATCTGGTGAGCAATGCGGTGCGGACTAATAACTGCGCGAAGTTCACCTTCTTCGTGGCTAATACTACTACAAGCTAGGATGCTTGCACAACTCGTGTATCCAAGGACTGCGTGATTCAGACTTAAACAACAGGACATCGCCACTGATAATTGCGCTTCCTCTCTAGACTTAACCAACTTCAACGAACTCTACTTAGTGTTTTATCCGTTCATCAATTGCCTTAGGTTATTTATCTTATGACTTATGCAATATGACAAAACACAATGTACTGCGCACTTCCAGTGCCGCGCTTCGAGTGAATTGCATGACGCGAACTCCACTCACTTAAGTATTAAATCAATCCACTTATGCATTCATCTAGACTTAGAAATACTTGTGCATCTAACATTCATCCACATATGCGATACTTAACATATTATTCCCATCTTCATTCTTTATGGCAAATACATATAAAAGTAAGAACATATAAATTGATAACGAGATCTTAAGCATTCATTGTAAGCAAATATACAAATTCAACATATAAACAGTCACACAACAAAGAATTTAATGTGGTTCACCCCCAGGATGGGAGCTACGTCCACAAGAACTGTTGTTATATTATCTTGGGAAGAGTACAACAGTTCCAGTTTATGCACTCAGCTGCAGACTCTCTTCTCTCTCAATAGACCTCTGCGCACGTAGCTTGCAGAGCCTTTACAATGGAATTCAACACTTAGAATATTTTACAATGAAGATTACTCACTACTAGAGATTATTCAACCCTTTCCCTTACAAAAATGTGCCATTTTATAGATCATGCCTGTAGGTCATGTCTTTACAATGCATAGGAAAAAACCCTAAGGTTTCCCAAAACTGTCGTGGTTTTCCCCTAACCGGGATGTTAGGCTCTGATAGCGACTCCTCCGTTGTGGCCATCCTCTGCTCGTGGTCACGTCGCTTTCATCCCCCCTACCGAGCGCATGCCGACAGGTCACTTTCACCCAGCCATTCCCTCTCTAACGTCTTCATGCGGCCTGTTCGTGTAGTGATCCCTTGCTTGTGTGACCAGTCGCTTTCCTTGCTCCTTACTCCTTACCCGCCTGCTTGGTAATCGTGGAGTATCTTAACCAAAAAATAGACCACCGATGGTCTTACCAGAATATGTACCGTTTTATTTCCAACATTCTTCCTTGCCAGGTCTCCGCAGATCGGGCTCTTCGCAGTGCTATCTCTTTGCGGCGCTGGCTTCCTTACTCTGCCGATGCTGTGCTGCGCTCAACTTCTCAGCTCCCAAAACTGTCTTTGCCAAAAAGTCTTCAACTGAACTGCGCTCAACTTCGCAGTTTCAAAACTGTTTTGTCAAAAATGCCTTACTTGGGCCAGGCCCAACAACATTTATCATGTTTATATATTTCATTGTTATTTATATTTACTTGTACAATAGCTTAAATGACAGACTCACCCATTGGACATGGGCTAACTACTAGCTAAGGATGAAGGCTAAGAACAAGGCTAGGCAAAGGGGGTGACTTGACCAAACTCAACCAAAAGATACTTTGAACGGGGAGAGGGGGAGCTACACTCGATGCCGGACAAATAACAAGGGGAAGGGTTGTGTCTCACAAATGGATAAGTTGTTTAGAGAGTGTTTACTCAACTTAGGCATCATGTCTACATCAAGCTAATCTAGGTTCATTAGGATCATTCATTTCATTTCATGGCCTTTTTGGCCTACATAACTCTTCGGATTTCAGATGTGCTAAGAAACACAACTAGTTGCAGCTTGCATCTAGGGCATGTTTATACATATACAAGGTCAACAATAATAGATATAAATTTGAGTAACATTTGATTTTTGGACCTTTTCTATACTCTTCAAGGAGTATTTTAGAATTTTATTGCTCTTTCCCTTTACTCACGTGTGTTAAGAAACACATTCTAGAGTTTACAGTTTCCATGGGTGTATTTATAAAGATTTCCAATACAGACAGTACATGAGCTTTTAGTTTTATCCAACAGTATCTCAAGTGACTAGGGGGACTTCTGTCAGTGCCAAACATTGGGACAACCGACCATAATGATTTAGGCCTACAATCCAACTCACTAAAGGCAAGTTTTGTCACCAACTCAGAGCCGAGACACAAAACAAACATGGATGCGGTCCAACCCAGAGGTAGAAATGGGGAAGTCCTCAGTATCAAGAAGTCAAGAAAGGAAAGTCAAAGGCGAAAGCCAAATCGGGAAGGTCATGGATGGATGGAGTCAAATGAATGTGGTACCTAAGATAGCATAAAATAATGCTAAGAAAGACCATATCTATGCTCATAGGAGGGTAATACAACCAGTGAGTTTTGTCAGAAAACCTAAGTGTGCCAGTAGTAGGTCCATTTTACAATTTATAACATCATCAAAGATAGTTCATTTCATTTTAAATAGTTTTGCCACATCATGAATCATATACCAAGTTAAAGCTATGAGAATGACTAAAACAACAAGATAATAATCCAAAGTTGTAATGTCCCTTGTTAGGAATTTGATTAAAATGACAATTTTTCACTTTTTTCCCTAGTTAGACCTTTGACTAGTTTTGAGCTCTAGGTCCCCAAATTGCTCCAATTGCTCCCAAATATTCTGAGAAGGTATATGGATGATGTTATAACATAAATATGTGTTTCAAGGATGATTTTGGACCTTTAAAATGCTTCTGCAAATCCTCTTTCAATTCTAGCCAATGTAGGGAGAACTTTACTAGTAATTCCCCTTTGACTAGTATTGGTATCTAGGTCTCAAATTGACTCCAAATGCCTTCAAATATTCAAGGAAGGTGTATGAATGATATTAGTACTTGAATATGATGTTTAGGGATGAGATATGGCCACCAAAATACTTCTGCAAACTCTCTTAAGATTCTGGACCAAGTATGCAATTTTACTAGTAATTTGGGGTTCAAATCCCCCTGGGGTAAGTATTGAAATTGGCTTCCCAAATGCCTCCAAACCCACACAAATTTATGAACAGAGGTAGGGAATGTATTAATAATGTTATTAAGGTCTCATTTTCACCATTAATTGATTATTATATCTGTTCCAACCCTCTCCCATTCAGCTGTAAAATTCACCCATTCGACCCTTGGGGAAATGACACTATTTCTTCTCCCAATGCAATTAAACT
Source organism: Larix kaempferi (assembly GCA_027924585.1). NCBI lineage: Eukaryota > Viridiplantae > Streptophyta > Pinopsida > Pinales > Pinaceae > Larix > Larix kaempferi. The sequence goes on from BSBM01000903.1 coordinate 187,522, forward strand.
GAGTAAAAATACTTCAAATGCTCAAGTACAGTACATGAAACTTGTAAAATAAATCCATGGAATTCTATTAATCACAAATGTATCATAGAATCATCCATTCATTCGAAATCATCAGCATTACATTGGTTCTCAACAAGGTAGTGGGGAAATGGCACTGTTCTTTCATTAAAAATGATATTTACACATTTATACTTGGGATTTCGATCTAAATTTTTTTGGAGATGAAGAACATAGTATTTAATTCATATTACAAAAGAAATGGTTCATTAGAAGCTCCCCTAAAGAGTACAATAGCTCACCAAAAATGCCCTCCCTCAAGGATCAAGAATATGCCATCAAACTTGGAAATGGTTGAAGGAGTGAGCTGTAATAGAAGAAACCATAAGCTGCCCTATAGATTACATATGCAAGTAAAGACTCCATTAAAGCTACAAATGAAAGGTTTGAATGGCCTTTCCAATTACCAACTTGGGTGGGAATCTTTCACCCTCGAAATTGGCTAAGGCAAGAAACTAGTCATCCACTGGCTCTCCCTCTTCACAAATGCAATTGAAAATTATACAAATGATCAAAAGATGGTTTCATTTCCTTTTATTGAAATTTATAAAGTTCTAATGTTCTCCATAGGTCAAATTTCTTCCAAGAGACTCATGCCAATTCAACTTGGAAAGAGATTCCAAAGGACACAACTTGTACAACAATTCCTAGTCTCCCATTTCCACCAAATCACATGTGGAAGCATATTAGCTTCCCTAACACCCTTGAGCACCCTCTTGGAGTCTAGTTTTAGCCCTGACATATATGTCATATTTCATCCTTCAGGTCCGATTTGTGTCATAAGTGTCATAGCATCTTCATCATTGTTGTCATAGAGCTAGGGAATGTAGCCCAAGTGTCTCACTAGCTCCAAATTGCCTCTTTCTCTTCCATGGAAGTTACTTTTCCTCTATATTTCGACCTCATTGACTCATGCCAAGTATTATTGACCTTATAACTCATCCCAAGAACATTGGCTTCCCATGGATTCGAAATTGCAAGAAGAGGATGCCATGTGGCACATAAATTCTAGCTTGTGTGGGTCCCACTTCCTCCATGTATCTTCATGATCAAATGCCACGTTGATTTTCACTTGTATATATTTATTTATCTCCTTTATTAAATATTTATTCCATCCTAATGTTACAACATCATTTATTATCCCCATTATTCCAAATCCCAAAGCTTCCACCCCAAACCTAGGAAACTAGTAATTTTCCTCCTTGGCAATTATTTGACCTTTAGCATCAATTTGACAAACTCTAATGAATAGGGCCAATTTGCTTAGGCCATTGTGACCCAATGCGAAATTTGGGACATGAAAAATCCTCCATTCCCAATATTGCTTGTCTTCAAGCAATTTCAAACATGGGTGTTGAAGAACCTGCTTTCTGTATAATTCTTTGAAGTTGCCATTGAATTGTCCAAACTTGAGTCTTTGAATTCCCATGAAGATTTTAGAGAGGAACCACCATGCTTACTGCTGCACTACTCTGATAAAAATCACTTTATTAAGTGGGAAATCCATCTCCCATACTTATTGTTTCCCAAAAAATTTGAAACCAATGAGACAAAAATTATTCCAGGGTCCCATTGCTTGTATTGCACCCCAATAATTAAAAGTGCACTTCAACCCACACCATTAGATAAGAGGATTCATGGATCCCATTTTCTTGTATGGATTCTTCCAAACATCATGAGTACAAAATATATATTATCAAAGTACATAACAACATAATGAAATTGTACATCAAGGAGGTGCTTCATCAAAGAATCATGAAAGTGCTTATACCTCCAAGCAAGTAGACCACCATTTTTCAAGTGCATACAAGCTTCAAGTGACCAATCAAATATGATCCAATGACATAGGTGAGGATCCCATGTCCTATAATGTTGCTCCAAAAGAATTTGATATGCATCAAAATATTCAGCCATGTATTATTTCATCCAAGAAGTGAATAAAAAATCTCCACTAAAATCTGAACCAAATAATGAGCAGAAAAGACAAGGAGACTTCAAATGACTGAAAGAAGTCCCACCCATACATCCCTGAATGTGGGAATCATAATGATATAACAAATTATGTGGCTTCCAACAAAAATGGTTTCCAATCATAAATCTATTCACCCAAGTGTTGGACGAAGTTCCTCCAACATCAAATGAATCAAGTGTTGAGCAAGAAAAACCATGAGTCTTCAAGTGACTCAAATGCATATCATAGGTGAATCTATGTAGATGTGAATCATCATAAAGTAACAAAGGATGCTACTGAAAATGTGAATAAGAATGTGCTCTAATCATATCATCATAGAAAGTAAATATAGAAGTTCCATACTCCTCATGTGGCACCATCAAAAAGAACTCTTTCACCCATTCTTCATTGAGACTAATGCTGCAAAACATGGAATTGTAGGATGTAGGAGAATTAACTAAATCACCCAAATGATCAAAAAGTGCAAAAGTTTCATCATGGAAAGGATCCATATGGTTAGTATCATGCAAATCCTTCAAAAGTGTGAAACCTTTGTTGTAGATTAGTTCCAATGTAGAGGAATCATGTTTTTCTTTAAAAATTGCATAACCTTCATCAAGAGACAATTCAAGTTCCTCTTCCACCACATCAAATGTTTGGACCTCTTCAAGTTCATCTTCAAACACATTAAGCACATTAAAATTTCCACATTTATCATGATCCACCATGTCATGAGAATTCTTCAAACGATCTACCATTTAACAATCTGGAATATAGGAGGAAAAACAAGTATCTTGCAACTTTTCAAGAAGTTGATCATTTTGAATTGTGAGATTATGATTATCCTCATTATTCTTCAAGTATGCATCATGTAACAATTCATTAAGCTTAAACAAATGGTTTCTATCAAAAAGCAAAGACATGAAATTACCTTTGATGTGACACATTGCTCTTTGAATCTTCTCCATGTCTTCAAGGAAGGATGTTTCCTTTAATGAAGTAGCTCTCCAACAAGAATTTGACACCAATGCTTGAGTGTCATGGAGAATGCCGAGGGACTCTTGGATCTTCTTTTCATTCATCTTTAAGGATCCTTCAAGAAAATGAGGCTCTTGCAAATGAACTTCCTCATCTTCTTCATTTTTGCTTGGACCAACTTCATGAAGCTCAAGTGGTGATAGAGAAGTTGATCTTGGTTCTTCTTCAAATGCTACAAGGTCTTCATTATCCTGCTTAATGGAACTTGGGCTTGCATCAACATTTTCAAAAGTGATATCTATATCACCAACATAGAGGCGTGAGCACCCATCAGTAGGTACTCCTTCATAGTTTAAGCATCCATCAGTAGATGCTCTTCGGTTCATGTCTAAGCTAGAAGGTGTCTCGAAATGATCTTCCATATTTTCAATAGAATCTTCTTCATGCTCTTGTGATGTCTCTTCCTTTTGCTCCTTCAAGCAAGCTGATGCATTTTGCCCCTTGTTTTCCTTAGGGTCAATATTGTTGGAATTTCTTTTTGAAGAATTCCCAAAAGCTCTCCTCAAGTGGGACATCATTTCATGCACACATATATGATACTCCCTCTAAGGTTCTTTACAAGAAGGGCATAAACCTTTCTTTACTAACTCCACATCTTCAATTTTGGGCCTATTTTCAAAAATATGTTCAGCATAGTACTCAAAAGACATGGCATTTTGTGTATTTTTGCTCAAAGCAAGATATTCTTGATATTTTTGATATTGTTGAGGTAAGGTTTTATATGTTGCTCTCCATCTTTGGAATTCACTCATAGAATTATCCTTGGTTGGTGTGACACACTCATATTCATCAGATTTAAAGTTATAAGAATAATATTCATTTCTCCTGAAATTGTAAGAAGTGTTGCATGATGGCACCTCTTCTTCGTACCATTCACATTTTGCTTCATATTGCTCATAAACATCTGTATATTCCTCATAAGAATTGTACTCATAGGATTCATCATAATAGTAAGACATGGCTGCCAATTATTCTTGAATGTATGTACCTAATCCATAGGTGCAAGGACCATGCTTTGATACCACTGTAATGTCCCTTGTTAGGAATTTTATCAAAATGACAATTTTTCACTTTTTTCCCTAGTTAGACCTTTGACTAGTTTTGAGCTCTAGGTCCCCAAATTGCTCCAATTGCTCCCAAATATTCTGAGAAGGTATATGGATGATGTTATAACATAAATATGTGTTTCAAGGATGCTTTTGGACCTTTAAAATACTTCTGCAAATCCTCTTTCAATTCTGGCCAATGTAGGGAATTTTACTAGTAATTTTTCTTTGACTAGTATTGGTATCTAGGTCTCAAATTGACTCCAAATGCCTTCAAATATTCAAGGAAGGTGTATGAATGATATTATTACTTGAATATGATGTTTAGGGATGATATATGGCCACCAAAAGACTTCTTCAAACTCTCATAAGATTTTGGACCAAGTATGCAATTTTACTAGTAATTTGGGGTTCAAATCCCCTTGGGGTAAGTATTGAAATTGGCTTACCAAATGCCTCCAAACCCACTCAAATTTTTGAACAGAGGTAGGGAATGTATTAAGGATGTTATTAAGGTATCATGTGCACCATTAATTGATTATTATATTTGTTCCAACCCTCTCCCATTCAGCTGCAAAAATCACCCATTCGACCCTTGGGGAAATGATACTATTTCTTCTCCCAATGCAATTAAACTGAGTAAAAATACTTCAAATGATCAAGTACAGTACATGAAACTTGTAAAATAAATCCATGGAAGTCTATTAATAAAAAATGTATCATAGAATCATCCATTCATTCGAAATCATCAGCATTACATTGGTTCACAACAAGGTAGTGGGGAAATGGCACTGTTCTTTCATTAAAAATGATATTTACACATTTATACTTGGAATTTCTATTCAGGTACACAAGGTACTACCAAAGGACCGAACACCAAGAGCAACCACTTCACACAAACAGATCACAGATCAATACACTGATGTTTTGACGTGGTTTAAACCCTCTTGAGGGAAACACTCCACGGCCCCGACCAAATAGCTTCTATGGGACAATTTATTATGCAAAGAAAGAAAGTTATAAATGAGCTTCTCATAATCGATCAACTAAAAAATGACCCTCCATGCTCTTTAAATAGGGATCATGGACCAATCGGGTGTTAAGCCATGGATCAAGGTTAGGTTTGATCTAATAGAAGTTGAGTCGTCGGATCACTCTATGTCGGGAACATATCGTGACCATCGGATTAAGTATTTACAAATGCATGCTAATGCATACTAAAGAAACACACTATCCCTAACAGATATATTACACAAGTTGATCTTAACTAACTCCTAAGTGTCTAAATATCCTAACATCCCTCCTTAAGAACAACTTGGGATAGGATTGAAGGATTTACAAAAGTGACACTATTAGGAGAAGGAAGGAGGCATTAGAGCCTATCCCCCCTTAATGACAAGTTCCTGAACTCCTAACATAGATCGAAGTTTAGAAAACTTCGCTTCTGTAAGAGACTTGGTGAAGATGTCTGCAACTTGATCATCTGTGGGGAAAAAGAACACTTCAAGAACATGATTATGAACAAGATTTCTGATGAAGTGTATATGTAGCTCAATGTGTTTGCTGCGTTGATGTAGAACTGGATCTTTGGCAAGCTTGATGGCACTTTGATTGTCGCACCAAAGCGGAGTAGGCTGCTGCTGCTCGAATCCAAACTCTGAAAGGATCTGTCGAAGCCATAAAGCTTCCTGACTGGCATTAACTGCTGCTCGATATTCTGCCTCTGCTGAAGAAAGAGCAAGAGCTTGTTGTTTCTTACAAGCCCAAGTAATAGGTTCAGATCCCAGACTAAAAACATAACCTGCAGTAGACTTTCGATCATCAGGATCGCCGGCCCAATCTGAATCAGTGAAACCAACCAACAAAGGTTTCCCCCCTGTATTGTAATGAATCCCAAACTGAATTGTACCTTGAATATATCTAAATATTCTTTTCGCTGCTTTTCAATGACTTTCATGAGGTGTCTGCATATAACGGGCAACACAACCAATGGCAAAGGAAAGGTCAGGACGGGAATGAGTCAAGTATAAGAGACTACCAACAAGCTGACGATACAAGGTGGCATCGACTTCAGGGGAAGTACAAGTGGCAGAAAGTTTGACTCCAGACTGGAAGAGAGAAGGGGCTGGTATACAATCTTTCATGTGAAAGCGTTGAAGGAGGTCACAAGCATACTTAGATTGAGAAAGAAAGATTCATTCTTTGGTTTGCAGGACTTGGAGACCAATAAAATAATGCAAATGTCCTAAGTCTGACATTTCAAAATTTTGTTTAAGACTGGATTTCACATGAGTTATAAGCTTATGGTCACTACCAGTAAGAATAAGGTCATCAACATATAGAACAAGTATGATGAGATGGTTTCCTACTTTCTTGGTATAGACATTGGGGTCAGAATGGCATCTAGAAAAACCAGTGTCAAAGAGAAAGTTATCCATTTTGGCATACCAAGCTCTAGGAGCTTGCTTAAGGCCATATAAGGATTTCTTAAGGCGGCAGACAAAGCTAGAGTTATTTTGAACATAGCCAGGAGGTTGTTCCATGTAAATTTCTTCTTGTAAATCACCATGTAAGAAGGCAGACTTGACATCCATTTGATGGACTTCCCAGTGGTGTAAGGCTGCAAGGGAAAGAACAAGGCGGATGGAGTTCATTTTTGCGACGGGAGCAAATGTTTCATTGTAGTCAATCCCTTCAACTTGGGAAAAACCTTTGGCAACTAACCTTGCCTTAAGTCTTTCAATACTTCCATCTGATGCATACTTAGTTCTGTAGACCCATTTACATCTGACAAGTTTTCTTCTTTTTGGAAGAGGTACAAGATCCCAAGTATCATTTGCCATTAAGGAACGATATTCTTCATCCATGACTGCATCCCAATCTAGATTCCCTGAAGCTTCTGCAAAAGTTTCTGGATCATGATTCTCGGAAACTTGAGCCAAAAGAGAAGAGGCTTGCTGAAACTGAGAACGTGTTCGACGTTGATCTCTAGGATCACCGACAAGATCACCAGCTGCTTCACATGTTGAACGGACCCATCGAGGAAGCACTTGTGCTGGTGCAACTAGAGGAACATGAGTAGGCGTAGGTGGATTTTCATCCTCATTGTCATCATCAGAAACTGGAGTTGGAAACCTGTCAAGGAAGTTGGAAGAAGAAGAAGAAGGCACAAACGTCGAATCAGGCTCGCAGGCCAAAGATGGCATAATCGCCGAGTTAGGCTCACAGGCCAAGAGATTTTCATCAAATTTAACATCTTTTCTAATGATTATATCATGAGAATGTGGTTGAACAAGTCTATAACTTTTTACATCTTCAGAATATCCAACAAATATGCACTTTTCACTTTTAGGCTGCAATGCTTTCCGTTTTTCAGCCGGAATGTGAGCCCATGCTTCATTGCCAAACACACGGAAGTGACTTACATAAGGTTTAGTTTTACTCCATGCTTTTTCCGGTGTTATACCTTGTAATGCTTTAGTGGGGGTGCGATTAACTATGTAATTTGCACAATTAATAACTTCAGCCCAAAATTGAAGACTTAGTCCCTTAGATTGGATCAAACAATTAGCCATTTCTTTTAAAGTGCGGTTCTTCCGCTCAGCTACACCATTTTGTTGTGGTGTATATGGAACAATGTGCTGTTGTTGGATGCTTTGTTCAGTGCAGAAAGTAGTGAACTTATTGTTAACATATTCTCCTCCATTGTCAGATCTTAACTTAATAATTTGATGACCAGATTGTTTTTCAACAAGGGCCTTGTAGGCCAAGAACATGTTAAATACTTCGCTCTTAAGTTTTAGGAAATAAACCCAAGTGCGTATGGTCTAATCATCAATGAAAGTTAAGAAATATTTGAAACCAGAAAAGGAAGCAGATGGAAGAGGACCACACAAGTCACTATGCACAAGCTCCAAGGGAACCGAGGCGTGCCAAGAGGCACGTTTGTCAAAACTGTCTCGATGATGTTTTCCGAGTATACAACCGGAGCAAACACCATCCCTGCAAGATACCATCAGAAGACCTGCCACCATATTTTCTTTACATAGTTGTTGCAATGAGCGATAATGTAAGTGACCAAATCGCTCATGCCAAAGTTTGCTCAAGTTATCACTATGAGCAACAAAAACTGAAGGGAAAGGTGATGACCCAAAGTTGTTAAACTTGTACAACCTGGTAATATCATCAACAATTTCGGTAGCTAGGACCTGTTGAGGATCTTTAAAATCCTTGATTACAACTTGGTGAGGTGTAAAGGTCACAGTTTTACCTTCACCAGAATGAGTGATCTGATAGACTGATAACAAATTGCAGGAAATTCTTGGAACACATAGTACATCACTAAAATGACCATTATCTACTGGAACTGTTTCAGCTCCTACAACACTTAGAGATCTATCATCACCAACAAATATTTGTTTGGTGTTACATTCATGCATAGTAGAAAAGATGGCTTGATCCTTAGCCATATGATAAGATGCTCCAGAATCAATGAGCCATTCATTTGAAGTAGAAGAAGAAGATGCATTATAAGAATAACCAGAAGTACAAAGTGCATGTCCATGAGAGGCAGATTCTGAAGGTGAATCTAGGCTGATGTGGTGCTTCTTCATTGCTGCTTCCAAGGCTGCCATCTTCTTGAAACACTTAGATTCATCATGATTATCTTTCCCGCAATAGTTGCAATGACGCTCAGTCTTCTTGCATTTTGGCTTCGATCCTTTGTCATTTTTTAAAGAAGGAGCTGACTGAGAGGGTTTTGGACCTTGTTTGACTTATTATTGCGAAAATTTTGTTTCTTGGGAGGCTTGGACTTTTCTTTCTGTTGGGACAATAAGGCTTTCCCAGATGTATCTGCATTGTTGATTATTTCAAGATGAATGAGTTTATCTTGTTCTCTAATCAAGGAATCACAAAAGGATTCAAGACTAGGCTCTTGATAGCTAGCTACATTCAAGGATGCTTTCATGGAGTAAAATGTAGATACAAAAATAGAATATGCAGGTCCAAGTTTGGAAAGAATATGATAAATTCATTGTTTGTCTTCCCTCTCAATCTTACATTCTGCACATAAGAGTTTAAGAGTTTTGTACTTAGATAAATAATCTTGAATGCATGAAAAGTCACTTGGATTTAAAGAAATCAATTCATTTTCGAGTTGGTGACCTCGAATTTCATTGTGTTTACCAAACACAGATTCCAACTTGTTCCAAGCAGCATTAGGTTCATCAATTCCAGATATGTGGAATCGCAAATCAGTAGAGATTGACATCCCAATCAATCCACGAGCTTCATCACACCTATTTGCCCATTTTATTTTCTTATCATCATCAGTGGGTTCTTTTTTTTTCCCTGAGGTAATTCTGAAAAGTCCCCTACTTCGTAGAACATCCTCCATACGAGATTTTCATGAGAAATAGTTGGAACTATTAAGTAGAATATCACAAGGGGCGGCCATATTTGTAAATTAATAGCTGTAAAAGCAGAAAACAATAGTTTGGATGCGAAGAGCTCGAAAAAATAGGCGGTTTAAAAAAAAACGGCACTGAAAACTGACTCTGTATGATGAAGTTATGCTTGAACAAAGAAACTGTTGAAGATGTCCCCAATAGTGACGTGGCAGCTAGAGAATGTCTAGCAAAAAAAAGAACCCCCTTCTTCTCAAGATGAACCTTTTGACAATCACTTTACAAGAAAGTTGCTTTAAGTGAACCACTTTTGTAAAATAAGTGATTTCACTTTTACAATGATATTACTTTTAAATAGTGCAACAATAAAAAAAACTTAAGTGACTCACTTGTATTTTTTATTTTTTATTATTTAAGTGAGATGCACTTTTATAATAAAATAACTTGAAAATAGAAATTGCATGCACTTTTTCTTTTAAAAGTAACTTCTTAAGACTTGAACTCAAGACCTATTAAGGAATAAAACAACTTTGAACCAAGTGAGCTAGATTAAAAGGTATGTAAAATATGGGAATAAGGAAGAGTTTTTTTTTTTTTTTTAACTCTTCTTGCTCGGTTTGCGTGCTTGCCTTTTTTCCTGCAAAATACACCACAAATCAAAACAAAAAAAAACTTTTCCACACTTGTGGAGTTAGATCTTGTTAGCTTTCCCGGAAAGTTTACGTTTTCTCTCTGTTCTTGATTTGCCGAGATCGCGCAAGGTACACGGCAAAGAGCATACGCAGCCGAGAAAAACCCTTTCTCTTTCTGTTTCTGATTTGCCGAGATTGCTCAAGGTGCACGGCAAAGAGCATACGTAGACAGGAAAGAAACAATCTGAACCGAAAAAAATCTAACAGTAAAAAAAAGATAAAATATGAGAATTTTTTTCTTTTAAGAACAGAAAATAAAAAATGCGTCACTGTAACATTATACCTTCAGATCTGATAAAATACGCGTTTCTGGAGAAACCGGGAACCGTTTTCGATCAAACGAAAACTATTTCCCAATAGAAATGACGCTCCAGACGCAATGGAACACCTCCCACAGCCCAGAAATGCACAGAAATACCAGAACTAGAAACCCTTTCGAGTTTCGGCAACAACAGTTCAAGATTTAGATCATAACCGGAAGCGACACTTCATAAAAGCTCTGATACCATGTTCAGGTACACAAGGTACTACCAAAGGACCGAACACCAAGAGAAACCACTTCACACAAATAGATCACAGATCAACACACCGATGTTTTGACGTGGTTTAAACACTCTTGAGGGAAACACTCCACGGCCCCGGCCAAATAGCTTCTACGGGACAATTTATTTTGCAAAGAAAGAAAGTTACAAATGAGCTTCTCATAATCGATCAACTAAACAATGACCCTCCATGCTCTTTAAATAGAGATCATGGACCAATCGGGTGTTAAGCCACGAATCAAGGTTAGGTTTGATCTAAGAGAAGTTGAGCCGTCGGATCACTCTATGTTGGGAACATATCGTGACTGTCGGATTAAGTATTTACAAATGCATGCTAATGCATACTAAAGAAACACACTATCCCTAACGGATATATTACACAAGTTGATCTTAACTAACTCCTAAGTGTCTAAATATCCTAACAATTTCAACCTGAATTTTTTTTGAGATGAAGAACATAGTATTTAATTCATATTACAAAAGAAATGGGGCATTAGAAGCTCCCCTAAAGAATACAATAGCTCACCAAAAACACCCTCCCTCAAGGATCAAGAATATGCCATCAAAACTGGAAATGGTTGAAGGAGTGAGCTGCAATAGAAAAAACCATGAGCTTCCCTATAGATTACACATGCAAGTAAAGACTCCATTAAATCTACAAATGAAAGGTCCGAATGGCCTTTTCAATTACCAACTTGGATGTGAATCTTTCACCCTCGAAATTGGCTAAGGCAAGAAACTAGTCATTCACTGGCTCTCCCTCTTCACAAATGCAATTGCAAATTCTACAAATGATCAAAAGATGGTTTCATTATTTTTTATTGAAATTTATAAAGTTCTAATGTCCTCCATGGGTCGAATTCCTTCCAAGAGACTCATGCCAACTCAACTTGGGAAGAGATTCTGAAGGACACCACTTGTACAACAATTCCTAGTCTCCCACTTCCACCAAATCACATGTGGAAGCATATTAGCTTCCCTAACACCCTTGAGCACCCTCTTGGAGTCTATTTTTAGCCCTGACATGTCATATATGTCATATGTCATCCTTCAGGTTCAATTTGTGTCATAGGTGTCATAACATCTTCATCATTGTTGTCATAGAGCTAGGGAATGTAGCCCAAGTGTCTCACTAGCTCCAAATTGCCTCTTTCTCTTCCATGGAAGTTACTTTTCCTCTATATTTTGACCTCATTGACTCATGCCAAGTATTATTGAACTTATAACTCATCCCAAGAACATTAGGCTTCCCATGGATTCGAAATTGCAAAAAGAGGATGCCATGTGGCACATAAATTCTAGCTTGTGTGGGTCCCACTTCTTCCATGTGTCTTCATGATCAAATGCCACTTTGATTTTTACTTGTATATATTTATTTATCTTCTTTGTTAAATATTTATTCCATCCTAATGTTCCAACATCATTTATTATCCCCATTATTCCAAATCCCACAGCTTCCACCCCAAACCTAGGAAACTAGTAATTTTCCTCCTTGGCAATTATTTGGCCTTTAGCATCAATTTGAAAAACTCTAATGAATAGGGCCAATTTTCTTAGGCCATTGTGACCCAATGCCAAATTTGGGACATGACAAAAGTCAATAATCAGAAGTCCATAGGTCACATCACATCATAATAATCATCTGAAACACTGCTGCAATATAATCATTGGGCACTGAATTGAAACTGTATGAAACAAAAGGTCACATCGGTCATCAAATATGAGCTCCCAAGGCTCAGCCTTGGCATACGGTCTAAAAAATGTCTGATATAATAAACTGCTCTGATCATGAGTGACCTCAAAATACAAGCTCATCATAGCTGATCCATGTAAAAGAAAAGCTCTGAAATGTGCAGATATCTGCTCAGCAAGAATAGTAGCCCAACTACTATGGTGTGATAACATACACATTACTTATTTACTTCTTTGAACTGGACTTACATGATGTACCTTCCTAATGTGCTTCTTCATATTGATCATGCATGATGTATCCTTTCTTATGTACTTCTTCATACTTCTGCATGATGTATCTTCCTTGTGTGCTTCTTCATACTGGTCATGCATGATGTATTCTTGGACACACATCTTTAGACTGGATGCAACTTATATATATACTTCTTCAGACTGGAATCCATATCCTTCATCTATCTAGTGCATATACTTCTTTAAAGTGACTTTCATATACTTCTTTAAGCTGGCATAAGAATACTGTATCCAGTTTGACCTCAGTTGATATCGATGACTCAATCTGAATCATATGACATCCTCTTTGACATTAGTTGACATCAATGAAAACCAAAGTTCAACATTCAAATTCCTTGGAGGCAAGTTTGAAAAGCTCACAAAAGGTAGGCTTACTAAAAGATAAAAAACCCCAAGGTGGAAAAATCACTTTCCAAATCAGTCAAGGACCTCACAAATTAGAAAAATAAGCTACGACAACTAATGAGTGATGAAAAAGGAATGTGATAATGGATTTTAGTGAGAAAAATATGGAGGATGAGTTGGCAAAAAAGAAGACAACTTTCCAAGTCGATAAAAACACATAGTTTTATCCTTATCCACTGAAAAGCAGGAAAAGAAGGACAAAACTGTGTAAAGGCAGGAAAGTGCTCTTACTAATTCAGGATAGTCATAAAAGCAACAGAATCTTATCCAAAATATTTCTAACTGCTCTCCTATGGATAATGATGGCAAGTGTGAGCCAAAATAGACAATATGTGTCCAACTACCTAGTCAACCACCCATGAAAGTATCAAAATGATTAAGTGACTTTATATCCTAAGTCTAAAGTGGGTTTTTAATATTCTAACACCCGCCCTTTATCCTAACTTAGTGTGAGTAAAATATGATGAGGGCCCAGGAAACTATGGCCTATGGTCACCCTTTACAAAACATTATTAGTCCATGTAGGTGAGGAAAGAAAGAAAACCAATTGGGAAGAAAACCTCCCCTATAAATCAAAATGGAATACACCATAATAAGCCTGTCCAAACTCCAAGTAGGTGAGAACTTGGTCAAATTTCTAGAGGAATATTCTTCTTGGGAATAAGTGGAATGTGCTCAGTAGACTTGAAATTTCTGAGATCAGGTCCAAATGAGTCTTGATGATGTCCTCCATCCTCTGTGCAACTCTAAGAGTAGGTTCCAATCATAATCATGCAGTGGATCATAAGCATGACAGTAAAAGCGAATCCAAATACTCCAAACTGTAATTATTCCTCTATAACATCCAATGACACAAAATAAAACCAAAGAGAGGTTTTGAGTGTGTATGAGCTGCAACATCTAATTGATGATCTTCAGAATTCGAATCAGAAGACATATGAGAGAATTGAGAGGTGTCTCCAACTTCTTGAGAAAGTGTGCTGGCAATCATGTAGGAACTAGCAGGAGCATGGACAATGGAAGTGAGAGTGTAACTAAAAAACTCACAATGTATACTGGACTTCCAAATAATCATTATATCAAATCATTGGATACCAATTATTGGAAAAGGATCCTCAATATCTGAAGTGTAAGAGGAGAACAATGATGAAAGATGGAAAGATCCGAGTTCTTCTTCAAAAATAGATTTCTACCATTTGATCTTCAATACCTGCAAAACAAAATCTTTGAAATCTTATACTAGAAGACTAATTTAATAAAGATCTCCCCAAGTTATGATACCATTTGAGAATTCTATGGCTCTGATACCATGTAGGAATTCTAATAAGCCAGAATCTAGAGGCAAATAAGTCCCCACAAGAATTTATTTAGAGATATTAAAAAATAAGAAGAAATATTGAAGCAGAACCATGAGAGACAGAATTCAATTGATGTAAATATTATATCTGTATTATTCAACAATATGAATACAATATATAATACATCCTCAAGAGATAATTCAAATTCCTTGGAGGCAAGTTTGAAAAGCTCATAAAAGGCAGGCTTACTAAAATCTAAAAAACCCCAAGGTGGAAGCATTACTTACCAAATCAGTGAAGGAACTCACGAATTATAAAAATCGGTTGTGAAAACAAATGAGTGATGAAAAATGAATGTGATGATGGATTTTGGTGAGAAAAATATGGAGGATGAGTTGGAAAAAAAGAAGACAACCTTCCAAGTCCATAAAAGCACTAAGCTTTATCCTTATCCACTAAAAAGTAGAAAAAGCAGGAAAAAACTATGTAAAGACAAGAAAGCGCTCTTACTAATTTAGGACAGTCATAAAAGCAACATATTCTTATCCATAATCTTCCTAACCGCATTCCTGTGGATAATGATGGAAAATGTGAGGCAAAAGAGGAAATATGTGGCCAATCTACCTAGTCAACCACCTAGGAAAGTATCAAAATGATTAATACTTTATATCCTAAGTCTAAAGTGGGTTTTTAATATTCTAACACCCTACCCAAGGAAGTCAAAGCTGAGGTATAGTTTCCCTTCCCTCTCCAAAGATCCACTCAAATTTTTGTGGAGGCGACACTATACCTCCCAGGAAGAACCACTTATCCACACTTGATGCAAGGAATCTTAGTGGCCAAAATTAGGACATCACCAAGGAGCAATTATGGGTGGAATTGACTCCCGAAATAAACTATATCCATTGGGAATTGTTTCTAAGTATTCTTGATTGGGAAATTTCCCCATCATTGGTAGAATTATATCTTTGTTATCTTCACTAGTCAATTGGTGTGTGGATCCCATTGCCACCATTGATTGTACTTTTGGAAGGCCCAATTACATTTGAGAGGAAGGACATTAGGTCTTTTAGGGAATTTACACTTATTTTATTTTTTAATACAAGTTCACTAACTTGTAATTAAAAAGAACCTACATGTGGGGAATCTTGCACTAAACCAACATTGCACATGTCACTCACTTATTGCACCATATTGCATCTGTTGTGGTTGGCATATTTTTGCATTTTTTCAAATTATGTTTATTTTTCACCATCACTCTCACTTGACAATAACCTTTCACCATTGAGGAACAAAAAAACCACCTAAGAAAGTCCTGTCAACTACAAGGCCTATCCCCTCTCTTGAGGGGTGTTTTTCCACTTTCTCCCCATGGTTCATGTCGGAGATATTCTAGCCGGGGCCACTCCCAGGACATATTATAGGATCATCAAGATGAGGCTGCTCCTTGCTTTAGTCATTTTCTCCTCTCAGAGAAAGTATAGATCCTTCTACCTCATCCTCCATAAGAAGAGGTTCTCCTTTATTTCCTCCCCTTGGAGAGAATTTAGATCCCTTTGCCTTCCCTCCTCTTGGAAGAGGCCCTCCTTTTTCTTCTCCCCTAGGACATCCTTTGGACCATTTTGATCCCTCCTCTCTCGCAGGAGGCCACTCTTTATTTTCAATACCACCTTGGTATCCACCTTGTGGAAACCACACACATCATACAATGACATGACTTACCCCTAACCTACCTTTTATGGCTAGCCTAAATCTCCCAGATTTGGCCAAACCAATTAATGACCCTATCGCACATGATCCAACATGGCCAGCTATGCCAGATAAAATCCCCTCCGATTTTCTTGAATTTGAAGGGAAACAAGGAGACGATATTGACAACCATGCCATGTCCTTCCACTTATGGTGTTCTTCCAATATCATAGCGAAATATTTAGTGAGTCTCCGCCTCTTCCAGCAAACCCTCACTAGGAGGAAAACTAAATGGTATGTAAACTTACCAAAATCGACATTGGCCATTTCATTTCTCACATACTGCTAGCTTTCAATTTTCCATGACCTTGGTCTTGAAATTCTCACAGAATTTCAACAGAACACATCTACACAAATCGCGGACCATATCCATGAGTGGCATAGATGCCAAACATTGTGTAATATTGACATAAAACCCCCTTTCTTATTGGATCGGTTCATTAAATTTCTCCATACATATATTGGAAAATATGTCGCCACATCTATGCTACAAAATGAGGAAGAGACCATCCTTAATGCCCAACATTTTGATCTTATCTATGCACAATCCTGATACTTATGCACCATCCTTCCAGATGCCCCTCGACATCGATTGTTGGATCCTATCCCCACGTTTTCATCACTCAGCGGATGGGTTTATTGGGTCCTGTTATCACATATATAGTAGTCGGGCTACCATACATTTTTTTTTCAGATTCCAGAGCACATTTCAGCTAGTTCCTTTACTTTGAGATGATGAGATGAGCAGCTATCTATGGATCACTATCAGATTTTGGACAGCATATGTATTCCCTATGCCATGACTGAGTCTCAGGACACTCAGAGAGATGACCAATGTAGCCATTATACGATTGGTACAGAGCAGTCAGTAGTGTCCAGAGTTACAGCAGCAGTTTCAGAGGACAGATGATGGTACAAGTTGATGAGCATTCAGGTATATGACTCAGCAGGTATATCATTGTGTTATGGTTATATTGCTTTTATACTTATTCTTATAGCATGTCTTAGCACTTAGTGTCATGATCTGGCGATCATATAGATATGTGGACCTGGTTGATCTTATTATATATATATTATTGTCCCTACTCAGACTAGAAGTTCACTATTCATACTCATTGGTATTACCCTCCTTAGGGAGAATAGAGGTGATCATTCCACCATACCTTGGCTTGCTAGTGTCGGCTCCATCATTCATTGTCTTCATCCATCCATTACCTACCTTTTAGTTTATCACCCTGACTTACTACTTGACTAGTGACATGGAGGATCTTTTCCCCACTGTAGCCGCTGTATTGGATGAGCTTCCCTGTTTATTGTGTCTTGGCTCTGAGTTGGTGACGAAACTTGCCTATGGCGAGTTGGAGTTCCTTGTGAATTCCCCATAGTCACTAAAGTTGTGTTGGCTAAACCTGAAACTTTTAGTGCTGCCATGAATACAAAATCTGGAAAAATGAAATGCTATATCTTGTATGAAAATCCCATTCATGCAATGTGTTTCTAAACACACATGAATGAAAGGCATGCCAAATGAAAATGGCTATGAAAATAAAATGTTATATCTTGTGGAAAATAAATACCTAGGTAAACAAGCTGTCCATGACACACCTAGAAGTGCTCAGGTAAACAAGTGCCTTAAAAACACACCTGTAGCAGAAAGCCTAAAATAAATGTAAATCTATGCAATGTGTTTATAAACACACATAGATCAAGGCTATGGAAACTTCAGGCCCAAAAAGCAATGGAACTTAAATTCTATATCTAAACAATTGCTGGCCTTATTTGTATTATGGATTGTGTGCATCTGTGAAGGTGAATAAACCCTCTTTAAACAACTCATCCATTTGTGAGACACTACCATTCCCTGTGTTATTGCTCATTCAGTATATACTATGGTGTGTATTCCCTTTCCCTTTCCAAAGTGTCACAAAGTCAAGTCAGTCAAGTCATCCCTTAGCCTAGCCAGTTAATTTAGCCTTCACCCATCACTAGCAAATTGATCACAGCTATGAAGTGAGTATGATCTTGAAAGTCTAGTCTGAGTAATAATAATAATTAACGACATTATATATTTGGATTTAGATCGCCAGAAGTGACTACTTTGTGTTATAATTGCTATTTGAATAAGTTGTAGATCATGCATTAACCTTGACACCTTGCAGCAGCTTTCGATGATGGTCTGAGTTATATTTGGTCTTGGTTAGACCTAGTTTGACCATGGAGGACCATGGGACATGAGATGTCGGACCTTATGATGATATGGATAGATGATATATGGTCTATGTATACATACAGGATGATTCTATGCAGCAGCTACAGGGTTATGATGATGATTCTTGGTTCGCAGCAGTGTTTGGGCATTTACAGATTATTATTATTGGCCCTGTTCCGGTACATTGGATATTTATTTTGATCATGCAGAGATTCATATGGTGTATGAGTACACATCTCGGATAGATTTGGACCTTCTGAGTCCAATGGGACAGTTTGTTTTCAATTCCAGGCACTTACAGTGATGATTTTGCCTCAGTAGGCTGTCTTAGTGCAGTTTTGGTCTGTCGGAGCAGATGTGATTTTTATTCGGTTGACCTAGGGCGCTGATGATGGAGGGGGTGGTCCAGCCACTTGTTTTTACCATATTACCCCCCTCCCGGACACACTGGTGCCCTCACCTTGACAGCGCAGGCACTCCAGGATGCTATTTGGGGCAGTTTCACGCTTCCCGAGGCATTTCAGGATTGGTAGAAATGGCTATTGAGGAAATCGATTTGGGCTACTGAGGCAAAGTTATGGCATGGGATGATCAGGGATGATAGATCGGGGTCCTCCACACCTTCTCCAGCAGTTTCAGCTTCATCGGGGCCCGCATCCATCACTTATGGCATTTTCTGTGGATTTCTGAGGTCTTTTTGAGGCCTACGATTTGACTATGGTGGCACGATTTGGTACATTGATGATTGTTTATTGACTATTGTGCTATGGGGATTGACCAAGGAGGGATAAAATTACCCCTTGGACCCACCATAAGCCTCTTATGATATTTTGTCATCATGATTTGGTGGGATTCCCCTCTTATAGGGCGATTTTGTCCACTTACATAATATTTTATTAGTGATCCATGTATTTTATTGTTGAGCTCATCTCAACTATTGATTAGACATTTGTATCTTCTAATCTTAGCCACTCATTCAAAAAGTGGTTAGGGTTTTGGTGCCTCTCCTTCCTATTTAAAGGAGAGAGCCTCTCATTGTAAAGGCGACTTTTGGCTCTGGATTATTGGAATAGAAATTATTATTGCATCTATCTCCAGTGTTGTGGTGAATGTTTTTGGTGTTCGTTCGTTGGTTCTTCCTTTGCACTGAGTTATTGGAGATCTTGTTTGCCATATATTTTGTACCACGTTTTTGCATCTACAGGTGGACGCCGATTTGCTTTAAGGAGGAAGTATTGGTAGGGGAAGACTCTCCCTACTTCTTCTTTGGATCTCTTCGTTGGTAACAGGGAGTATTATTGTCCTAGGACCTTCTATTTCATGTTACTATTGCATTTCTCTTGTATTTCTTCCATATTTGATCTTACTGATTGAATCGCTATTCCTTGGTTGGACAGGTAGAGGAAGTCGCACTTGTGGGCTAGGGCATCATTTCGGCAAGCAAAATCAACAATTTCTCATTTGATCTCTGCGGGAATCTTCCTCAACATCAAGACATCTCATTCACATCACTCAGGTATGATCTCAAGGTAAGTTCTATCTCCATGATCTATCCAATTGTCTAAAACAATTAAAACCCTAATTAATCAAAACCCCATTTTTACATTTTCTCAGATCTACTTAGATCTAGTGGGTTGTTGGGCATAATATTGAAAACCCACCTCTATAGCATCCACGACATCCCAGATCTATAGTTTGGTGAGGATTGGCTTCCGTTTGACCCCCTTCCCAAGCCAACTTAGCTTCTCCCAAGCAAGGCGCACTTCTTGGTGGTTGTGAATTGACCTAGATCTAGGTGGTGGGTAGTTGAGATCTCGCTTGATCCATAATCTACACATCGGATAACCTACCCCCAGATCATCACTTTTCTGATTTTCACCTTGTGGGCCCTATTCCACATTTTAAGGGATTTAATCCCCTTTTTGGACCACTTGGTGCACTCAAACTCAGATCTAGTAAGATCCAGCCATCAGATTGCCGTAAAATTATAGATCCACACTCCTACTTGACTAACCTACCCGGATCTAAAGTTTGGATGCCATCCGACTTGTCTTGACCTACCTAACCCTCATTTTTGGCCTCCTTGGGCAAAGTCGCACCACCTTGGAGAAGTGAGTTGACTCACTTCTAGGACATGGGTACTTGAGATTTTTGGAGATTTGGAATCGGAATAATTCAAAACCTAGGTCTAGAGTATCACTTTGTCAAATCTTGCCTTGGGGATAGCATTCTTTGTTTTAAGGGATTGTGGTCCACTTGGGTCAAACCTAGATCTAGACACATTCATCCATCAAGACCTCTATTGCCTACTTGTCCCATGTACTAGGAGTCCTAAACCACAAGTCAACCCTACTTTGACTCCATTTCCCAATTCCCAAGGCACTGGTTTCTCTCCAAGTCAATTCGACTTTCCTAGATTGTTGATTTAACTTGTGGTTTGACCTTTGCATGGTGAACTAAACCCTTGAAGCCATCATGTACCATGGTCAAGCTTGTCATATGTACTAGTTAGCCCCAATTAAACCCTTAAACCACTTTGCATTGGACACAGGTCCCAAGGCAGTGTATTTCCCAACATTGAACTAGTACTCTAACCCTAAATCTCACTTCAGACATCTTAAGTCACTTTCACGTCAACCATGAACCAAAGCTATACTCATTGAACCCCTCACTTGACTTGTGACTTCATCCTAAGGTCTAGGATAAACCATACACCTTACTTCATTTAGAAACAACTTGATTTGGTGTCTTGGTTTTGATCTCTCCTGTCGGGAGTAGATCAGGTCTCCCCCTTTGTTGTCTGGGCTAGATAACATAAAGTGAAGGTTGCCTCGACTGGTGTGACAACCATATATTAGAGGTCGAGGTGATCGTGGTTGCACCTTTTGAGTTGCCCTTCCCTATTGCCATCCATGACTGGATACATCCATAGGGGTAACTACAGTTTGGGTGATAACAGGTCCATTTCCCACC
This sequence comes from Larix kaempferi, assembly GCA_027924585.1. Classification (NCBI taxonomy): domain Eukaryota; kingdom Viridiplantae; phylum Streptophyta; class Pinopsida; order Pinales; family Pinaceae; genus Larix; species Larix kaempferi. The sequence goes on from BSBM01000903.1 coordinate 208,873, forward strand.
AAGGAAATGTTCCTCCTCCTGCTCTTACACCATTTAATATGGACCCACAATACCCACCCATGCCTCCTATGACGGAACCCCCTGATCCTGTACCAACTCCTCCACTTGGTCAGTTACAATATGGGCCATATAGCCCTGCTTATCCCAATGTTAGCTAGGAAGTAGTGGTACCTCCATCTCAAACATGACAAGCTGCTTCTACATCCACATATTATGGAGCACAAACAATGTTTATACCACCACTGGGGTATAACCCATACTACATGTTTCCATGTCCTACTGGTCCTCCCCCCACACCTCACATGGGGGTAAATATAGTTCAACCCTCTTTCGCACAAAAAGCTCAACAGTTTGAGCAGTTGAATGCAACAAATCCCCATAACCCTCAAAATATGGGGAAGAAGAAAGGAAATAACAAGCAAAACCAACAACAGGGGCAAGCAGGCAATCCCTCCCCAATAGAATCATAATCCAGGTAACTAGAACATGGGGGCTAATAACCCCCATAGACAAGGGAATAAAACAAACCCGAGGACCAATTACTCTTGCTCCATTTGCAGAGAATATGGTCACTATACTCACCATTGCCCTCTTCTCCCCGATTGTCAACAGTTGGTGGAAGTTAAGAAGAATAAAACGATAAACCTTTGTAAGGCCCCCAATCCTCCCCAACCCCAAAATGTCGTCTTACAATATCCCTTTTCCAATCAAGGGGTCATTACTCAACAAAAGTATCCCCGCCCCTCCGACGATGGCTCCTTCCAAAATCTACATGTTGGATGTTAACCTCCAAACTAGAACCAAAGGTTATCATCGAGTTGAAGCCCCCCAAGTGGAATATGTCCCTCTCCCATTGGGGGGCCCTTTATAGATACCATTCCCAAGTGGTGAATAGATCCCATGAATTCCCAAGGTCCCCCTTCAATGCACACCTAATAACCCCCATATGAAATCCGCACACCACTTCAACATTGTGGACGACTTGGCTCAGCCACTCGTGACCATGTCCATGTTAGAGGTGCTACAGTCATGCCCAATCCAATGAAAGGAATTACTCAATGCACCTAGTGCAGTCGATCGTTTCGACTCGCTCCTTATGACATTTGATATTGAAAAAGGTGAACCGCGACTACCCTCGTCAGTGGCATTCCAAGCCCCCCTGACGGTAAACAAACATTATGGTTCATTAATGAATCTGACCATTAAGGTGTTGCGGAGGAGCTTGCTATCGGGACCATAGTTGTAACAATATTGATAGAATATGCTCCACAAATGATGAAATCTGCTATGAACATAAAAGTAAATAATTAATAATAAACATAATTAATTATACTTAAGAATGAAAGGGCATGACCTTTCATTCACAATGCCCAAGCCGTATTTAATAGGCGGGTTATCAACCATTGTAATCATCTCATATCTTTTATCTATTCAATATTATTATATCCGTTATTCATGGCATATTTAATTTACCAGGTCTTTTGGTAACTTGATTGCATGAAGGAATAATTATTCGCTTCATTTGGTATCAGAGCGCTCCGATTCTCAAACATGTATTGATTCTGGCCCTTGGCCATATTTTGGCTTTTATCCATAATCTCAGAGCTTGTTTCTGGTCCTAGTCCTGGCCTTTGGCCATCTTTTCTTGCGATTTTCTCCCATAACCCTACGTTCAACGCTCACGTGCCAACTCCCCCACCATTTATTCCTTTCCCCTCATCTGCACCACCGCTCCAAGACCACGCTGCACCCACACCCAAGTTCTCCCAATGCTCCATTCCCTCTCGGTTTCACGCCCTTTTTCACAGCTTACCTCTCCTCATTCCACCTGCAGCCCACATCTTCTCATCCCACCTACACCCACGTCTCTTCACGCTACCTCGCTTCCACCTGCTCCTCTCTCATCCACTGTCGCCCCTCCTTCCTAGCTCGTCCAGCTCCTTGCACACCCTCTATGATTGCCCCTGCTCCATACTCGCCCCTGCGTCCATCCCACGCACCAAGCACACCTCGCCCACCCTCTTGTGCCACATCTGCACCAGAGCGCCATCGCACTGCTCCAACGCCATCCTCTACTCCCATCACTCCGTCCGCCCTTCACCAGCGTCCCCACTCGCCACTCCTCCATGCTAGCCTCTCTCCCGCGTCTCCCATCTACTGCAACCTCCACAACCTTCCACCCTCCCATTCTGCACCACCTTCCCGCCTAGCCTCCCTTCTCCCACGCCTGTCCTTCCTCCTCGGCCCATAACCCTCCTCCCTGCACCAGCTCGACCTCTCTCTCCTCGCGACCACCTCTTCCAGCACACCTCCGCCACCACCGACCCCCTTCCTCCGCTCGACCACGCCCTTTTGTACCTCTTCTTTGTTGCCATCTTCTTCCACGAATTCCTCTTCAAGCCAGCGCTCATCCCCACGACCATCTCCATAAGCCTTCACGCTTCACGTAATCTTAAACCCTAATTCCTCTCATTTAAATATATATTATATTATATATATATATAATATATTATTATTATATTTAATAATATGTTATTATTACATTTAATAATATATTAAATTTATTAATATATTATTAAATGTCGAAGATTATCTACCGCTGAAGAAATCAAAGAAAGACCATCTATCACAGAAGAAGTCCAGACCATGGAAGCTGGTTTATGACTACAAATAGAGGAATTAGAAGCCAAGTTAAAACATTATCAAAAAGACAATGAAGAATTGCGCGACATAAATAATAGTTCATAAATAAGAATTGAATTACAAGAAAAATACAATGAAATAAAAATCTCTGACCAGGAAAGGCGTATAGAAAAATTGTATGTGCAAATTGATAAATTAAAAGCCGAAAATGAATTCAATCAGAGGTTAGGAAATCAAGATATAAAGAAGGAAATAAATAATAATGAAGCAAAAATAATACGCTTGAACAAAATTGTTAGCGACAAAGATGAAGAACTAACGCAGATACGACATAAATTAGAAAGTCAAGAATCAGAGGTCGACCAATGTCAACAACAGATAAAAGTTCTTCAACAACAAAATTACGACTCTAAAAAGACATAAGTCAGAGATCACAAAGAGTAATAAATCATTATCCAATAATGCTGAAGAAATTTTCAGACTAAGAAATCATAACAAGATACTAGTCACAAAAATTAAGAAGTTGAAAAATAGCTAGAAGATAGAACAATCTATGGACGACATTGAAGGGAAACTTCTAGACAAGCAGGAAGAAAATAGTTGTATCAGAAGTCATAATGAAGATCTTAAGGAATAACTTAAGAAGTTTGAAGATGATAGAAAATCGTAAGTCGAATTGGTTAAGAAGTTTCAAAATGATAACAGGCAGTTAGAAAACAAGTTGGAAAAGATACAGAACGAAACCTTAAAACCTCAAGAGACGAAAATAAAACTTCCGGCTCAGATCAATGCTCAAAAGACGACACTCGTAAAATAAAATGACATTGTGAAAATTCCCTATCAACACCCCAACCATAAAAACTGATATTCTAAAAAGTGGGAAATGTCGAAAGATAATGGTACTAATGTGATCAAAACTCATGATGACAGATCAGTAGGGAATCCCAGCAGTCAACAACAAATCAATTTGGGATGGATTGACCCATCCACATATCGGAAGTTATGCTCTACACTTAGCAATTCGTATCGACATGTTTCGTCAGCCACGACGTCACAAGGAACGATACAACAACATTATAAGGCTTTGAGGACAAAGCCTTTCTAAGAGAGTGGCAATGCTATGAACATAAAAGTAAATAATTAATAATAAACATAATTAATTATACTTAAGAATGAAAGGGCATGACCTTTCATTCACAATGCCTAAGCCGTATTTAATAGGCGGGTTATCAACCATTGTAATCATCTCATATCTTTTATCTATTCAATATTATTACATCCGTTATTCATGGCATATTTAATTTATCAGGTGTTTTGGTAACTTGATTGTATGAAGGAATAATTATTCGCTTCAAAATCTCCTTCAATGCTCTGAATCATGCATTAGCTTTGATATCCCTCATCTCACTTCCAGACTCTCATAAATATTTTATCCTTTATATCTTGACGTCAGCTTCCGCTGTTGCAAGTGTTCTGGTCTAACAAGATGTGGGTCACAATGAACATGTCATTTACTACATCAGTAAAACCTTAGCAGGACCAACACTCAACTACACTCATGATGAGAAGCATGTGTTAGCCATCATCCTATCAGTCCAAAAAATATGCCACTATATCTTTCTTCACAAAACAACAATGGTCACCGACTCAAACCCCATGCAATACATACCGAGCGGTAGGCTCATCAACAGTAACTTTGCACGTTGGATTGTCATCCTCCAAGAATTTTACCTTAAGTTCGTGATCCCTAAAAGAAAGAAATCCTTGGACCTAGCCGAGTTCATCATTGATCTCCCACCCATCACCTCGAGAGAACCTGTGCACGACTAGTTACCTGATGAACATCTCTTCCTCATAGCCAATGACGACCTATGGTATGGCGATTTCCTAACATATCTATGCACTCAGAAGTTCGCTCCTCACCTATCTCGTGATGACTACCGATGTATCCATCATCAGGAACCAAGATACCTTCTCATAGGAGACGTATTGTACCATTGTGGGGTTGACACCATCCTACGCCGTTGTTTAACACGTGAGGAAGATGAACAAGTTCCAAATGACTATCATAGTGGAGCATGTGGAGGCCACCTCTAAAGCCTGGCCACCGCCCTAAAAATATTACGCACCGATTGCTTTTGGCCATCAGTATTCAAGGATTATGTCTACGCTGTCAAAATATGTGCGGTTTGTCAGGTATTTTCTTGCAGAACATCTTCACCACCTTCCCCTCTCCATCCATTAATCATAGCCAGCCTATTTTGCAAATGGAAGATTGATTTTATGGAGTGTCTCCCTACCTAGACGCAATGCCACCTATATATCATTGTAGCCGTCGACTACTTTACCAAGTGGGATGAATCCATTCCCACGTTCGATTGCAAATGTACCACTGCCACACGCTTCTTCTTTAACCACGTCATCTCACACTTCAGAGTACCCAAACAATTGGCCTTTGATAACGGAACCCATTTCCATAACGAGAATTTTGAAAAACTATCACGGTTGTTAGGATTTAAACATGAATTTTTGACATCCTACTACCCACAAGCAAATGACCAAGCTGAATCTATGAACAAAGTGCTTAAAACTATGCTCCAACTCATAGTAAATAAGAACAAATATAATTGGAATCACATGTTATTCCTAGCTCTCTAGGCTTATCGTACCTTAGTCAAGATAGATACAAGATTTACTCCCTTCCACCTTGTCCATGGAGTAGAATCCATACTTCGCATAGAGTGCCAAATACCTACCCTACAATTTGTTGTGGAGTTGTTACCTGATACTCCCACCCTTGAGAAACAACTATTTATATTGGAGTATCTAGAAAAATAAAGACGGGACTCACTCCAACAAAATGAGGTCATGAAGGTTCGCTCCAAAGCACACTATGACAGACACATTTGACCTTGTACCTTTGATGAGGGCGACTTTGTCCTCATCTTCAACCAAAAAAAAATAGCAAACCAGGGCCAATAAAATTTGTATCTAAATGGATAGGGCCCTATGTCGTCAAGCAATGCCTACCCAAAAGAGCATATATCTTAACTGACCTTGATGATGTAACCCTAAACAACCCCGTCAATGGGTTGTACCTTAAATGATTCTAGCCCTAATCCATGTGCACCCCCGAGGTGCGCTATGTTTTGGTTATCAATTTTTTTATTTCCAATACTTTTGTGATGTTCTGTATTACACTTGGGTATTTGCATCATGTGTGCATGATATTTTCTAGAACATGTGTTAAAGAAATGTAACTGCAGAAGATATTCTATTTGTACTTGTATATTGTATTATTGTATTCCTCCTTCGAGAGATGTCATTGATGTAATTAATAATGTAAGAGTCATTGAAAGAGTCAATGTAAACCCTAGGTCTTGTGTTAGCCTAGAAGAACCCATAAAATATTATTATATTTTGTATTTGAAAAGTTGGCTCAGTCAGTTAGGAGAAGTCGGCCCAGTTGGGGAAAAGTCACCCCAAAAAAAGAATATAAATAGAGGATGAGTCTCTCATCTGTAATCACTCAACTCACTCACACAAGTTGGCATAGGAGAGAGAGAGAAGTTCTCACAAGTGGAGGAGAAGCTGATTTTTCCTTGGGGTTTATCTTTGTACTTTGTGAATTCTATATTGAGGAAGTTTTGCCGGGGTTTTCTCCCTTGTGGTTTCCAAGAGATAAATATTGTGTTCATTATGTTTGCTGTGCTTGTATTTATTTCAGTGATAGATTGTTTAATGTTATTATGCTAAACAAGAAAAAAATAACATGGTATTAGAGCAGGCCTGAAAGAAAACATTGTGCAGCCTTCGTAATTGCAAAAACTAGGGCTTCTTGTTCCAGGAGCTCCCTCCACAGATCAGCTGAAAAAGGAGGTGCATCTAACTTTCCTCACTAGGGCGCATCTGTGAAATTAAGCACAATAGATCTAATGAACAAGTAAATCAATTACAATAGATGAAACTCAAAAACTATGTGTAAAACTGTGCAAAAGGCTTGCAACAGTTGCTCTATTGATCTTAGAATGGTAGAATACAATACAATACAGTAACAATAACTGAGCAATTCAAATTAACCAAGGATGTCATTCGAATATACTGCATGGAATAGATTGGCTCCAACTAGGAGTCCTCATCATTAGATCAGTGGAGTCATCAATGCACAAGTAACAGTCAACCAGGTGTCAAACTGAGTCTAACTGAGTGTGGTAGGTGTAACTGGCACATGTAGGCACTAACTGAATGAAGGAGGCTCAGTGGAGTGCGCATGAGGAGCTAACTGGAGTCAGAATAGGAAATCTAGTCTCATTGGGGGTCCAACGGAGTGATACAATCAGTTAGGAGTCAATCTAGCCTTAAATCAAGGAAAGAAAACCAACTAACTGAAGTGATCTGAGTGGTAGGTGAAGAATTGTGCCTTTCTCAAGTGGTAGGTGAGAAGTGGGCGCCTTCTTGACTAGGAGGGCTAAAACGACAAGGAGAGAAGCTCCCGGGTGCTGACAAATTGGGGATAAGGTGCTAGAGGCATCAAAATGGTGACTGGGATGCATGCAAAGTACAAAACTGAATGATGATATATCCTAACACCCCCCTTCAAGCTATACTATGATGTAAAAAAATAATAACTGAATAGGGCCCTGGTTACTCAGACCAAAGGTCACCTCGATACAATAATCCAAAAATGCTAGAAATAAATCTAAGTGAGGAAAGAGGAAAAACCCAACGGGAAGAAAGCCCCCACTCAAGCTGAACATAGAAGGATCTAATCTGTCTCCACCATGATGGAACTCACCCCCAACATTGAACAGAGGTAAGAGAACTTCTTCTCAGTGAAGCTCTTGGTGAAGATGTCTGCAATTTGCTCGTCGGTAGGGCAATATTGCAAAACAATGGTTCTGTCATGCACAAGCTCTCGGATGTAGTGCATGTGGATCTCGATGTGCTTGGTCCTCTGTCTCTGAACTGGATCCATCTAGATATTGATAGCACTTTGATTGTCACAAAAAATGACAGTCAAAGTAGTACTACCAATATCAAACTTTGACAAAATACCCTGCAACCAAATTGCCTGAATGCAAGCATTGACTGCTCCTTGATACTCTGCCTCTGCTGAAGATAATGAAATGGCTGCCTACTTTTTACTTGACCAGAAAATAGTCCCATTTCCAATCATGAAAACATAACCGAAAGTGGACTTTCGATCAATACTATCACCCACCCAATCTGAATCAGTATACCCAATCAAATCTAGCTCACAATCTGTAGCATAGTGTATGCCAAAGTGTCGAGTACCCTGCACATAGTGTAAGATCCTCTTGGCTGCCTGCCAATGGAGCTCATGGGGCTGCTACATATATATTGATACAACACTCACGACATAATATATATCAGGCCTTGAGTGTGTCAATTATAGTAGAGAACCGATTAATTGACAATACAATGTAGAATCTGCAAGCGGTGTAGAATCTCCCTCCTCAAGACCGATTCCCGAGAGGAATGGAAAGGGGGATGCCTTACAATATGACATGTTGAAATTGTTTAACAGGTCTGAAATGTATTTTTTTCTGAGATATGGTGATCCCATCAAAATTTTGTGCAATCTCAAGCCCCAAAAATTGTTTTAGCAAGCCCAAAGCGCTCATGTCAAAAGCTAGATTTAAAGTAGTCTTTAACTGGTCGATTGAAGCAAGAGTGCTTCCAGTTATTAAGAGATCATCAACATAAATAACTATAATAAAAAAATTACCTTCAGTTTGCTGTAGGTACACATTTGGATCTTATTTGCACCTTCCGAAGTTTTGGGAGAGAAGGAAGGAGTCCATCTTAGCATACCAAGCTCTTGGGGCCTGTTTTAAGCCATACAATGACTTCCTCAATCTGCATACTAACTTTGGATGTGATATATATCCTTCTGGATGCTTCATATATATTTCTTCTTTCATATCTCCATGGAGAAATGCACTCTTCACATCCATATGGTGCACTTCCCAGTGCTTGGATGCGGCAATAGCTAAAACAAGACGGATCAAATCCATCTTTGCAACCGGTGCAAAGGTCTCAGTGTAGTCCACTCCTTGGACTTGGGAGAAACCTTTTGCAACCAATCGAGCTTTGTATTTGCAGGTTGAGCCATCGCTAGCAACCTCTGTGCGGTAGACCCATTTACATTGGACTAATGACCTCGCAAGTGGAAGAGAAACTAGCTCCCATGTAGCATTCTTTTGAAAAGAACTGTACTCTTCATCTATGGCGGTTTTCCATATCGGATCTCAGTGGGAATGATAATATGATTTAGTATCTGAACATATCATCGAATAAAATTTCTTAGGTAGAAAAGGATCAAGTAATGAAAGAGCCATACCTATTCTTTGAAAGTCTGCTCGAGTCCTCCTTGGATCGACAGGATTTCCAATGTTTTGACCAGCAGAATTGAGTGTATTTTGGGCCCACTTTGGCAAGTGTTGGGGCAAAACTGGATCAGCTTATGAACATGATATATCATGTTCATCAAAATATGATAAAATATTAGGAATATCAGAAGCAATACTTTCATCATCTTCTTCGAAATCTTCTTCTGGTGGAGGCGGTAAATCAACAGTTTCTTCCTCGACTAGTTCTAGATTTTGAAGCGGTTCTTCAAATCTGACACTTCGCTCAATGAATATATTTTTGGATTTGATATCCATTAGTTTGTATCCTTTTGATTCTTTAGCATATCCCAATAGGATTCATTCAACACTTTGCGGATCCAAATATTTTCTTTTTTTAGTTGGAATTCTAGCCCAAGCGGTTGAGCCAAAAACATAGAAATTTGACACATCAGGTTTGTGACCTGTGTAAGCTTCGAAAGGTGTAATATTAGTCAAAGATGAATGTGGAACCCTATTTTGAATGTATGCAACAACATTCATGGGCTCAACCCAAAGGTTTTCAGCCAAACCTTTTGATTCAATCATACAATTTGCCATCTCTTTCAGTGATCTGTTCTTCCTTTCCGCTACACCATTCATCTGTGATGTGTAGGGAACTGTGTGCTGGATCTAAATGCCTCTTTCAACACAAAGTTGCAGCAGCTATGATTTGATATATTCACCTCCATTATCAACTCTAAGAGCCTTTATCTTCCTCTTGGTGGCAGTCTCAACCAGTGTTTTAAAACTCGTCCGAGTCCGAGTCTGAGTCGACCGAGTTGGCCGAGTTGACCTCAAGCCAAGTTGACTCGGCCTTTAAATTGGCTCGGGTGACCGGTTCGGTACCGAACCGGTCGAGTTGACCCAAGTTGATCCGAGTTGACTCGAGTTGATCCGAGTTGATGCGTGGATTAAAAAAACACTAAATTTTTATTTTTTAAAATTAATTCTTGAACTTCTGAACTTCAAATATGTCTTGCAAGTCAGTTAGGACTATGCCCATTCTTGTCTCTTAAACTGCTGATGATTTTTGCTAATGGTCATTTAGGACTATGGTAATTCTTGTATTATAAGTAGTTTACAGGTCTTGTTATTGTGCTATTCTTTATAAACTGGAGTTAAGCAGTGTTGAGGCCCATTCGTTGCCATTTTGTTGATATTTCTTGTAACTGTGAGATACTAGAAGGAAATTGTGCATGGTTGGAACATGGAATGATAAGTATGGAATTTGGATTTTTAACTCATGATATTTGTCTACTTTAATCAACAGATTTTGTATATGCCTTTGAGGTTTTGGTTATATCTGAATTAGCAATTTAGCAGATGGTAAAATAATAACTATATTGAATATGGAAAGAATCAAATAAAATAAATTAGTGAATTATGCCACTCTACAGGCCATTTAGGCCTTCTTTGATTATGTATTTTTATTTTGTTCCAATCTTCCAGATACGTTTTGCACAGTACACTTCATTCCATTTTGATATGTTCACCCTTATATGGTATCTAGTATATACATGAGCAGAATTTGCATATTTTGTCTCTAATGCTTTGGAATCATGGATTAATAATCTTTAAAATATTTTTTTTCTTTAAAATGTAAATACTTTGTGTTTTTTAGTGACCAAGTCATTAAATTCAAATCGGCAAAGTCATTACCGATTCATTTCCGAGTCCGAGTCTAAGTCCGAGTTGACCCTTGACCGATTCCGAGTCCGAGTCCCAGTTTTAAAACATTGGTCTCAACATAACCCTTAAAAAACTTGAATTTTTCTAGTACTTCTGACTTGTTTTTGAGAAAGAAAACCCATGTAAATATGGAGAAGTCGTCGATGAATGTCAAAACATACCTTGAGCCATTCATGGAGGTATGTGGCAGCGGACCACTGATATCAAAATGTATCAGCCCTAAAATGCAAGAAGCTCTGCTAGCTTTGCCTCTGCAAGAAGCTCTGCTAGCTTTGCCTCGGTCAAATTTGTGCTCAGGGTGCTTCCCAATGATGCAACCTTTGCATATTCCCTTCAAGGATTTGATCGTCGGAAGGCCATCAACCATGGAATTTTTCTGTAGCAGCTGCAAATATTTATAATTTAGGTGTCCAAACATCTCATTCCATAGCCTACTAACCTCGTTGCCATGAGTCAGAAGAGTGATGGGCTTGTCATGCAGCAGAAAGTGTGAAAATTCATATGCTTTTTAAGCATGATTTGCTTTTCTGACCGCAATAATTTTTCCACTTTGAATATTAGAAATTTCAACTTTGTTAGGGCAGAATACAACTTTCTTTGGTGAACCAATGTGAGTCTTCTGATAAACAGAATGAAGATTCGAAGCTAAGGACGGAACATAGAGCACATTGTGAAAATTGCCATGCTCTAAATGAATAGTACCTTTTCCCTTTGAAGAGATATGAGAGTCATCTCCCATGTGGATGGAGATGGTGCCATTGGGATCAAATGATGATAGAGAATATTTATTTGCATCCATGTGGTTTGAAGCTCCAGAATCAATGAGTAGAGTTGGAGGAGTCGAAACAGTTTCCATGAGTGCATGACCTCTCTCGGGATGATCATTTTTCTCCTTCTTCCTTGCACCGTCAGGAAGGGTTATGTTGTTTTTCTCTAAGAGAAGGGCCATTTGATCTATGGTTTTCTTCATGCATGAGATTTCATGATGATAACCCTTGCTGCAATAAGAACATTTAGATTTCTCTTTTCCCTCTTTCCCTTTTTGCTTGTTTCTTGAACCCGATGGCTCATCTGCTTGCTTGTTTTTCTTTCTTTGCTTGGACGGATCAAATTTTGGCTTCTCTTTCTTTTGCTTCCCTTTGCCATTCGTAGCTTTGGATCCTCCAGCAAATAATGCTTGGTCTTTGAAGCATATGGTCCCCATTTGAATGAGTTTATCATGCTCCTTCTCCACGGATTCAATGAAGGCACTTAAGGTAGGCATTTTCCAATTCAGAATTGTGAGCTTTCCAGAATTGAATGTAGAGACAAATACCGAATAATCTTTTCCTGTTAGGATATTCCTATACTCCATCCCAGTCCCACCAGTATTTTGATCATTTACATTTTCAGTCATGCATGCACCTTTAGGGTTTGCATGCATTCTAGGGTTTGCATGGTATCAGAGCATCCCAGTCATTAGTCCAGCACCTAGCCCTCAGTTAGCCAGCCCCCAGGAGCTTCTCACTTTTCAGTTTTAGCCCTCCAGTTGCTTAATGCGCCCTTCTTCCTTGATTTTAGGGAGCAACTCGCCCTTCTTCACCTACCAGTCCAATTGTCACTCAGTTACAGTCAGTTACAGTCAGTTATAGTTAGTTACACTCAGTTACACTCAATTAAAGTCAGTTACACTCAGTTACATTGAGTTACACTCAGCTACATTGAGTTACACTCAGTTACATTGAGTTACACTCAGTTACACCTACCAGAGTTAGTTTGACTGATGGTTGACAGTTACTTGAGCATTGATGACTCCATTGATGATGATGAAGACTTCCAGTTGTGCTCCAATGATCATGAGCACACCTAGTTGTGCTCCGATGACACTCTATTGATCTTATGATCACTCTGAGAGGCTAATTCGAATTGCCACCTTAGGCATTCGAATCCTCTCTACCATTGTACTATTTATTTGTCCATACTGTGATTAATTAATTAGTGTGTGTGAAGTATTATTGCTTCTATCTGAGTTCTACTGTACCATATTATTTTGTTGCTCATTATACTGTATTGTTTACTCTTCTTCTATTTTCCTGCTTAATCATAATTACTCTTGTGAGGTATACATCATCTCTTAGATCTGCTGTGAGGATTTTCACATGGTATCAGAGCATGTTGAGAGTATTGCTTATCTCCATTCTTGAGAGTTTTTTGCAGGTTATTACCAAGATTTCGAGTGCAGCAGTTGCAACAGTTTCTGCATTTTGCAGCAGTAGCAGTTGCAGTTATTCTATATTGTTTTTGTAGGTCTTTTACAGCTTCAATGTATCTTGAATTAGAAGAAATCACTCCTCTTTCTCTATTCAACTATGATGAATGGAAACCAAAAATAATAGCATATTTAAAGAGCCATGATCTCTTTGATTGTTATTTTGAAAGAGAATTCGAATCCTTTGATGAGAAAATTGACTGGTTGAATAAAGGTGACATGCACATTGGAAGAATGAAGCTTACTATGCTGGATTACATATTGCTCCCAATCATTATTGATATTGAAACTCCAAAAGAGCTATGGGCTCACCTGGATGAAAAAATTGGCAGAAAGAATGAAGGATTTGGTCCAAACCCATTCGAAAGCAAGCAAAGTGATGCATTTGCTCATTTTGATGGTCTCTCAGATCATGAACCAGTATCATCTCATATTGAAGTTGTTGACAAAGAACTTGCAGATTCTCCACTCATGCTCAAACTTTCTTCTCTTTCTGTGCCAGCTCACACTCTAGATATTGCAGAAGGTCCTAAATCCTCTCTTGCACCAGAGTCTGTTGGTTTGCATCATGATCACATGATTATTTCGGAGGTCAAAATAGCTTTTGAAGGTAATGCATTCGCTCCTCTCCAACTATCTCCTCTTTTATACTACTATATGATCATAATTCCATGCTTTCAGAAGGTCATTGAAGAATATGGCCATTGCCATTCGCTTGGGATAATTTCTCATGCATCTACTGGTTTTGATCTCACCTCTCATTGTTCAAAGGAGATCTCAAGAAACCATGATTCAAGTCTTGGATCTAATTTGGATTCTAAGCAATTACTGCTTGGGATAATTTCTCATGCATATGATAGTTTTGATCTCACCCCTGTTGGTTCAAAGGAGATCTCAAGAAACTGTTTTTTAAGTCTTAAATCTGATTTTGATTTCAAGCAAACATGTAATAGTTATTTTTGGCATAATCTCACCCATGGTGGTTCGAAGGAGAAGACAAAAGACTATATGCACTTTCACAGATTTGATCCTGCCTCAGCTGATTCGAATCACAGGTTCAAGGATCATTCTCATACTGTTGGATTTGTTCTCATCACATTCGATCTGAAGAGCAAGTACAAGCACATGCTTTTTGAGCATGATCCACTTCTTCCCAAGAAGAAGATACCTCCAGACATATGACCAAGCATCACACATGCTTGAGTTTGGAGCATTTATTTTTATGTGTGCCTTACAGTCTATTTTTTGAGGAGGGGGTATGTTTCCCATGGAATTTTCCCACTTCCTTGGTTTATTGATTGTTATTATTCATTGTATTGGGTGACCTTTGGTCTTAGTTACCAGGGCCCAGGATGGATTAAGGGGGGGTGTTAGGATATTCCTATACTCCATCCTAGTCCCACCAGTATTTTGATCATTTACATTTTCAGTCATGCATGCATTCTAGGGTTTGCATGGTATCAGAGCATCCCAGTCATCAGTCCAGCACCTAGCCCTCAGTTAGCTATCCCCCAGGAGCTTCTCACTATTCAGTTTTAGCCCTCCAGTTGCTTAATGCGCCCTTCTTCCTTGATTTTAGGGAGCAACTCGCCCTTCTTCACCTACCAATCCGGTTGTCACTCAGTTACACTTAGTTACAGTCAGTTACAGTCAGTTACACTTAGTTACACTCAGTAACAGTCAGTTACACTCAGTTACATTGAGTTACACTCAGCTACACCTACCAGAGTTAGTTTGACTGATGGTTGACAGTTACTTGAGCATTGATGACTCCATTGATGATGATGATGACTTCCAGTTGCGCTCCGATGATCATGAGGACACCTAGTTGTGCTCTGATGACACTCTATTGATCTTATGATCACTCTGAGAGGCTAATTCGAATTGCCACCTTAGGCATTCGAATCCTCTCTACCATTGTACTATTTATTTGTCCATACTGTGATTAATTAATTAGTGTGTGTGAAGTATTATTGCTTCTATCTGAGTTCTACTGTACCATATTATTCTGTTTCTCATTATACTATATTGTTTACTCTTCTTCTATTTTCCTGCTTAATCATAATTACTCTTGTGAGGTATACATCATCTCTTAGATCTGCTGTGAGGATTTTCACATTTCCAAGTTTTGAGAGAATAGAAAGAATCAACTGTTTATCTTCCTTTACAACTCCACTTTGCTTCAATAGCAATACCAAGTGCTTGAATTTGGTGAATAAATAATTTATGGTTTCGAAATTCTCAAGATTCAAGGCAATCAATTCATTTTCCAATTGAAAAGACCGCATCTCATCTTGCTTCCCAAAGAGCTTTTCAAGTTGCTCCCATACTGATTTTGGAGTAGTCAATACACTGAGATGGAAATGAAGATCCTTGGAAATATTGAGGCAAAGAAGACCATATGCTTCATCCAATTTGTTGAAGTGCTTGGATTTCTCAATGAGTGTATTCGGCTCAACTTCGAGGCCCATGGTGACTCTGTAGTACCCTTTTGAGCGCAACACAATCTCCATGTCATTCTTCCATTCAAAATAATTGAAAGGAGTGAGAAGCTTTGAAGAAGAAGAATCCATCTCAATGATAGCGGAAGCTAATGGAGGAGTGATAAAACCTACAAATCACAAGAAAACAAGAACAATAAGGTTGAACAATCCACCTGTTTTAGAGTTGCATCACACCTGACATAGGAGATCAAGTAAGATTGATGATCCAATGATTCAAATCCAGGAATTATGTGGAAAAATCACGGCTTATGGAGTGGATTGGAGAGAAATTTTTAGCAATGGCGAATGCACAAGAGAGAATGCATGCCACAACTGCTGGATTTTTGAGCAAAAATCACTCAATCTTCATGAAGAACACCTGCAGAAAAGAAGTCTTGTCCCTGCCATGGCTTTGATACCATGTGAAATTAAGCACAACAGATCTAGTGAACAATTAAATCAATTACAATAGATGAAACTCAAAAAATATGTGTAAAACTGTGCAAAAAGGATTGCAGCAGTTGCTCTATTGAACTCAGAATGGTAGAATACAATACAATACAGTAACAATAACTGAGCAATTCGAATTAACCAAGGAGGTTATTCGAATATATTACATGGAATAGCTTAGCTCCAACTAGGAGTCCTCATCACCAGATCAGTGGAGTCATCAATGCACAAGTAACGGTCAACCAGGTGTCAAACTGAGTCTAACTGAGTGTGGTAAGTGTAACTGGCACATGTAGGCAGTAACTAAATGAAGGAGGCTCGGTGGAGGGAGCATGAAGAGCTAACTGGATTCAGAATAGGCAATCTAGTCATATTGGGGGTCCAACAGAGTGATACAATCAGTTAGGATTCAATCTAGCCTTTAATCAAGGAAAGACAACCAACTAATTGAAGTGAACTGAGTGGTAGGTGAAGAAGTGCGCCTTTCTCAAGTGGTAGGTGAGAAGTGGTAGCCTTCCTGACTAGGAGGGCTAAAACTGCAAGGAGAGAAGTTCCCGGGTGCTGGCAAACTGGGGATAAGGTGCCAGAGGCATCAAACGGGTGACTAGGATGCATGCAAAAATGCATGCAAAGTACAAAAATGAATGACTCATGCTCCCTCTTGAGGAACATGACCTAGAAGACTTTATAAAGGAAGGAGTTACAGAACTAGAGGGAGATGAAGCCAAAGCAAGGAATAAGAAGAATATGGTCAAGAAAAATAGGATCATAACTGATTCTATAAAAGATCACTTTATCTCTCAAGTGTGTTCAAAGAAGACTCCAAAAGAAATGTTTGATTCCTTGACCAACCTATTTGAAGGGAAGAATATTAATAGGAAGATGAACTTGAGAAATCAACTGAAGGGAGTGAAGGTGTTGAAGTCTGAATCCATGCACTCATACTTCTCCAGAGTGTCTTAGATAAAAGAACAACTAGAATCTATTGGAGACATGGTAGAAGATGCTGAAGTTGTGATGACCACTCTGAATGGTCTCCCCAGACATTGGGAACCATTTGTTCATGGCTTATGTGCTAGAAAGAAATTGATCCAGTTCATACAACTATGGAAAGAGTGTGTGCACGAATAAGAGAGAATAGCGGTAAGGGAGGAGAAACTAAATGACAATGAAGATCAAGCTTTGGAAACTCATGCCAAAGGTGGAAGGAAAATGAAGAACAATGTATGTTCCTGTGAGGACTCTCCAAGAAGATCTCAAAGACCTAAAAAGAGAAAGAAGTTCAAGAGAGACCTATCTTCAACTGAATGTTACTCTTGTCACAAGATCAGACACATTGAAAAATATTGTCTAGTCAAATCTGGACAACTTAAGAAGCAGAAAAAGAGATTTCATGCTCATGCAGCGGAAGACAATGAGCATGATGAAGAAGTCAAAACCAAAGAAGATGAATACTCTAGTGAAGAATGTGTTCTAATATCAGCCCTCATTGGTTCAATATATCATGGAAGTGATACTTGGCTAGTAGATAGTGGAGCTTCAAAACATATGACGAGATACAAAGAATCCCTTTCACATCTCATATAGAAGGAATCTCCACACAAAGTAAAGCTTGGAGATGACTATCAATATCCCATCAAAGGAATGGGAGAAGCCTCTTACAAATTGGACTCTGGAGAGTCCATGAACATGAAGGATGTACTTTATGTACCAGGTTTGAAGAATAACCTTCTATCTATTTCAACATTAGATAATAAAGGTCTTCGAATTGCATTTATATATGGTGAAGTTATTATGTGGCCAAAGGGGAAGACTATCAATGATGCAATAGTCATTGGAGTAGAAGGAGGACTTTATAAGCTAAAGGGTCATGTAGATATAGCACTGATGACTAGTACCATGAGCCCTTGTGAACTATGGCATAGAAGACTAGCTCATGTACACTACAAAGCCTTACCAATAGTAAGTAAGGTGGTGATTGGACTACCAAAAATCCAGTTTGATCATGAAGGAGTATGCAAAGGATGAGCTCAAGGAAAGAATATGAAGAATACATTTCCAAGAAGAGACAACAAAGCTAAAGTTATTATGGATATTATCCCCTTAGACATTTGTGTACCTATGTCCACCACTTCATTAAGCAGGTATGTTTACTATGCTTATTTGATTAATGATTACTCCCACAAAACATGGATTTATTTTCTGAAGAATAAGAATGAAGTCTTTGAAAATTTTAAAGAGTTCAAGGCTCTTGTAGAAAACCTCTCTGAAAAGAAAATAAAGATACTAAGGACAAATAATGGAGGTGAATACACTTCAGGCGATTTCAAATATTTATGTAAACAAGTAGGGATTAAGAGGGATATTACTATTCCCTATAATCCACAATAGAATGGTGTAGATGAAAGGAAGAACATAACTATCATAGAGGCAATGAAGGCCATGATCCATGATCAAGACTTACCCATGCATTTATGGGAAGAATCAACTAGAACCGCAGTATATGTACATAACAGAATCTCTCACAGTGCTCTTGGAAACAAGACCCCAAAAGAGATGTTTACTTGTATGAATCCGCCAATCATCTAAAGATATTTGGATGTCCATTATTCATTCACATTCCAAAAGAGAAGAGATCGAAGTTGGAACATTAAGGAAATAAGGGAATATTTGCCAGCTTGTTGACGTAGAGTCTATCTACAGGGGTTCACTCCGCACTGTCGCCAACAAACTATCAACCTAACTCCCTTATACACTGACCCGGAAAGGTGTAACCCTTTCCAACAACACTTGCAAAGCAAGTGAAGTCTCACCTGAGGTGGATAAGAGGGATGTTGGAACCAAGCTTCACAGTTGTGAAGAGGATATGTGCACATTAACTAGATATTACAACATTCATAACAGTCCATTAACCGATCATTCGCATCTTATTCATAATACATACATTCAGAGCATTGCCAACAACATATTCACACTAATCAATAACAACATATATTCGCATTAATCAACACAAAGCATTCTCATAACCCATCATTTATCATCACATAATTGCACAACAACAAAATTCATATCATAACCGAACATCTCCATTCATTCATCAAAACCTGTGGAAAAACCCTCGCAGAAACAATCAAGTCATCATATCGCGGATACAACCAAACCCAAAAGATAGGATAAATATCCAAAACTCCGATGCCCTTAGGCTTACAATCTTGCTTTATTTATATGCTTTTATCTTATTACAAAATGGTCCACATGACCGACCCAACTAATCTAACAACTCTTATGCTTTCGCAAAAAGTGGCGAAAGGTCATTTTTCCGTGGAATGACCCTTTCGCTCCTGTCGGCTTCCGCACTTACTGCTGATCTATCCCGTGCCAATAGGCCACCAACACAAACTTGTGGCTCATCCTGAGCCACCTCAGTTGGACGTTGCTAGTTTGCATCCACCCTGCATTGTGCTCGGTCACTGAAACTGTTCATGTTGTCTAGAACTCGCTATTGTGTACTTCTCATCCCCATCCGTCGATCACTGGTTCGCTGTCATGTACTTCTTGTACTCATACTCTAGTCTCTTGAAACCTTGATCATCTACCTCTCCGAAGTTTGTTGGTTCACTCCACGTTCGTTCCTGCTTGAGAAGAAGGTTGTCGATGATGCTAAGGTGGGAAACAGGCCGACTGCTTCGGCACATCTGTTTCACACCTTGGATTGCTTCCTACCGGGGCCAGGGGCCTGCTACCCCTGTTCTTCTGGTGTTCACTGGGACCATGAAGCTTCGAACTACGATCACATACTTAGACATCTCGGATGAAACCTCGTCTCTGTGAAACCTGCGAAGGACAACCACAGTAGAGAATCCAACGATACGACGACGTATCGACACAATGATACTAGCTGTGCCGATATAAAAAAAAAGAAGCTGTCGACACACTATAGGCAAGTTGAAAGATGCCACGATGTGCGACGGTCTAATCCAACATTAAAGGTAATAAATTCTGCAGTTATACCACACCGGACAACGTCAAACCCAAGAACACTGGTAGTTAATATCCAACGCATGCGATGGATTTGGCAAATCCCGATGAGATTTGGCAATTATGACCTCGAATGGCTGGATACTACCGACCAGTATATAGGAAGTGAAGGGGAAACATGTTCAGTTACTTAACATTTCAAGAGTTGAATGGAAGTATATGTGTCCAGCACTAGCACCGAAATACCACAGGCCACACCAATTGTCTAGGAACAACCCAAAGTCATGTATTCAGTCCCACACAAAAAAAACGGAGTGCGACGAGAGCTCCCGACTCTGGTCAGGAGAAAAAGAAGGACACTGGGGCATCCACAAGGAATACAAATGGTGTTGTAGGGCCCTCAGCTGCTGAAGCTGTGTAGGAAGGATATGATGGTTCCATGCTTTCAGAGTACGTTCCACCTCGTCGGACTGGGGCACCCACGCTACGGATCAACAAGAATGAAAAATACGCGATCGCAGTCGCACCAGTACCCCCAGGAGTTCCTGAAACTGCAGTTATTACCGCCAAGTTAAAGAGGTTACAATACACTGACCATGAACTGGCCAAGTTTAAGGAATATGCAGAAGCTTATGAAGACGTTCCCCATGCAGGAGGGCCGACTACGAAGGAGCCAAAGGAATGGGAACTGTGATTGGCACGATCAGGGCTGGTTGGAATCACCCTACTACCGCATTTGGGCACCTGGAACAGGTCAACGCATGTGTCAACAACTCCTCACGTGCTTCCATGACAGATCCCTGTGGCTGCACAAGAGAATCCCAGTTACAGTCGACCTCATTTCCAGAGTCACCAACCTACCTTAAGAGGGAGTCGACCTGTCACAGTTTTTCTAGGGTAAGGATAATGACAAGAAAGGGGCCAAACAATTGGCCATAAAGTACGGAGTAGAGAAGGATTCCCGAGGCTAATTGATCCGCACAATTAACAACCAAGCAGTCCGAGTCGCAGCAAAGATATTCGCAGTCAAAGTAACAAGGAAAAACCGATCGATGCAATGTAATTCAGGGGTCCTTGCCGCGACGGAACGATGTGCCGCAGGAGAACATATGAACTAGGCTCAATTCCTGCTACATGAATTAACTGAGGATGCATATGAGTCCCAGGACCACAGACGGCCATTCACATACTCGTGGTTACTCCTCCTCATTGCCTTAAAAGCATGGAGGGAACCAGATGACTACTAAGGGGTGGACCTCACGGAGTCACGGGTGTGCGATAGTGCGAGGTACTGGAACTTATGGGCGACCACTGACAAGGAATGGATGCGGATGGACGCACTAATGATAACGCGGATCACACTGTAGGCTGCGACGAAGTATTAATCTATTGCCTAGGTATCTAACGAAAGACACACGATTTATCTTCGGGCCCATGCAGATCCGACCAAATAATGGGTGAGAACACAGTACAAGATCACTAAAGCCGAGCTTGACAACATCATCGCCCATTGGCTAGAGGCATGGAATGTTCTTGCAGATCTGAGGACATTGCAAAGGAGCAGGAAGCAGGACGACAAGACCCAACCAAGGAAGATGAAGCTTCTACCAACCAGAAGGATGTAGAACATCAAAATGCTACGAAGGTCCAGACGGGGCCTCAACAACCAACACCTCAACAGATTCATAGCTTGACCTCCAGCAAGAAGAACGAAGGACGAAGAACAAAATGGACCGAGACAGTGGTAGTGGCTCGCTGCACAGCATGCCGACAGTCTGTTGGATAGTATTACAGAGATTATAGAGTGTAACCACAGGAAGGTTACACAACATTCCGCGGACAATTTCCAGTACATATGGGAATTGTTAAACATGGTGACGAATACGACAATCAAAATTAGGGTACCACACAGGGACATCCAGCAAAACCTGTTGACTCCGAGAGTCGAGGTCAAAGTAGGCACTCAGAAACACATAGTTCAAGTTGACACCCACGCCTTCTTCACAGGAGATGAGACCTTGGACCTGGAGCTCCGGAAGGATGACTTGGCAATGCTCGATTTCAAGTTACTGCCAATGTTGACACTACATCGGGTCTAAGTGGCAGCAAGTGCAAAAATCTGAGACCGTGAGGCTGCCATGCACAATAAGATGGTTGAGTACATGAAACAACTACAACACAGTGAGATGGAGGCACAACAGCTTCGGGATAAACATGCCGAAGCATTAGCTGCGAAAGCACAAGCTATTGAGGAGAAGGCGCAATTAGAGAAAGCCCTGGATGAGAAGGAAACAATCATCACAGAACAGACTCGAGTGCTTACTATGAAGGAAGAAATTGCAGAGGAACGAACGAAGCTAGAAAGAGCTCTGGCGAAGGCATGTGAAACAACAGTGCTAGACTTGGACGTCGACCCAGAAGCCTAGGATGTTATGTTACGAGTCACCGTGAATGAGCTCAGAAAAGAAAATGCGGAGCTCCAAGCTTGAGTAACACCAAGCACACTAGCAACACAAGTTTAGAGTCGACAGACAACGATAGAGGAAGCAGTGGTGGAAATTCATGAATTGGAATAGGCAGTACAGAAGGTGGTTGTAAGTCTTACAGAATTCTGGGATAGGTTGGTCGAGGATGACCAATTAGCTACACTAAAGAGAACGCATCGCAAAGCCGAAGAACAATTGGAAACGTTCAAGGGATCGTTTAAGGCGATGCCCACCATAAAGCGGATGGAAAAGATTGTGGAACTACAGAGTATGAAGCAATGAGCTGAAAAATCCCATGAAAGGAAGCAACGATGCGCTGCACATTTGGACGAGCTTCAAGCAAAGGCGAAAGCCCTCATAGGAAGCATGGTTCCAGAGATGAAACAGGTACATGAGTGATTACAGGAGGTACGCCAAAAGGTGTGTGACCACCCGACAACACAGCAGGTGATAGAAAGTACACAACTTTGTGCATCAATGAAAGAGATAGTTGACCAGATCCAGACCACCTATGATGACTTTCAACAGCAGTACAAAAAACCAACAGCATCCATTTGAGGTGGCTCGGGACGAGCCACAAGTTTTTGTTGGGGGCATGTTGGCACGGGATAGATCCGTAGTAATTGCGGAAGCCGACAGGCGCGAAAGGGTCATTCCGCGGAAAAAGGACCTTTCGCCACCTTTTGTGGAAGCATAAGAGTTGTTAGATTAGTTGAGTTAGTCATGTGGACCATTTTGCAATAAGATAAAAGCATATAAATAAAGTAAGATTGTAAGCCTAAGGGCATCAGAGTTTTGGAGATTAATCCTATCTTTTGAGTTCGGTTGTATTTGCGATAGGATGATTTGACTGTTTCTGCAAGGTTTGTTCAGCAGGTGTTGATGAATGAATGAAGATGCTCGGTTATGAATTCTATTGTTGTGAAATGATGCTGTGATGAATAATAGGTTATGTGAATGATTTATGTTGATTAATGCGAATATATGTTGCTATTGATTAGTGCCAATATGTTGTAGAATATGCTCTAAATGTGTGCGTTATGAATAAGATGCAAATAATTTGTTAATGGATTGTTATGAATGTTGTAATCTCTGGTTAATGTGCACATATCCTCTTCAAAACTGCAGAAGCTTGGTTCCAGCAGTCCTCTTATCCACCTCGGGTGAGATTGCACTTGCTTTGCAAGTGTTGCTGTAAAGGGTTACACCTTTCCGCGCCGGTGTATAAGGGATTTAGGTTGATAGTTTGTTGGTGACAGTGCGGAGTGAACCCCTGTCGATAGACTCTGCGTCAACAAATGCAACAGAGCCATTTGTTGACATAGAGTCTTGTTATCACATATATAGTAGCCGGGCTACCATACATTTTTTCTCAGATTCCAGCGCACTATTCAGCAAGTTCCCTTACATTGAGATGATGAGATGAGCATTTATATTGGATCACTATCAAATTTTGGACATCAATATATATTCCCCATGCCATGACTGAGTCTCAGGACACTCAGAGAGATGACCGACGTAGCCACTATACCATTGGTACAGAGCAGTCAGTAGTGCCCAGAGTTACAGTAGCAGTCTCAGAGGACAGATGATGAGCATCCAGGTATATGATTCAGCAGGTATATCATAGTGTTTTGGTTATATTACTTTTATATTTATTCTTATAGCATGTCTTAGCACCTAGTGTCAAGATATGGCGATCATATAGATATGTGGACCTGGTTGATCTTATTATATATATTATATTGTCCCTACTCAGACTTAGAAGTTCACTATTCATACTCATTGGTTTTACCCTCCTTAGGGAGAATAGAAGTGATCATTCCACCATACCTTGGCTTGCTAGTGTTGGCTCCATTATTCATTGTCTTCATCCATCCATTGCCTACCTTTTAGTTTATCACCCTGACTTGCTACTTGACTAGTGACATGGAGGATCTTTTCCCCATTGTAGCCTCTATATTGTATGAGATTCCCTGTTTATTGTGTCTCGGCTCTGAGTTGGTGACAAAACTTACCTTTGGTGAGTTGGATTGTAGGCCTAAATCATTCTGGTCGGTTGTCCCGATGTTTGGCATTGGCTCGAACTCCCCCTAGTCACTTGAGATGTTGTTGGCTAAAACTGAAAGCTCATGTACTACTTATGGAAACTGATAAATTCGCCCATGGAAACTAAAAAGGGCAAGAGCGATGAATTGCTGAAAAATACTCCTCAAAGAGTATAAGAAAGGTCCAAAAAAGCAATGATTCTTAAAAGCTATATCTAAACAATTGTTGACTTTATACAGGTATAAAAACATGCCCTGGATGCAAGCTGCAACTAGTTGTGCTTATCAGCACACCTGAGATCCGAAGGGTTATGTAGGCCAAAAAGGGCCATGAAATGAAATTGAATGATCCTAATGAACCTGGATCAACTTGATATAGACATGATGCCTAAGTTGAATAAGCACTCTCTAAACAACTTATCCATTTGTGAGACACCGCCATTCCCTGTGTTGTTGCTCATTCAGTATATACTATGGTGTGTATTCCCTTTCCCATTGCCAAAGTGTCACAAAGTTAAGTCGGTCATGTCATCCCTTAGCCTAGCCAGTTATTTTAGCCTTCACCCTTCACTAGCAAATTGATCACAGCTATGAAGTGAGTATGTCTTGAAAGTCTGGTCTGAATAATAATAATAATTAATGACATTATATATTTGATTTAGATCGCCAGTAATGATTACTTTGTGTTATAATTGTTATTTGAATAAGTGGTAGAGCATGCATTAACCTTTGACACTTTGCAGCAGCTTCTGATGATAGATCTGAGTTATAGTTGGTCATGTTGACTTGGTCAAACCTAGTTTGACCAAGGTCAACCATAGGACATGAGATAGTTGGACCTTGTGATGATATGGATTGATGATATATGGTCTATGTACATGTACATGATGATTCTATGCAGCAGCTACAGGGTTATGATGATGATTCATGGTTTACAACAGTATTTGATTATTTACAGATTATTATTATTTGACCTGTTCCGGTATATTGGATATATATATTGATCATGCAGAGACTCATATGGTGTATGAGTACACATCTTGGATGGATTTGGACCTTCTGAGTCCAATGAGATAGTTTGTTTTCAGTTCCGAGCACTTACAGTGATGATTGAGCCTCAGTAGGCTATCCTAGTGCAGTTTTGGTCTGTCGGAGACCCTGTCAGAGCAGATGTGATTTTTATCCGGTTGACCTAGGGCGCTGTGCTTGGAGGGGGTGGTCCAGCCACTTGTTTTTACCATATTACCCCCCTCCTGGACACACTGGTGCCCTCACCTTGACAGCGCAGGCACTCCAGGAGGCAGTTTGGGGCAGTTTCACGCTTCCCGAGGCATTCCAGGATTGGTAGAAATTGCTATTGAGGAATTCGATTTGGGCTACTGAGGCAATTTCTTGGCATGGGATGATTGGTGATGATGGATTGATGTCTTCCACACCTCCTCCAGCAGTTTAAGCTTCATCGGGGCCCGCATCCATCACTTATGGCACTTTCTGATGATTTCTGAGGTCTTTTGAGGCCTACGATTTGTCCATGGAGGCACGATTTGGTATATTGATGACTATTTTATTCCATAAGCTTCTTATTATACTTTGTCATCATGATTTGGTGGGATTCCCCTCTTCTAAGGCGATTTTGTCCACTTACATTATATTTTATTAGTGATCCATGTATTTTATTGTTGAGCTCATCTCAACCATTGATTAGACATTTGTATCTTTTAATCTTAGCTACTCATTCAAAAAGTGGTTAGGATTTTGATGCCTCTCCTTCCTATTTAAAGGAGAGAGCTTCTCATTGTAAGGGGTCTTTGGCTCTTGGATTATTGGTATAGAAAAACATTCTTGTGGTCTCCTTTGCATCTGGTGTTCTTAGATGGTGATTGGAAAGTCTATTGCAACCTAGCATTTGGAATTTGTGGTAAGATCTATCTATTTTGGAAATCATTGTCTTGTCTACAGGAGGGCGACTTCAACAAGGGCGATTTTGCAAGGCTTCTTCAAATCGACTTTCTTGGCATTTGCTTGTATCAGGGGGTTATCATTAGTATCATTGTAATCTATGCTATATTTCTATTACTTCTCTTGTGGCATTAGTCTTATCTCTTGATTACATCAAATCTGATATTGTTGACGTTTGTTGTGCAGGAGAGAGAGCGCATTGGCTTCTTGGACTAAATCGATTGCATAGAAAACTACCTCAAAGCTTCTTAAATTGATCGGGTTGGCATAGATCATCATCATCAAGGCATCTACAAGGTTACCCAGGTAAGACCCACAGGTTTGTTTCTCTTATCTTGATCCAATCCATTAACATAGCTCATAAATTGATAAAACCCTTATTTCTTCAAACCCTCATTTTTACATTTTCTCAGATCTACTTAGATCTAGTGGGTTGTTGGGTATAATATTGAAAACCCACCTCTATAGCATCCACGGCATCCCGGATCTATGGTTTGGTGAGGATTGGCTTCCATTTGACCCTCTTCCCAAGCCAACCTAGCTTCTCCAAGCAAGGGCACACTTCTTGGTGAGGGTGAGTTGACCTAGATATAGTTGATGGGTAGTTGAGATCCCGCTTGTTTCATTATCTACACATCCAATAACCTACCCCCTAATTGTTACTTTTCTGATTTCTACCTTGTGGGCCCTATTCCACATTTTAAGGGATTTAATCCCCATTTTGGACCACTTGGTATCTTTAAACTCAGTTCTAGTAAGATCTATCCATCGGATTGCCTTGAAATTGTAGATCCACACTCCCACTTGATCAACCTACTTGGATCTAAAGTTTGGATGCCATTGGACTTGTCTTGATCCATTTATCCCACATTTTAGCCTCCTTGGGTAAAGTCGCACCCCCTTGGAGAAATGAGTTGGTCCACTTCTAGGACGTGAGTACGTGAGATTTTAGTGGATTTGGAACGGGCATAATTCTAAACCTAGGTCTAGTGTGTCACTTCATCAAATCTTGCCTCGGGGATAACATTCCTTGTTTAAGGGATTGTGGTCCACTTAGGTCAAACCTAGATCTAGACCTATTCATCCATCAAGACTTTAATTGCCCACTTGTCTCATGCAATAGGAGTCCTTAACCACAAGTTAACTTTACTTTGACTCCATTATCCCAATTCCCAAGGCACTGGTTTCTCTCCAAGTCAATTCGACTTTCCTAGATTGTTGGATTAACTTGTGGTTTGACCTTTGTGTGGTGAACTAAACCCTTTGATGTCATCATGTATCATGATCAAGTTTGTCACTTGTACTAGTTAGCCCCAATTCAACCCCTAAAATACCCTGCATTGGACACGGTTCCCAAGGCAGTGGATTTTCTCACATTGAACTAGTACTTTAATCCTGGATCATATTTCACAAATCATAAGTCACTCTCACATCAATAATGAACCAAAGCTATACTCATTGAACCCCTCACTTGTCTTGTGACTTCATCCTATTTTTTGTCTAGGCTAGATAACATAAAGTGAAGGTTGCCTCGACTGGCGTGACAACCATCTATTAGAGGTCGAGGTGATCGTGGTTGCACCTTTTGAGTTTTGCTTTCCTATTGCCATCCATGAGTGGATACATCCATAGGGGTAACTACAGTTTAGGTGATAACATTTTGGCGCCGTTGTCGGGGAGGCAATAGCTTACTCTGGTTTGACATATATTTCCTAGAGCCCTACTCCCGTTCTTCTTGCCTAGCATTTTGGTATTGAAAGGCATAGGGCTTACCTTGGACAAACTAGTAGTCATTATTCACTCTCTCCTGCTTATACAACGACACATATCTTGGTAGAAGAGTTTAAATCTACCTGGCGACTCCCAATCGTGACTCCGCTGAGGAGCAAGCTCATTTGCATCCTTACAGTACTAGAATTAAGACAGATCTTATCATTATCTAGAACCCACGGGGTGCATCATTTTGTTCTCAGGCTCTTGATTTTAAAAATAAATATTAAAATATTAAAAAATATAGAATATAAAAAATAAAAATAAAAATAAAAATTATTATCCATGGCTACTTCTGAGCGACCTAGAACTTTCGGTCGTTTAAAAGTTTTTGATTTTTCAAAAATTGTTGGGTATCCTCATCATATTCCTCACCAAGCATGTGCAAGGCTTCCTATTTTCGATGGAAGTTATGAAATATCTGGTAGAAGGCACCTTGAACTTTTTAGGGAAATTATTAAAGAGTTATCCATAACCCATGAGGATGTGTGTATGAGACTATTGGCTTCATCTTTCAAAGAAAGAGCTGGTCTCTGGCTTTTGAATTTGAAACCCAATAGCATTTCTAGTTATGACATGTTTGAAAATAAATTTCTAGAAGAATGGGGAAGTGAATTCGATGATATGTATCTTTCAAATCAAATCCAAGATCAAAACCTTCCCCTTTTCGATCCTATTGTGGAATCATTTAACAATCAAATATCAAGTGATTTGTCAACATCCAGAGATGACCCTTCCTGCCCAATTTCTTCTGATGATAAGTCTTCTACTTTTGAGTCAATCGAAAGTCAAATCTTTAGTCATTGTACAAACCATAAGTTTTCAAATTGCTTTTTAGGTAACCCTAGTCCTGATCCTGAGGGAATTTCTGAGGATGAGCTTTTAGTTAACAGGTCTACTGAAGTTCCTCCCTCAGAGAGACTCATTAGTCATTCTGTCTTTAGTGATCATTCAATTCCTTATCAACTTACTGAAGAAGAAGAAAGTGGAGACATTAACCAAGATCATTTAGTAGTGCTTTCACATGATCATTGTGCAAATAATCAGGATGTTTTAGATGAGCCTGTTAATTTTATCCCTGACAAATTGAATAAAAACGATCATTTATCCTCGTATGAATTTAATGATGAATCAATAAGTCAATCTCAAGGTGAGGATGAATTAGTGAATCATACTAGATATTCTAATATTTGCTCCACTTCTTATAATGAATCTTTAAATTTTCCTTTTTTTATCCTTAGTCAAGATAACTTAGAGTTAGACAGCTATGGTCAATCTTGTCCTCAGATTGTAAATATTAAACTTGATCAAAAGCTTGAAATAATTCCTAGAGTAAAGAGTGTCTTCTTTTGTCAAAATCTAAGGTCGAACTTGTCTATCCATTTGGGAGAATTTTCATATTTGCAATCCACCCTCCCTTCCCAACTCTTTCAATCATCTTTGGGTTGGTGCTATAGTCAATCTTTTTCCTTTGGAATTTTCAGAAGGAAGTATATGCATGATTACATGTTTGGAGAAAAAACACTTCATTCCCCTTTTTGGTCACTTTGGAACCTTAATGCTTGTTGTCAAGTTATCAATCACTCTTGGTGTCTAGGAAAGGTGTTTAAAGATCAATTCCATTTTTTCTCCATTTTTGAGTATCAAGTGGGTTTGACTTTGTTTTTCCGTCCTTTAAAATTTAAGTTATCCCCACTTGGTTTCTATTTGATCATTAATCCCAGGGAGAACCAAATTGAATATGTAAGAGAAGTAAATGAGGAAGTTATGTTCTGTGAAAAGGAATTGAGTTACAAGCCTTATATTTTTCCTCCATCAATCTTAAGCAATAACTTGCATGAATTTTATGATCCTATCAATTCTTGGATGGAGGATGTTTGCATCAGTCAATCTTTTCCTTGGCATGATTTCATTTTGCACCATTCAAACCTTTATTCAATTTTTGAACAAACCTGGAAGATTGCATTATCAAATTCTTTGATCTTTAATCCAATTATGACTTGTTTCATTACCAAAAATCAAAGAAGAATCACTAATATGTTTGATGAATGGTTGCATTGGATTTATGATTTTACCTAGCATTTGTGATGACTGGTTAGATTAGAGTAGGTAGGAAACCAAATAAGCCTACTTGGGCAGTAGTTAGTCTTTTCAACCATTGAGTCTGGCACCTTTTTGTTTTTCTTTTCCTAAGCTCCTTTGTGAGCTCCTAGTTTAACTGAGTACTTGTCATTTTCTTTTTCCTGCACAATAAATTTCAAACTTTGCAAGTTATGTTAGTAATTTAATTTACTTTCTGCATTTATATCTCATGTATTTATATTTCTGGCATAGAATAGATTTTATTTCAGTTGGATTTTATATTTTTCCCATACATGCTGCATGAGGTATTTTGATGTTTGTGAATGCAGAAATAGGTGCAAAATAAAAGCTGGAAGCAAAATGGTAGAGTGTTGGATCGAGGATTCGAGTAGCAGAGTTCGAGGATCAGAGATTCTGAGGTTCTCAAGCGCTCATTTCAGCAGAGCACTTGTCCCAGCCGGAGCCAGATGTTATCACATATATAGTAGCCGGGCTACCATACATTTTTTCTCAGATTCCAGTGCACTATTCAGCCAATTCCCTTACATTGAGATGCTGAGATGAGCATTTATATTGGATCACTATCAAATTTTGGACAGCGGTATATATTCCCCATGCCATGACTGAGTCTCAGGACACTCAGAGAGATGATCGACGTAGCCACTATACCATTGGTACAGAGCAGTCAGTAGTGCCCAGAGTTACAGTAGCAGTCTCAGAGGATAGATGATGAGCATCCATGTATATGACTCAGTAGGTATATCATAGTGTTTTGGTTATATTGCTTTTATATTTATTCTTATAACATGTCTTAGCACCTAGTGTCAAGATCTGGCGATCATATAGATATGTGGACCTGGTTGATCTTATTATATATATTATATTGTCCCTACTCAGACTTAGAAGTTCACTATTCATACTCATTGGTTTTACCCTCCTTAGGGAGAATAGAGGTGATCATTCCACCATACCTTGGCTTGCTAGTGTTGGCTCCATTATTCATTGTCTTCATCCATCCATTGCCTACCTTTTAGTTTATCACCCTGACTTGCTACTTGACTAGTGACATGGAGGATCTTTTCCCCACTGTAGCCTCTGTATTGGATGAGCTTCCCTGTTTATTGTGTCTCGGCTCTGAGTTGGTGACAAAACTTACCTTTGGTGAGTTGGATTGTAGGCCTAAATCATTCTTGTCGGTTGTCCCGATGTTTGGCATTGGCTCGAACTCCCCCTAGTCACTTGAGATGTTGTTGGCTAAAACTGAAAGCTCATGTACTACTTATGGAAACTGATAAATTCGCCCATGGAAACTAAAAAGGGAAAGAGCGATGAACTGCTGAAAAATACTCCTCAAAGAGTATAAGAAAGGTCCAAAAAAGCAATGATTCTTAAAAGCTATATCTAAACAATTGCTGACCTTATACATGTATAAAAACATGCCCTGGATGCAAGCTGCAACTAGTTGTGCTTATCAGCACACCTGAGATCCGAAGGGTTATGTAGGCCGAAAAAGGCCATGAAATGAAATTGAATGATCCTAATGAACCTGGATCAACTTGATATAGACATGATGCCTAAGTTGAATAAGCACTCTCTAAACAACTTATCCATTTGTGAGACACCGCCATTCCCGGTGTTGTTGCTCATTCAGTATATACTATGGTGTGTATTCCCTTTCCCATTGCCAAAGTGTCACAAAGTTAAGTCGGTCAAGTCATCCCTTAGCCTAGCCAGTTGTTTTAGCCTTCACCCTTCACTAGCAAATTGATCATAGCTATGAAGTGAGTATGGTCTTGAAAGTTTGGTCTGAGTAATAATAATAATTAATGACATTATATATTTGATTTAGATCACCAGTAATGATTAATTTGTGTTATAATTGTTATTTGAATAAGTGGTAGAGCATGCATTAACCTTTGACACTTTGCAGCAGCTTCTGATGATAGATCTGAGTTATAGTTGGTCATGTTGACTTGGTCAAACCTAGTTTGACCAAGGTCAACCATAGGACATGAGATGGTTGGACCTTGTGATGATATGGATTGATGATATATGGTCTATGTACATGTACATGATTCTATGCAGCAGCTACAGGGTTATGATGATGATTCATGGTTTACAACAGTATTTGATTATTTACAGATTATTATTATTTGACCTGTTCCGGTATATTGGATATATATATTGATCATGCAGAGACTCATATGGTGTATGAGTACACATCTTGGATGGACTTGGACCTTCTGAGTCCAATGAGATAGTTTGTTTTCAGTTCCGGGCACTTACAGTGATGATTGAGCCTCAATAGGCTATCCCAGTGCAGTTTTGGTCTGTCGGAGACCCTGTCAGAGTAGATGTGATTTTTATCCGGTTGACCTAGAGCACTGTTCTTGGAGGGGGTGGTCCAACCACTTGTTTTTACCATACTACCCCACTCCCGGACACACTGGTGCCCTCACCTTGACAGCGTAGGCACTCCAGGAGGCAGTTTGGGGCAGTTTCACGCTTCCCGAGACATTTCAGGATTGGTAGAAATGGCTATTGAGGAATTCGATTTGGGCTACTGAGGCAATGTCTTGGCATGGGATGATTAGTGATGATGGATTGATGTCTTCCACACCTCCTCCAGCAGTTTCAGCTTCATCGGGGCCCGCATCCATCACTTATGGCATTTTCTGATGATTTCTGAGGTCTTTTGAGGCCTACGATTTGTCCATGGAGGCACGATTTGGTATATTGATGACTATTTTATTCCATAAGATTCTTATTATACTTTGTCATCATGATTTGGTGGGATTCCCCTCTTCTAGGGCGATTTTGTCCACTTACATTATATTTTATTAGTGATCCATGTATTTTATTGTTGAGCTCATCTCAACCATTGATTAGACATTTGTATCTTTTAATCTTATCCACTCATTCAAAAAGTGGTTAGGATTTTGATGACTCTCCTTCCTATTTAAAGGAGAGAGCTTCTAATTGTAAGGGGTCCTTGGCTCTTGGATTATTGGTATAGAAAAACATTCTTGTGGTCTCCTTTGCATCTGGTGTTCTTAGATGGTGATTGGAAAGTCTATTGCAACCTAGCATTTGGAATTTGTGGTAAGATCTATTTATTTTGGAAATCATTGTCTTGTCTACAGGAGGGCGACTTCAACAAGGGCGATTTTGCAAGGCTTCTTCAAATCGACTTTCTTGGCATTTGCTTGTATCAGGGGGTTATCATTAGTATCATTGTGATCTATGCTATCTTTTTGTTACTTCTCTTGTGGCATTAGTCTTATCTCTTGATTACATCAAATCTGATATTGTTGACATTTGTTGTGCAGGAGAGAGGGCGCATTGGCTTCTTGGACTAAATCGATTGCATAGAAAACTACCTCAAAGCTTCTCGAATTGATCGGGTTGGCATAGATCATCATCATCAAGGCATGTACAAGGTTACCCAGGTAAGATCCACAGGTTTGTTTCTCTTATCTTGATCCAATCCATTGACATAGCTCATAAATTGATAAAACCCTTATTTCTTCAAACCCTCATTTTTACATTTTCTCAGATCTACTTAGATCTAGTGGGTTGTTGGGTATATTGAAAACCCACTTCTATAGCATCCACGGCATCCCGGATCTATAGTTTGGTGAGAATTGGCTTCCATTTGACCCTCTTCCCAAGCCAACCTAGCTTCTCCAAGCAAGGGCACACTTCTTGGTGAGGGTGAGTTGACCTAGATCTAGTTGATGGGTAGTTGAGATCCCAATTGTTTCATGATCTACACATCCAATAACCTACCCCCTGATTGTTACTTTTCTGATTTCTACCTTGTGGGCCCTATTCCACATTTTAAGGGATTTAATCCCCATTTTGGACCACTTGGTATCTTTAAACTCAGATCTAGTAAGATCTAGCCATCGGATTGCCTTGAAATTGTAGATCCACACTCCCACTTGATCAACCTACTTGCATCTAAAGTTTGGATGCCATTGGACTTGTCTTGATCCATTTATCCCACATTTTAGCCTCCTTGGGTAAAGTCGCACCACCTTGGAGAAGTGAGTTGGTCCACTTCTAGGACGTGGGTACTTGAGATTTTAGTGGATTTGGAACAGGCATAATTCAAAACCTAGGTCTAGTGTGTCACTTCATCAAATCTTGCTCGGGGGATAGCATTCCTTGTTTTAAGAGATTGTGGTCCACTTAGGTTAAACCTAGATCTAGACCTATTCATCCATCAAGACTTTAATTGCCCACTTGTCTCATGCAATAGGAGTCCTTAACCATAAGTTAACCTTACTTTGACTTCATTATCCCAATTCCCAAGGCACTGGTTTCTCTCCAAGTCAATTCGACTTTCCTAGATTGTTGGATTAACTTGTGGTTTGACCTTTGTGTGGTGAACTAAACCCTTTGATGTCATCATGTATCATGATCAATCTTGTCACTTGTACTAGTTAGCCCCAATTCAACCCCTAAACTACCCTGCATTGGACACGGTTCCCAAGGCAGTGGATTTTCTCAGATTGAACTAGTACTTTAATCCTGGATCATATTTCACAAATCATAAGTCACTCTCACATCAATAATGAACCAAAGCTATACTCATTGAACCCCTCACTTGTCTTGTGACTTCATCCTAAGGTCTAGGATAAACCATACACCTTACTTCACTTAGCATTAACTTGATTTGGTGTCTTGGTTTTGATCTCTCCTGTCGGGAGTAGATCGGGTCTCCCCCTTTATTGTCTGGGCTAGATAACATAAAGTGAAGGTTGCCTCGACTGGCATGAAAACCATCTATTGGAGGTTGAGGTGATCATGGTTGCACCTTTTGAGTTTCCCTTCCCTATTGCCATCCATGAGTGGATACATCCATAGGGGTAAATACAGTTTAGGTGATAACAAGTCTATCGACAAGGGTTCACTCCGCACTGTCTCCAACAAATTATCAACCTAACTCCTTTATACA
Source organism: Larix kaempferi (assembly GCA_027924585.1). NCBI lineage: Eukaryota > Viridiplantae > Streptophyta > Pinopsida > Pinales > Pinaceae > Larix > Larix kaempferi. The sequence continues at coordinate 244,085 of BSBM01000903.1, forward strand.
CCGTCCTGGAAAGGTGTAACCCTTTCCAGCAACACTTGCAAAGCAAGTGCACTCTCACCCGAGGTGGATAAGAGGGATGCTAGAACTAAGCTTCCGCAGTTGTGAAGAGGATACGTGCACATTAACCAGAGATTAAAACTTTCATAACAGTCCATTAACCAATCATTCACATCTTATTCACAATACATACATTCAGAGCATATTCAACAAGATATTCACACTAATCAATAACAACATATATTCACATTAATCAATAGAAAGCATTCTCATAACCCGTAATTTATCATCACATAATTGCACAACAACAGAATTCATATCATAACCGAACATCTTCATTCATTCATCAAAACCTACGGAACAACCCTCATAGAAACAGTCAAGTCATCATATCGCAGATATAACCGAACCCAAAAGATAGGATAAATCTCCAAAACTCTGATGCCCTTAGGCTTACAATCTTGCTTTATTTATATGCTTTTATCTTATTACAAAATGGTCCACATGACCGACTCGACTAATCTAACAACTCTTATGCTTTCACAAAAAGTGGTGAAAGGTCTTTTTTTCGCGGAATGACCCTTCTACGCCTATCGGCTTCCGCACTTACTGCGAATCTATCCCGTGCCAACAGGGCTATAGTGAGCAATTAAAGGCTTACCGTATCTACATCCCAGGATTCCGCCAAATTGAACTCAGCCGGGATGTTACTTTTGATGAAGACATAGCTTTCAACAAATACAAGAAGACTCATGAGGATGAAGAGGAGCATGAAAATCCTAGAGTTACAAAAACAAACATTGTACCAGAAAGAAATGTTGAAGAAGAACCGATTCCATAGGATCATGACATGGCAGAACCTCATTGACCCGAGGAGACACCTCATGAGGAAAATACATGGAAGAGAATACCATCTTGGGAACAAGAATTAATACAAGATGCAGGAAGGTATTGGGCCCTAGAAGGAACTACTAGATAAAGCAAGAGACCAAGGCCATACTCTAGTTATGTAGCCTTGATGTGTAACCTTGTTGAAGAGGAACCGACATGTTTTGAAGATGCAGTAAAGATGAAGGAATGACTGTATGCTATGAATGAAGAATACCAGTCCATCACCAAGAATGATTTTTGGGATGTGGTACCAAGACCCAAGGAAAAGTCAGTCGTTTCATCAAAGTGGATCTTCAAAACAAAACACTCAGCAGACGAAAGCATTGAAAAGTACAAGGAAAGGTTCATAGCTTGAGGGTTCTCTCAGAAGGAAGGAATTGATTATGAGGAGACCTTTGCTCCTATGTCTAGATATACCTCAATTAGAACCATTCTTTCCTTGGAAACCAAGATGAAATGGAAGTTACATCAGATGGATGCAAAGATGGTGTTCCTGAATGGGAATATAGAAGGAGAAGTATATATCGAGAAACCAGAAGGATTTGAAACAAAAGATAGAAAGTCACATGTATGCAAACTAAAGAAAGCATTGTACAGGTTGAAGCAAGCACCCAAAGCATGGTATGGAAGAATTGATAGCTTCCTGATGAGCTTGGGATTTACCTAGAGTAAAGAAGATTCTAATATTTATTATAAGATTATGGGTGATGAACCTATGATACTATTGTTGTATGTGGATGATTTTTTCATAAGATGAGAAGACAAGCCCATCAATGAATGTAAGATAAGGCTTGCAACAGAATTTGAGATGAAAGACCTTGGTATGATGCATTATTTTCTAGGTCTTGAAGTATGGCAGTTTCCAGATGAGATTTTCTCGAGTCTGGGAAAATACATAGTTGATATCGTGAAGAGATTTGGGATGATGGATTGTAAGGCTATGACTACTCCGATGGTGACAAAATTGAAGCTCCTGAATGATGCTTCATCAGAGATAGTAGATGTCACCATGTATAGACAGATTATTGGGTCATTGATGTACTTGACCAATACTAGACCAGATATATGTTTTGCTATGAACACATTGAGCCAGTATATGGTGGAGCCCAGACATGTTCACTTGATTGCAACAAAACATGTGATGAGGTACCTATAGGGTATGTTGGATTATGGACTCAGATATGCCTCAAATAGTGATTTCAGGCTGTACAGATACATAGAATCATATTGGAATGGAAGTGCCGAAGATAAGAAAAGAACTTCAAGATGTTGCTTTAGTTTGGGATCATGCATGATCTCATGGATCAGTAGAAATCATCCCTGTGTTGCACTCAGTACAACAGAAGTTGAATATGTAAAAGCTTGTTCAACTTGTAACAGAGCAGTTTGGCTTTGCAAGATGTTGGCAGGATTGTTCGATGCAAAGATAGATGTGATAGATATACTCCGTGACAACCAGAGTTGCATCAACATGACAAAGAATCCTGTGTTCCATGATAGATTGAAGCACATTGAGATAAAGTTCCACTATATCTGGGATATGGTGCATAAGGGAGCTATAAAGCTCAAGTATGTTCCTACAGGGGAAGAAGTTACTGATGTGTTGACCAAGCCTCTATCTCGCATAAAGTTTGAATACTTTCGAGACAAGATTGGTGTGGTCCGAAAGGACCTCCCTCGAAAGAGGGAGTAGAGTTATAGTCCTTAGGTGACTAATGGCAGTGTAGAGGTGACTGATGCCGGTCTAGGGGTGACTGAAGATCAGTACTTGCCGAATGATAGATTTCCAGTCCTTAGGTGATTGATGGCGGTACAGAGGTGACTGATGCCAGTCTAGGGGTGACTGAAGATCAGTACTTTCCAACTGATAGAGTTCCAGTCCTTAGGTGACTGATGCCGGTCCAGATGTGACTGAAGTCAGTCCAGGGGTGACTGAATATTAATACCTGCCGATTGATAGTGTTACATTCCTTAGGTTACTAATGCCGGTCCATAGGTGACTGATGCCGGTCCATGGGCGACTGAAGATCAATACTTGTTGACTGATAGAGTTTCGGTCCTTAGGTGAATGATGCTATTCTAGAGGTGACTGATGCCGGTACAGGGGTGACTGAAGATCAATACTTGCTGACTGATAGTGTTCCAATATTGTGTTTACTGATGATGATGTTCCAGCTGACGATGTTGCTGATCCAACATAAGATGTTCCAGTTGATGATGTTGCTGATGATGATCCAACAGAGGATGTTCTAGCTGATGATGTTGCTGATGATGATCCAGCAGAGGATGTTCCAGTTGATGATGTTGCTGATGATGATCCATATAAGGATGTTCCAACTGAGGATGATCCAACAGAGGATGTTCTAGCTGATGATGTCGTTGATGATGATCCAACAGAGTATGTTGTTGATGATGTTACAGAATAATATGTTGCTGAGGATGTTCCAACAAAGGATGTTGGTGACGATGTTCCAGCAGAGGATATTGCTGACGATGTTCCAGCAAAGGATGTTGCTCCGGCAAAGGATGTTGCTAATGATGATGCTGATGAGGATGTTCCAACATATGTTACCCTAGACATATGGTGATCCAAAAATTCCTACGACATATAGAGATTCACAAGTTAGTTGTGCAGCTGTTGATGTTACCTGCAGAATACTGTCCTAGTTAAGAGGGAGTGTAAAGAAATGTAACTATAGAAGATATTCTATTTGTACTTGTCTATTGTATTATTGTATTCCTCCTTCGAGAGATGTCATTGATGTAATTAATAATGTAAGAGTCATTGAAAGAGTCAATGTAAACCCTAGGTCTTGTGTCGACATAGAAGAACCCATAAAAGATTATTATATTTTGTATTTGACAAGTCAGCCCATTCAGTTAGGAGAAGTCGGCTCATTTGGGGAAAATTCACCCCAATAGAAGAATATAAATAGAGGACGAGTCTATCATTTTTAATCAATCAACTTACTCACACAAGTTCGAATAGGAGAGAGAGAGAAGTTCGCACAAGTGGAGGAGAAGCTGATTTTGTCTTGGGGTTTATGTTTGTACTTTGTGAAATTTATATTGAGGAAGTTTTGCAGGGTTTTCTCCCTTATGGTTTCCCCGAGAGAAATATTGTGTTCATTGTGTTTGTTGTGCTTGTATTTATTTCAGTGATAGATTGTTTAATGTTATTATGCTAAACAAGTAAAAACTAACAATATGAAAATTTTCCATGATACAAACATCTCATCATAGGTATTATCCAGGAACTAGCATATAGGCACCATCCTCCCTCCGTCTACAATGCATTCGCCAGTATTCCCCATATGATAAACGCCTGACCCCACCATCATTTTTGCATTTTAAGAACAAGACTCCCCCTCATAAAGGCCTCACTTTACAGTCCTGATGTTCCATCAACATCATTACCGCGAATCAATTTATAAAATCCTCTCCCCCATGGGTGTTTGTACCACCGCAAACCCCATCATTATTTGGAACCCATGATGTCAAACCCCCCACAAGTCCGTGGAATTTTCCCCACACGTGAAAATATCCACCCATATTTATCATCTTATAGTTGCACGTTTACCCCCCCATCTTCTGTAGTCATTGACGTCAAATTACTTGGCACATGTTATGATCAAGAATCATAGTTGACCACTCATACTTCCATGCGAAGGATACCATTTGTAGTCTTCTTCGTACCATTATCTTTGCGAAGACACCAACCGGCCCCCCTCCCTCTGTAGCAACCAAATCTATCCAGGTATTCCCATAGGAACACTCTGCATGGTATTGATTCACGAGGAACCCGTTTTCGCGTTTGCAAGACAACCCTCACATCATTTTTGGAAAAAGTTTCTCGACCCACGCAAAACCATGGGAACTCCATCCATCATCAAATTGATTCCCCGATTCATCCCAAACCACAGGAATCCAACCCATCATAAAATTGGTCCCCCGACACACCAAAAACTGTGGGGACCCCACCAATTATTCCTTATGTACAAATTGTTCCCCAATCCACTCAAAACCATGGGAGCATCACTATTTTTTTGGCAGCAACCCTTGGTCACCAGCTTTGACCAATGTCGTTGAGTCACCTTATCCCTAGTATTATGCGTTTTGTCAGTCACCATGTCCCTAACACATCCCTTCATATGTAGTTTGTCTCCCTCCATTACACTCTATTCCTTTATTTTGAAGAATGCTTCCGACCGTTACTCCCCAAGTTTACATCAATCAAAGGAAGTCATGAGCCTCACGCTTACCAACCAGTCTTGTGTCAGGTCTATCCATCCAACAGCCAGTTACAAAATGATTTTAGTTTCCAGAGTAAGACCCTCGTCTTATCATGTACTTTATTTCTTGTACCTTGGGGTCCCTTTTCAATCGCCAGGGGGGATCATCTCAAACTAAGTAGGGAAATCCCGCAGTGCTTCCTAAGTTAGTAGTCTCTCCTATTATTAATGTCAACACATATATAAAATTAGGGAGAGCCATACGTTTCAAAGGTCATGGTGTTCACATTTAGAAATCATGATAGCAACAGTTCAATAGAATTTGGTCTCCCAACCCACTTCCTTAGTAACTATAGAAACATTTCCAGGTTTAGTTACTATCGCATGGAGTGAAGTCACCTTCATCCACGTACTAGCAATTTTTATGAGTGGTCCCCTTAGTACTCTTATATTGTAGCCATTCTGGTAGATCTCCATGAGCATGGGTATGCCTACCCCGTTTGTATAAAACAACACTCTTGGTTACAGCTCCACCCACAACCTTCTCTCTTAATAAGGTCCTATTTATCCACCTATGTTTCACACACTTTGAAGAACAACAGAGAGAACAAAAAACAAACAATGATGCATTATTGACTCTCTCGTACCCTCTGGACCTCATACATTAGGGGGCATCTATTAACCCTCAAATCCCACACACCTGCAACATTTTTGCAATTTACATGATAAAGCATCTTTGACATACAGCATGCAACCCATCGAAGACATCCTCATTAGAACCAATAAGTAGCATGCATCTAGAAACACCCAAAAACAATAAAAAACTACAACCGTGCGACCACATGTCTATAAATATGCGCTACTATGCGTATTACCAGAATGAAAACTGCGCAACTAGCACAGATATTCCTTCATTATCCACGTGATTGAAAGAGACAACAAAATCTCAACCACCAACGACCGATTAAAAACTCATGAAATCTCCATTACCTCCACAAATTCGAATTTGGCTCCTCACACACTTGGTTTCCTTAAATGACCCCTTTTGTGTACCTTGGAGCTAGATCATGAGATCAAGGAGTTTACATTGGGATCTAGTTATTTCTTGGCCACTTCTTGAACTATAAAAGGAAGGCATGGGCATGCTTATGAAGAAGAGAAATTAGAGCAAGGTTATGTTGTTGGAATTGTGCTAAGCTCCTTTATAGCTCGCCTCTTCCCTCTTGTCTAGCATCTACCAAGCTCCCTTACTACCTTACTTCAAGGGGAAAGTGTTCTTCTCATTTGTTCTTGAAGCTACTTATCATCTAGTGTGGACTAGATATAACTCCCTAAGAGGGTTTGTTTGCATTCATGGAGCTCACATATCCTAAGTGTTGTACATGCTTGACGACTGGGAAATACAAAAGTGGTTTGGAATTTATTGGTTGTTGGAGTTTGCATTCCTACCCCTTTGTTATTTGTTTTATTTTATTTTCATTTTCTTTGTTTATTCATTTTTTTCTAACAACCACTTGCATCATCACTTGGAGCACTCAGCCACACAATATGGGAACCTAATACTGAAGCCTTGCTGCAACCTACAAGGCTTTTCCCCTTACCAAGTGGGAATGATTCACCCTTGTGCAATATTTTTCACAACAATGTCTCCTCATTTTCACTTGAAGGCTGCTACCTACACTGTAAATCATTAGATACTTTGTATCAACCTTTGGAGCTTCTTTATTCTCATTCTTTTTCATTCGAATAAGCTCATGGGGCTTCTTGGATGAAAATCCTTCCTCAAAATTTACATCCCATATTACTACTACGTTTTTTTGCTATGGAATAAAGACCGTGTAAGCCATTGAAGTTTCACCATAACCAACAAACAAACCTTTCCTAATGGAGGGCTACAACTTTGTCCTCTTCTCTATTAGAACAAGGATATAAACTAGATAACCAAATATGAAAAATTGACTCACCTTTGGATTTACACCAGTGAATGTGTTATATGAGGAGACCTATTCTAGATGTAGATTATTGTGTTGCTTGCTTCTTCCCATAGAAACATTGGAAAATCCTAGTCATGGATCATGGCCTTAGAAACCCCTACAATGCGTCGATTCTGTTAGAATTTTGATACATCTAGGATGGTTATGTTAGATCTTCAAACAATTTATATATATTAACACAATAACCATATGCAATGGGATCATCCAAGCACACCATACAAAAGATACACAAATATTTACCCCAGGAAAAACCGCTCATGGGAAAAACCCAACAAAACTTCTTCAATATAAATTCGTCACAAGTACAATGCCAATCTAGTACATCAAGAGCTAAAGGCTCTTACACAAATATCCTGAGAATAAGATAAGATAGAAAACCCAAACATAAGCTTCCTCCAAATGCAGATACACTCCCATGTGCACTTGTTCACTTGCTTGAGCAAAATTTTGATGTTCCAAATGAGGAATTTGACCCCTTTATTTATACACATGTATGGATGACTTTTTCACTATAGGGCAAACTTCACTGGGGCAGTTTTTCCCATTGTTTGGGGCAGTTTACCCACTGACTTCTGTTGAGCCGACTTGTCTATTTTGACTTATTCTTTTAGGGTTTTTACATAATAAATTACAATATGAATATCTTCCGAAGGAATATAATAAAAATATAATAAGAATATCTTCCGAAGTTACATTCTTCCACACTCCCTCTTAACAAGGAAGGTATTCTTCTGGCATTGTCATCATCATCATCCCGCTGCTGCAACTCTATACTCTGACCATTGACTTCTGACATCTCTCAAATCTATACATCACTATAATTTTTAAATGAGCAAGCCATCTGGTGGGTCCGACTCAAGAGCGTACATTGTTGGTTGTGGAGCCTGATCTTCTAGTATCATAGATGATGTTGTTTTAGTCGTGTTTGTACCCCAGGTTTGGTTATGATCCCGGCACACGCACGCACAATTTTTGTTATGGTTTTTTTTTGCGCCAACAGATTACGAGCCCATGGGTTTTGGTAGCCCGTGGTATTTTCCCATGGTATTTCCCCTATAAAAGGAAGACATTGTATTATGGATGTGGTATTGTAGCATTGTAAAGATCTATGAGATCATGTGAGAGAGACTGAGAGAGAGTGAAGAGGAAGTTGTAGTGGATGTGCTACGGGTTGTATCCCTTCATTTGCTGGATGGTATAACAATAAGGATTGGAAATTTATGTGTGGACGTAGCCCATCTTGGGTGAACCACGTTATATTGGTGTCTCTCTTGTAATGTGTTTGTGTAATTTATATTTGCATCTTGTTTAATGTTATTGCTAAGTGATCCCGTTTTATAACATACATTACGTTGTAACAGCGACCACCTGTGTTACCTCACCACATGTCTATATAATCTCGTGAGTGTAGCCTAGGAGACTCAATTACATCACACACAATGACTACTTGCAAACACATCATATCATGTGGAGAACAACCCAGGTCCGAAACCTGCATCTTCGCACATCAGGGAAACACAACTCTGTGAGTGCAGCCTAGGATACTCAATTACGCCACACACAGTGACTGCCTGCTACCATGTTACCTCATGCGGAGAATATCCCAGGTTTGAAACCTGTGTCTTTGCACATGTGTGTTTCCAAACATAGCACAATAGTCAAGAGACTCAATTATGTCACCAGTGTGACTACCTACTGCATCCTCGTAGGTGTATTCCAAGAGACTCAATTACGTCACACAGAGTGACTACCCACTGCAACCTCGTGAGTGTAGTCTAGGAGACTCAATTACGTCACATAATCAGTGACTACCCACTACAACATCACATCTCAAGTGGTGACATGCCTGGGAGCTCAATTACGTCACTATGTGACTACCTGCGTCTCACACGTGCTATGTTACTCATACCTCCCTCTTTTGAGGAACCTTGATCTGGACCACTTCTTGGCACGAGATTAGTCCGCATAAAGTGCGGAAGCCGATAGCTATGAAAGGGATAATCTGCGAAAGAAGGGTCATTTACGGAGAACGAGGAAGCACAAGATTAGTTTAAGTTGTTAGAATTGGTCACGTGGACTGTTTTGTAACCACTTAGTGTCATATAAATAGGATCATGATTGTAAGTGTAAGAGCATTGAATGATGCATAGAGAAATCGAGCTTTTGAGTTTTGATCTAGTTGTTGATCTGTTTTGTATCCGCGATATGATGTATTGACTGTTTTTACGAAGGTCATTCTGCAGGTTTTAATGAATGCATGAAGATGTTCGATTATGGTTCTATCTTTGTCTTTGGTTCCATTAGATGGTGAATGTGAATGTTTGGGAGATGTTTAATACTCTGTGGGTTTGGTAATTGATGTTCATGCTAATGAGTAGTTAGATCATGTTGATGCGAATGTCTATTATGTGTTGACTCTGCGATTGATGAATATGCGAATGATGAACTGTTAGCATTGTGTGAAATATATAATCTCTGGTTTCTGCGGTTGTAATGTGTGTTTGACGCATGTACTCAACTCCACTGTGGAAACTTGGTTCCTGCAGCCCCCTTGTTCATCTCAAGTGAGACTTCACTCGCTCTGCGAGTGTTGCTGGAAAGGGTAAAACCTTTCTGGGCCGGTGCGCAAAGGAGTTTGGGTTGGTGTTTGTTGACAACAGTGCGAAGTGAACCCTGTCAACAAATGCTGTGTAAACCCCAATCCAAGCTTATCCTTGAAGTAATTAAAATTCACTCTTGGCGGAGGCTTGGTCAACACATCGAGTTTTTGCTCCTTTGTCGCTATACACTGGAGCCTCACTGCTCCTCTCTGCACCATATCCCAGATATAGTGATGCTTGATTTCGATCTTCTTCGAATTTTCATGAAATAACGAGTTCTCAGACAACTTCACACAAATTTGGTTTATTTCATAGAGAATACAATTCACCTCTAAGTCGAGATCGAACAATCCCGCAAGTAAATTCCGAAGCGACATTGCCTCGTAGCTTGCCGAATAAGCTGCCATATACTATGCTTCGGTTGTATGGAGTGACCGTTTGCTTCCTACTGATCCAGGAGATCATACTTGATCCCAAATTGAAGCAACACCTTGATGTGCTCTTTCTATCTGTGACAGTACTGGACCAATACGCATCAACATAACCTTGCAGGTTAATCTTTTATTTTGACACATGTCTGAGGCCATTATCAATCGTACCCTTTAGGTATCTCAACACATGCTTTCCCGCAATCAGGTGAACATGTCTTGGCTCTACCATGTACTAAATCAATGTGTTCACCACAAAGTATATATCCAGCCTCATGTTCGTTAAGTACATCAACGATCCAATCATCTTCCTGTATACCGTGGCATCCACTATCTACGAAGAAGTATCACACAACAAATTCATATTCAATGCCATTGGTGTGGCTATGGATTTGTAATCCATCATCCCAAATCTTTTCAAGATCTCTACTACATATTTTCCTTGGCTAAGGAAAATTTATTTTGGATTCTACCACACCTTAAGACCTAAGAAGTAATGCACGATACCCATGTCTTTCATCTGAAACTCTGCGGCAATTTTCCTCTTCGTTTATGCAATGAGCTTCTCATCACCTGTTAGGAAGAGGTCATCTACATACAATAGTAGTATCACTGGTTTCCCATCCTCAACCTTGAAGTAAAGGTTGGAATCCTCTTTACTCTTGGCAAATCCCAATATCATCAGAAATCCATCTATCCTACTGTACCATGTACTAGGTGCCTGTTTCAAACCGTACAAGGCCTTATTCAATTTGCACATATGTGTCTACCTGTCATCTGTCTCAAATCCTAGTGGCTACTCCACATACACTTCCTCTTCTACTACACCATTCAAGAAAGATGTCTTCACATCCATTTGGTGTACCTTCCACTTCATCACTGCAGCTATCACAAGTATATCTCTAATGGAAGTGTATCTTGCAACAAGAGCAAATGTCTCCTCATAGTTGACTTCCTCTTTTTAAGAGAAACTATAAGCCTTTCCTTGTACTTTTGTAGTATGCTTGATTTTCTACTGCTGAATCTTCATCACTTGTTCTTTGGAACAAGTCTTATCATCCTACTTTTGTGGGTCATAGCACATGATTTTTCCTACAAGTCAAATTTAGTCATATGATTAGTAAAATTCCATGTGATGACAATTTTTTATGCATAATGCACACACTCATGTAACCAATGCATCTTAGCCAATGCTTCAGCAAAACACTCATCCATATCCCATATACACACGGTAACTATCTAGATGCCTTCCATCTCTACCAGAACATATTATTAAGAGCCTACACTGCTCTCAACATGTTAGCAAAGAGGTTTCATCCTAGACTAGCTCCATCAAGGGCTCATGGGATGTTGTGCAACACTCTAGGCCACTTACCCATAACATGCACTACATGATCATATTGCTGGTCAATCTTAGTCATAATTAAGCGCATAAAAGAAAAACGCACTACAGATCTACATGTAACTTTTATGAGCAATGTCCTTAAAAAATACTCAAGAACTCAAATGACAGTAAATACTTATCTTTTATGTGTTTTGTATGCTCCCTCTTAGTTTCTTCCTCCTTGTAGAAGTCATTGGAGTTTCTGGAAGCGTATTCTACTCCATCATCTGATTCTGAAGACCTTGAACTTCTTCTTCATCTAGTCTGGAACTTTTATAAGTCTTCATCCTTGGTCCTCATGTACTGGATTCAAGGTCTCCTTTGCTTTGTCATCACCTCTTGAAAACGAACTCTTCATGCTCTTGCCTCGTGCACATCCTTTGCATATGCCTTCATGTTTTGTTTGGATCTCGGGTAGACCCTTCAGTAAAGCCTTGTAGTGTTTTTGTGCCATAGTTCACTTGGTTCCATAGTGTCATGAACCAATGCTTGATTTGGTTATCCTTTTAATTTGTACAAGCCTCCCTCTTTCTCTCCAATTACTATTGTATCATCAAAAGTTCAAGACATATTCTTTGTCACTTGAGAAATCTTCCCTTGATTTCTTCTTAACTGGTTCATCATCTTCTGTAGTATGAGCATGATGCCTCTTCTTATTTCCTTTCTTGTTGTTGACTTTCTTCTTGGGGAAATTTATTGCAATGTGTCCCATTTCATTGCAATTGTAACATTTGAAGTTTGAGTAGTCTCTCGGAGGTATTTGAATCTTGTGGAATCTTCTAGACTTGTGAGAGTGATATTCTTTATTGCTCCTCTTTGCATGAGATTCCAAGGCTTGGTTATCATATTATCCCATATTTTCTTCTTTGGTTTCAATTCTGGTTTCTTCCCAAGCATAAGTTTCCCAAAGCCTACTGAAATTGACGAGCTTCCTTCTAGAACATATTCCTTGAATGAATGATTCCCATAATCTTGGGAGATCATTCAATGTAATCATTACTAATTCTTCATTTTCGACATGGTCTCCAATAGATTCCAATTGTTCTTTGATTTGGGAGACCCTTGAGAAATAATACTGAATGCTTTCTGAGCTCTACATAGTCACACCCTTGAGTTGAGTTCTCAAGGTCATATTTCTATTGATGTTCTTCCCTTTGAATAATCTCTTCAATGCATCGAACATCTCTTTAGGAGTCTACAAAGATGAGATACGGGGGATCAAGTGATCCCTAATGGATTCCGCAATGATCCTCTTGGCCTTAACCAAGTTCTTCTTGTTTTTAGCTTTGCCTTCATCTCCCTCTGGCTCCACAACTTCTTCTTTGACATAGTTGTCCAATTCATTTTCTTTTAGAATGAGCATCACTCTATACTTCCAGGCACAAAAGTGATATTTTCCTTCAAGATTATCCTATAGCTTGGTATTGTTTGTCATCTTGATGATAATGAGAACCTAAAATGGAAATAGAGATAATAGCACTTACCAATTGAGATGCTCCAGTTGAGTTCTTTCTTCAATGTCTTCTGAGGTCTGACTTCTGGATGACCTAGGGTTTGTTAGAGAAACCCTAATTTTTCAACTTTAGAATATTGAAAAATTAAATGGAGAGAGAGATGCAAATCCCTAAGGTGAGTTGAGGAAAGGTCCTTTTCTTGCAAATTTCTGGCCAAGACTGTAAAAAATTGGAAACCCTAATTTCTGCAGTTGCTCCAATTTCTACAGAATTAGGTCAAAATTTGAAAATTCTCGGATCTAGAATTTGCCTCCACAAGAAGATGCGCCCTCCCAGGGAAAATTATATTGACCTCCTTTTCAGGCTGACCTATGGTGAAAATCCTCCGAAACAAGAAACCCTAGTTTTCACTTCCATCAGTTTCTGCTGCACAAGGTCTTCTTTCAGGCTAGCTTTGAAACCATGTTAGAATTTTGATAATTATAGGATGGTTATGTTATATCTTCAAAATTTTTATATATATTATCACAATAACCATATGCAATGGGATCCCTGAAATATAGACAAGCACACCATACAAAAGAGACACAATAATTTACCCTGGGAAAACCCTCTCATCGGAAAAACCCAACAAAACTTCTTCAATATATATTCGTCACCAATACAATGCCAATTTAGTACATCAAGAGCTAAAGCATCTTACAAAAATATCTCAATAATAAGATAATATAGAAAACCCAAACATAACCTTCCTCCAGCTGTAACTACTCTCCCATGCACACTTGTTCACTTGCTTGAGCGAAATTGTGATGTGCCAAATGAGGAATTCGACCCCCTTATTTATACACATGCCTGGATGAATTTTTCACTATAGGGACGACTTCACTAGGGTATTTTTCCCCATTGTTTGGGGAAGACTACCAATTGTTTGGGGCAGTTTACCCACATAATTTTGTTGAGACAACTTGTCTATTTTGACTTATTCTTTTAGGGTTTTTACATAATCAATTACAATATGAATATATTCCGAATGAATATAATAAGAATAAAATACGAATATATTCTGAAGTTGCATTCTTCAATAGATTCTTTTGTTTTGCGACCCCATTTTGTTGTGGGTTGTATGGAACAATTATCCCCCTCTTGATTCCTATGTCTGTACATAAGCCCTTGAATTCCTTGGAGGTGTACTCACCTCCATTGTTCGATCTCAAAACATCAAGATTCTTTCTTGTTTGGTTTTTGACCTGAGCTTTGAACTACTGAAACTTGCTGAAGACCTCATCCCTAGTCTTTAGGAAGTAGATCCAAGTTTCGCAAGAGAATTCATTATTGAAGGAAAAATAATACATGCTTCCTAAGATTAATGTTTTCTGACATAAATTCACAAACATTTGAATGTACTAGGTTTAGGATATCCTTATACCTATGCCCACTACTTGGGAAAGTATCCTTGGAATGCTTTCCAAGTATGCACCCTCTACATACTCCCTATTTCTCAATGTTAATCTCTAGAAGATCCGTGACTATATCCCTCAGAATAGGAAACCTCTATGATGCAAGTGCCTCATTCTCTTGTGCTACAACTTGCAAAAGTTGTTAGTGTTATGAACTAGGGCTCAAACAAGTTCATTCTGTAACTTGTATAAATTTCCTTTCCTAACCTTTATCACTTATGCTGATTTTGGGATAGAATCCTTTGACCAAAGAAGGATTTGGCACTTCTTGAACTATATTGTAAATCCCTTGTCTTCTATAACCAAAATTGAAAGCAAATTTTTTCTAAGACCTAGAACAAACGAAACATCGTCAAAATCTAAAGAGTTACTTGAATAGAATTGGAAGGGAATAGTGCCAACTCATGCTACTGGATATTTGACATTATCACCAACCTCAACTTGAAATCTTGAGTTTTTCTCTTTTAGAATTGAAAACAATTCTCGATCTAAATTCATATGCCTAAATGCTCCATTGTCTACATACCAAGCATTCATCGAAATCATGTTGGTATAAAGGAACGATACCATCAAGAGATCCTTGTCGAACTTGGAAGCAAAGTTGTTGATATATGTTTTAGTAGAGGCTACTAGCTAATTTTGCAGTTGCATTCCTTTACCCTTCTTCTTGTCTGGACACCGCAATGCATAATGTCCATGCTTATGAGATATGAAGTTCTTGATTTTACTCAAGTCCTTCTTCCCCACCTACGAGGTTGACTCCTCATTCTTTCCCTTACCCTTATTGGGGCCCTTACCTTTGCTCTTCATCGTTTTACCAAATAGGGCACATTCACTATCATCTTCCTATTTGTTGGCCTTTGAATCTACCCGAGTATCATCCTGGATATAATCATCCCATAATATTTCAAAGGATGGAATATTCTCACGAGCACAATCAACTTGGAAAAATGTTTTGCATTGAGCTGGGAGACTATTAAGTGTTAGATTCACTATCTCTTTGTCTTCAATACTCTGCCCAATTATTCCAAGTTGATTACAAATCTACATGACCTTCATCAGGTAATTGGTAACTATGTTTAATATGGTCATCTCTACAAATTCGAGTATGTTATGCAATATCATCTTCTTGTTTATGTTTTGCTCTAGTAAAGGGTAATCAACACATTAAATCTATCCTTTGTTGTCTTCTTCTTGGATATACCAGGGATCAAGCAATCCTTTATAACATCCATGGCCATCCACTTGGATTTCAATTCCTTCTTGTGAGCTTCCAAACTTATGGATATGCCGGTGGAGTCATTGTAGTCTTAACAATATTTCAGAGATCATTATCTTCTAATAAGAGTGTTGCCCCGACTTTCAAAGATTAGAATTTTGAGACATCTTCTAAACCGTCATTGATCCTAAGGCTAGTTGATGCGATCTTTGAGTTTTTACACCAAAACTCCCAAATATGTAAGCACTACCTATGAAACCCTCTAATTGTTGGTTCTAGTTCTTGACAATTGGTTCCAGTAGTGATCTATTGCCATAAACTCTTCAGATCCTCAATAAGATAATCTTTGATACCATGTAAGTTTCCCTAGCCTTGGTAATTGAAGTCCTTATGTTCTCAACCAAACAAATCGGTTATTTAATTGCAAAAGTACAAATTTTTCACATAGAAATAATCACACAATAGATGAAAAGTAAATAATAGGAGCATAAACAAATTGACACATACACATGTAATTTCTCTTTCAAATTAAGCTTTTCATTCCTTAATCAAAGCTTACAAGGAAATATCAATAGATTGTTGAAACCTAGTAGTTGTACAACCTGTTCAAATCACCTAGCAACTTACAACTTGGTGAGAAGGTATGACCATTAGAAAAATAAGGAATAATGTGTTGTACAACTATTGCATGGATTCGTACGAACTATACAGATTGTCCCTTATAATTGCTTCTTCAACTTGCTCAACTACTGGTTGATCCTCTTCCTCCTGTTAGAATTTTAATACTATAATGATGGTTATGTTATATATTCAATCAAATTGCATTATATCACAATAACCATAAAAAATCTTCAGTATAGATTCATTATCAAGTACAATTTCAATCTCGTACAATAACCCGAGAACAAATAAACCAAAGAATAAGATGTCTTCAATGCAGCTACTCTTTCTCCCAAGCGAACATGTCTTTCCTTCTCTACTAATGCGAACTAGCTTGAGTGAGTGATGTGCCAAATGATCTAGGAGCCACTCTTATTTATACTGGTTATAACATGACCTTTTTACCTAAGTAGGATGACATGTTCTTCCCTTACTGGGTGGACTTGACTGGGGTAGTTTTTCCCATTGTTTGGGGCATACTGCCCATTTTTTGGGGCACTTTACCCACTGGGATGACTTGTTTATTTTAGGATTATTACATGATCAAATACAATATGAATATTCCTCAAAGGAACTACAATAAAAATACAATAATAATATATTCCAAAGTTACATTCTTCAACACTCCATCTGAACAAGGAAGCTGTTCTTCTGGTTCCATCATCATCACTGTTGCTGCAACTCTGTACTCTGGCCATTAACGTCTGACATCTCTCTAATCTATACATCACTAGAAGTTATGTACATGCAAGCCATCAAGTGGGTCCAGCCCAGGATCCCTCATTACATTTCCACAGGGACCACCTGTGTTACCTCACTACGTGTCTAGATCATCTCGTGAGTGTAGCCTAGGATCCCAAATTACGTCACCGAAGTGACTACCCACTAGCATGTCACATCTCATTATGTGGAGACTAGCGTAGGACCACGAATTATGTCACCCAGTGACGGCCTGCATATTTGCACATCTCAGCAACATGAAACTCATGAGTATAGCCTAAGAGCACAAATTACATCACCGAAGTGACTACCTGCTATCACATCACATCATGTGGAGAATAGCCCAAGACCACAAATTACGTTACCTAGTTATCACCCGTGTCTTCACACATGTCGTGTATGCCAAACATGTGATATGTTGTTCATTCCTCCCTCTTTCGAAGATCATCGATCTAGACAACTCCAAGCTTGTCCCTGAAGTACTCAAACTTCAATCTCGACGGAGGCTTGGTCAACACATCGATTATATGCTTGTCTGTCGCCACACACTGGAGGCTCACTTCTCCTCTCTGGACCATATCCTTGATATAGTGGTACTTGATCTCTATGTGCTTCAACTTGTCATGAAACACTGGGTTCTCGGACAACTTCACACAAATTTGGTTGTTGCATAAAATACAAGTCGCCTCTAACTCGAGATCAAATAATATTGCAAGTAACTTCCAAAGCCACACTACTTCACAACTAGCTGAACAACCTTCCATGTACTCAGCTTCGGATGTACTGAGTGCCACACTCGTCTGATTCCTACTGAACCAAGAGATTATACCCGATCCGAAACTGAAGCAACATCCTGAAGTGATCTTCTTATCTGCGACACTACTGGTCCAATCTGCATCACCATAAACCTACATGTTAATCTTATGGTTTGTCACATATTTGAGCCCATAATCAATTGTACCCTTAATTAGCCTCAACACATGCTTTACCTTAATCAGGTGAACATGTCTCAGCTCTACCATGTACTGACTCATTGTGTTCATCGTAAAGCATATGTCCAGGCTTGTGTTTGTTAAGTACATCAACGAACCAATCATCTGTCTGTATACTGTGGCATCTACTGTCTCTGAAAAAGTATCACACAACAAATTCAAATTCGATGCCATTGGTGTGGACATGGAATTACATATCATCATCCTGAATCTCTTCTGCATTTAAACTGCATATTTTCCTTGGCTAAGGAAAATCTCTTCTGGATTCTGCCACACCTCAAGACCTAAGAAGTAGTGCATCATACCTAGGTATTTCATTTCGAATTATGTGGAAAGTTTCGTCTTCATTTCTGCAATGAGGTTCTCGTCACCTGTCAGGAACAGATCATCTACATACAAAAGTAGTATCACTAGTTTTCCATCCTCAACCTTGAAGTAAAGGTTGGAATCTTATTTACTCTTGGTAAATCCAAAGCTCATCATAAATCCATCAATCATGTCGTGCCACGTCCTAGCTGCTTGTTTTAAACCGTACAAGGCCTTCTTCAATTTGCACACATGTGTCTTCCTGTCATGCATCTCAAATCCTAGTGGCTACTCCGGATACACTTCCTTTTCTACTATGCCATTCAAGAAGGAATTATTTACATCCATCTGGTGTACCTTCAACTTCATCACTGCAACTATCACAAGTATAGATCTGATTGAATTCTATCTAGCCACATGAGCAACAATCTATCGTCATAATCTAATCCCTCTTTCTAAGAGAAACCATGAACCTTGCATTGTACTTTTGTAGTATGCTTTATTTTGTAAATCTATTTGAAGGTCACTGCTGAGAAGTCATCACTTGTTCTTCAGAACAAGTCTTATAATCCTTCTCCCATAGTTCATAGCACACGAGCTTTCCTACAAGTCAAATTCAGTCATATGATTAGCAACATTACATACTAATCAATCAATTCAATGTAATGAAAAAATCTTATGCATAATGTACATAGTCATGTAACCAATATATCTTAGCCAATGCTTTAACACAACACTCATCCATATTCTTTATACACATGGTAACTATATAGATACTTTCCATCTCTACCAGAACATACTATTAAGAGCATGCACTGCTCTCAACATGTTAGCAAAGAGGTTTCATACTAGACTAGCTCCATCAAGGGCTCATGGGATGTTGTGCAGTACTATAGGCCACTTACCCAAAACATGCACTACATGATCTTATTGCTAGTCAATATTTTTTTTTGTAACTAGGGGATTCGACAACTGGAGATTGGGCTAGTACTCGCGTGACACAAGGTCCAGGGATCCAATCCTACTACCACTATTACCCTAGGTGCCCCACACACCCCGCAAGCATGGGACACGGGTAAAGACGGGTGTGATTTGAACTTGTGACCTCCATTTACAACCGTGACTTCATAACAACTAAACCGCCAATGAGCCACACCCGTGCGGGCTACTGCTAGTCAATATTAGTCACATATAAGTGCATAAAATAAAATTGTATCACAGATCTACATATAACTATTATGAGCAATATCCTTAAAAAATACTCAAGAATTCAAATGACAGTAAATACTTATCTTTCATGTGTTTTGTAGGCTCCCTCTTAGTTTCTACCTCCTTGCAAAAGTCACTGGAGTTTCTGGAAGTGTACTCTACTCCATCATTTGTTTCTGGAGACCTTGATCTTCTTCTTCGTCTAGTATGGAACTTTCTGAAGTATTCATCCTTGGTCCTCATGTACTGGATTCAAGATCTCCTTTTAATTAAAAATGGATTCTTCACATTATTTACATATACCATCATGTTTTGTCTGGATCTCAGGTAGACCAGTCACCATTTTTGCTTACAATCGGTAAAGCCTTGTAGTGTATATATCATTTCAAGCCTTCTTTCTCATAGTTCACTTGGTTCCAAAGTGTCATGAACCAATGTTTGATCTGGTTGACCTTTTAATTTGTACAAGCCTCCATCTTTCTCTCCAATTACTACTGTATCATCAAAATTTTTACCTTGTGAATGTTGAAATCAAGACATTCTTCATCACTTGAGGAATATTTCGTTGCTTTCTTCTCAACTGGTTCATCATCTTCTGCAGCATGAGCATGATACCAATTCTTCTTTCCTTTCTTGTTATGGTCTTTGCTTTTGGGGAAATCTCTTGCAAGATGTCCCTTTTCATCACAAGTGTAACATTTGTAATTTGAGTAGTCCTTATGAGGTCTATGATTCTTCTGAAATCTTCTAGGATTCTTGCGAGAGTGTTCTTATTTCTTACTCTTTTCATTCTTTGTATGAGCGGCTAAGGCTTGATTGTCATCTTCACCCATCTTCTCTTCTACGGCTTCAATTCTGGCTTCCTCTTGTTTACAATTCTCCCATAACCTACTGAATTTGGTGAGCCTCCTTCTAGAACAAATTCCTTGAATGAATGATCCCCATGACCTTGGGAGACCGTTCAATGTAGTCATCACCAATTCTACTTCTTCAAACTTGTCTCCAATAGCTTCCAACTGTTCTTTGATTTGGGATACCCTTTTGAAATAGGATTGGATACTTTTCGAGTTCTACATCTTCACACCCTTGAGTTGAGTTCTCAAGGTCATCTTCCTATTAATGTTCTTTCCTTCATATAGTCTCTTCAATGCATCAAACATCTGCTTGGGAGTTTTCAATAATGATATATGGGGGATCAAGTGATCCTTGATGGAGTCAACGATGATCATATTGGCCCTAATCAAATTCTTCTTGTGTCTAGCCTTGTATTCATCTCCCTCTGTCTCCGGAGCTTCCTCCTTAACATAATTGTCCAAATCATTCTCTTCTAGAATGAGCAGTACTCTATACTTCCAAGCTCGGAAGTTATCATCTCCTTCAATATTATCCTCAAGCTTGGTATTTTTTTTCATATTGATAAAATGAGAACCTCAAATGGAAATAAAGATAATAGTACTTACCAATCAAGATGCTCCAACCAAGTGTCTGCTTCACTGCCTTTTGAAATCTGCTACCTAGTTGACCTAGGGTTTGTCAGAGAAACCCTAATTTTCCAACTTTGGAATCATACAATTCTATGTTGAGGGAAATATGCGCCTTCCTAAGGCATGTTGAGAAAAACCCTCCTTTTCAGGCCAAACTATGGTGAAAACCCTTCAGAACAAGAAACCCTAGTTTTCACTTCTGGCAGTTTTTGTTTCACAAGGCCTTCTTTGAGGCCAACTTTGAAACCATGTTAGAATTTTAATACTATAATGATGATTATGTTATATCTTCAATCAAATTGAATTATATCACAATAACCATAAACAACAGGATCACTGAAAGATAGACAAGCACAGCATAAACAAGAGTACACAACAATTTATCCTCGGAAACCCTCTTGGGGCAGAAAAACCAAAAAAACTTCTTCAGTATAGATTCGTTAGCAAGTACAATGTCAATCCGTCTTCAATGCAACTACTCTTTCTCACAAGCGAACTTGTCTTCCTGTCTTTAGTAATGCGAACTAGCTTGAGTGAGTGATGTGACAAATGAGCTAGGCACCAATATTATTATAATAGTTATAACATGACCTTTTTACCTAACTGGGCTGACTTGTTCTTCCCTAATTGGGTCGATTTGACTGGGGCATTTTTTCCCATGTTTGGGGTAGACTACCCATTGTTTGGGGTAGTTTACCCACTGGGCCGAATTGTCTATTTTACTTGATTTCTTTTAGTATTTTTACATGATCAAATCCAATATTAATATTCCTTGAATGAAGTAAAATAAAATTACAATAAGAATATCTTCCGAAGTTACATTCTTCAACACCTTCCATCTATGATTTCTCTCCATTGGTTCTTCAACTTGCTTAATTGTTTAATTGTTTGACAAGCACTATTTCTCAACTCTCTATCTGATTTGTCTTAATATTTGTGTTGAAATCCTAATCTACCGAAATCCCAATCTTTTAGTGAACCCGCGTGCATCTCCAAAAACTAAGTCAAGACATAGTAACTCATCACAATTTTTTTAAGCAAGTCAAAGTAGTACTTCACCAAGTGGAAAAGCTCCAAGTAGTTGGCCATTAGTATCAATTCAACCAAAACCCCAGAGGTCTAGAATGGATAGTGATGACATGAAGTTATGTAGATTTAATGGGAATGGGTCAGAGGACCCAGAACAACATTGGTTCTTATGTAATTTTGTATGGACTATAAAACAAGTTCAAGACGACAACGCCAAATTGACGCATTTAATTACGACCTTTAGGGGTCGCGTTTTGGACTGGTTTATGAAGTTTTCAGAAGTTACTATTGGAAAACCAACAAAGACCTTAGCATAGATTAAGGATGGGTTAAAAGTTGAATTTAAGAAGCCAAAATATGAGTCACATTGTATTATTGAACTTAAGGAAATTAAACAAGCACCGAACAAGTTCGTTTGGGACTTTGACCAGAGGTTTAAGACCTTGATGACTTGGGAAAGCTTTTAGATGAATGTGTGATATTTTAGGATTAGGATCACTTAGCAGTAGCAAAACTCACTAGAATTCACTCATGAAGTGCAGAAAGAAGAAGAAGAAATGCTGAATCAATAATCACTCATTACACAGAAAATGGAGAAAAACTGTTGTATCATACATTAGTTGTAAGATGGCACTCTGTAAAATGAATAATAGATGATTACAATCAAATGGATTCGAATGCCTCTAATGTCATTCGAATTCTCCTCAAAGTGTGGCTTGGATAGCATTGGAGACATCATCCAGACCAGTGGCAGCAGTCACAAAAGTCAAATAGCCAGTTAAATGAGTCTAACTGAGTGCATGGGCATTGATGTAGGGAAGGAGACTCCAATGTGGGCGCATGAGGAGCAGTTAGTAGTCGAAATAGCTGATCTAGTCTCTCTGGAGGTCTATCTAAGTGGTCCAGTCAGTTAAACTAGCAATCAATCCCCAAAACAAGGAACATATCCACTAATCATGGAACTAACTGAAGTAACTCCTAAATAGGTGGAAGAAGGCGCACTTGTTCTCTAGTGATGAAAACAAGGGCGCATCAGTGGCTAGGAGGGATAAAACTGAGTAGAAACAGGCTCCTGGGGGCTGCAAAATAAGGACTAGGTGCTAGGAGACTACCATACTGATGATTGGATGCATGCAATTGCATGCATATGGCTGGATGCATGTAGAATTGCATGCAGGCATGCAAAATATAAAAATGATGGTGAGAATATTCCAACACCCCTCGCAAGCTATACTATGAGGAACAATTGAAATGGTAGGGCCCTGGTAACTGAGACCAAAGGTCACCCCGTACAACAATCTAAATAAACAAAGTGAGGAAAGAGGGAAAACCCAGTGGGAAGAAATACCCCCCTCAAGATAGACTGTGGTAGGATGATCAATCCTATACATCACTCACCCTAAATGGTAAGTGGACTTCTTTACTGAAGAAGGATCTGTCGACAGTAAATGGATCAGTAATGTGAGAAGGATGAAACATTTCATTGTGAAAATCAGATCTGATCCTCCTCGGATCAAGTGGATCTCCAACAAGATCTCTGGAATATCTCAGAGTAGTGGCTTCCCATCTAGGAAGAGGAGGATCATCAAGTGTAAGATCACCAGGTTCTTATGGATCTGGATCTTCCATTCGCTCATCTTCACTGATAGGTGCTAGATATTTAGGTTCTTGTGGATCTGGATCTAGCATTTTCTCTTCATCATCTTCACTATCATACTCTGAATATGAATTGTCATGTGATGAAGATTCGCTCTCTTAGAGCTCATCAAGTACTGGATGTGTGGTAGGAAAGCTCTCTTGCTCAACAGGATGAGCATCATGAAGAGGCCATTTCTCAAACTGTACACTCCTATCAAGGAATGTGGTCATAGTAGAAGGATCAAGAAGCTTGTAGGCCTTTGCATTCAATGCATAACCCACCATGATACACTCTTTGCTTTGTGAATCTAGGGATCTCCTTTTCTCATTTGGAATCCTTTCCTATGCTCTGTATTCAAACACTCTAATATGAGACACATCAGGTTTGTATCCCATCCATGCTTCGAAAGGAGTCATGTCTTTGAGTCCTTTGTCAGGAACTCTGTTATGAAGATAGGTGGCACAGTTGATGACTTCTGCCCAAAGACTAGGGTGCAACCCTTTTGACTTTAGCATGCAGGTGGCCATTTCTTTCAATGTTATGTTCTTCCTTTCAACAACACCATTCTGTTGTGGTGTATAGGGAACAGTATGTTGCATCTCAATGCCCTCTTCAGCACAAAATGTTTGAAAGTCACCCTTGATGTGCTCACCTCCATTGTCAGTGTGAATGGCCTTGATCTTTCTATCTGAAAACTTTTCTACAGAAGACTTGAAAAACTTAAAGAATCCAAATACTTATGACTTTAATCTGAGAAAGTATACCCATGTAAATCTTATATAATCATCAATAAAAGTAAGAATATACCTTGCCTTGTTCAAAGATAGATCTGGAAATGGTCCTGAAACATCACTATGAATCAACTCTAGGGGATGAGAGGCTCTCCTTGTCTTCCCCTTCTCAAATTTCTTTTCAGGATGCTTTCCAATCAAACAACCATGACAGTTTCCCTTGGAAAACTTGATCTTGGTCAGCCCTTCAACCATCTCTTTAGTATGCATGTCTTGCAAGTATTGATAGTTAATATGCTCAAATATTTCATCCCACAATCTACTCTCTTCATTGGCATGAGTGTGAAGAGAAGATTGCTTTGAGAGAGGTAATAAGTGGGAGAACTCATACACTTTCGACTTATGATTTGCAACACCTTTTGCAATGGTAGAACCTGATACCATGTCCTGAATTTCGACCTCATTTGGAGAGAAGATCACCCTCTTGGGCTCTCCAATATGGGTCATCTGATATATTGAAATTAGATTAGCAGTGAGAGTGGGGAAATAAAGTACATCTGAGAAGTATCCATGATCTAGTTTGATTCTTCCAATCCCCTCAGAGGAGACCTCAGAATCATTCCCCAACATAATGGATGGTCCAACAGTAGCTTCGAATCCAATGAAGAGATTCTTGGAGGAAGACATGTGTCTTGATGATACAGAATCTATGATGAAGGAGGATTGAGTTGATGCACCTGCCATGAGGGAATGACATCTCTCTTTGTTCTCAGATCCAAATGGTTCACTCTCTTTCTTTCTAGCACATGCAGGTATTGGAAGATTATTTTTTTCAAGAAGTGAAGCCATGCGATCTATGGTCTTCTTCATATATGAGCTCTTGGGTTGATATCATTGATTACAATATGTGCACTTGGATTTTACCTTTTGAGTGTTCTTGTCCTTCTTAGGATTCAAGGCTCCATCTGACTTTATGGGAGCCTCCTTCTGCTTTGGGTCATTTGAATTTCTATCAGAAATTTTTTGTTTTCCTTTTCCATTCACTCTCCTTGACTTAGTAGCTGCAAGAGCTGAATCCAATTTGGCTTTTATCACTCCCATGTGCACTAGCTTCTCCTCCTCAAGAGTTAGATATTGGATGAAGTCTTCAAGCGAAGGGAATTTCCATTTTGGAATGGACAACTTTGCTGACTAGAAGGTCGAAACAAACACTAAATAATCAGAGCCTAGCTTCGACAAGATGGCAAGAATCAATTGGTTTTCTTCCTTCTCAATCCCACACCTCTTCAACTGTGAAATAGTGTTCTTGAATTTGTTGAGAAACTCAATGATAGTTTCGAAACTGCTTCGACTCAAGTATATGAGCTCATTTTCTAGTTTATGCCCCTTCAAATCATCTTTCTGGCCAATGAGGTATTCGAGCTTGTCCCAAACCTCCTTTGGAGTCTTCAAATAGATAACATGAAAGTGAAAATCTTCAGAAATGCTAAGTAGCAATAGTCCTACTTCTTCATCAAGCTTGTCTAAGTACTTGGATTTCTCTACTGCACCAGTGGGCTCAACTGCAGAGCCATTCACTACTCTGGAAAGACTATTTGACTTCAAGAAGATGTCCATTTTTTCCTTCCATTTGAAGCAGTTGAATGAATTCAACTTCAGATCCATGATACTGAAGAATTCGAACCTGAAAGAGGGAGATTCCTGCAAAAAAAATGAGAATTATGAAAAGAAGATCTGCTTCAATTCGAATTCAACACTGCCTTAGGACACTAAGCACATGTGAATGGGTCCTTCACACCTGGCTAGACCTCACTGGATTGCTCCAGTGAATTCAAGGCAATGGCACCAGGATTTGCTGTGGAAACCCAGAGGCTTTTGGTGCTCAGTGAAAGACAACTTCTCAAGGAATTGCTGCAACTCCTGCTGCTGCAATTCGAATAGCTGTTGTCGGCTCTGATACCATGTGATATTTTAGGATTAGGATCACTCAGCAGTAACATACCTCACTAGAATTCACTCATGAAGTGCATAAAGAAGAAGAAGAAATGCTGAATCAATAATCACTCATTACATAGAAAATGGAGAAAAACTGTTGTATCATACATCAGCTGTAAGTTGGCACTCTGTAAAATGAATAATAACTAAATATAATCAAATGGATTCGAATGCCTCTAAGGTAATTTGAATTCTCCTCAAAGTGTGGCTTGGATAGCGTTGGAGACATCATCTAGACCAGTGGCAGTAGTCACAAAAGTCAAATAGTCAGTCAAATGAATCTAACTCAGTGCATGGGCACTGATGTAGGGAAGGAAACTCCAATGTGGGAGCATAAGGAGCTTTAAGTAGTCAGAATAGCTAATCTAGTCTCTCTGGAGGTCTATCTAAGTGGTTTAGCCAGTTAAACTAGCAATCAAACCCCAAAACAAGGAACAGATCCACCAATCATGGAGCTAATTGAAGTAACTCCTAAATAGGTGGAAGAAGGAACACTTGTTCTCCAGTGGTGAAAACAAGGGCGCATCAGTGGCTAGGAGGGATAAAATAGAGTAGAAACAGGCTCCTGGGGGTTGCAAAATAAGGACTAGGTGCTCGGAGACTACCATACTGATGACTGGGATGCATGAAAATGCATGCAGATGACTAGATGCATGCATGCATGCAAAATATAAAAATGATGGTGAGAATATTCCAACAAAATGATGTGTAGCATAAGGAATGGTTTACAGCTGCTTTATTACCTCATATCATATTTCCGTTAATGCAGCAAAAAATCCCATCTCAGGAAGAATCTCTTGAGTTGGCTATGAAGTTGGAAGCGTCACCTGTTAGAGAGTCTGCAACTAGTATGGCTCAAATCTAGTTGCAGCTGGTGAACTTGTGAGTTCAGATCCAAGATATCAAGAAGGGTAAGGAAAAAAGAGAAGATGTGTGGTGCACCAGACGCAAAGATGAGGGTTATTCAAACTATCAATGTACTGCTTTTCATGATTATCTTAATGCTGGGAATCCCAGTCCGTTGAACCTTGGGATGGGCGTATGGTTTAGAATATGCCAGTCTAGAGGACATAAAAAAAAAGAGTGTCATTTGCTGCAGGAAATGGTAAGCACTCCTCAATACCTATGGGGTATGTTCTATCGATTTGTTGGACATGTTGAGAAGAATTGTCGATCATACCAGCTGCTCACAGAGCACACTGCAAACACTTTCCTCATGAAAGGCGAAGATGAAGTTGAAATAAGTAATGCACAATTTAATCAACTGTGAGGTGGATTAAGAGGGCATGGAAAAGGAGGATTTGGTTGAGGAAGAGGCCAATTAATATGTTACAATTGCGGTACTCTAGGACATTATCCTAGAGAATGTCTAAATCCAGCTTCGACCTACACATATTGTAGGGCATTAGACCACACTGTTGAAGACTGTCCCCAAATTATAGAAAAGTGGAAGGCGAAGCATAATCAGAATCAAAACCAGAATGTGCAAAATATTTTATCAGAACCAAGAACAAAACAACCTAATGTTGCTGTGGTGACCATAGGGGGAGCTATGATGGGTGATGACAAAGGAATTCATAGTAACTAGTGGGACCCAAGAATGACACAACAGTTTAGAAGCCACCACAATTTGATGTCCAAAAGGGGAAGAGGTTTTTCTTTGAATCTCATGATGAATTTTTGAAGGGTGCATCAACATCCTCCCCGCCACCAGTATGTGAAGAAGGTACTATATATGATATGCCACCTTGCTTCGACCGATCTGTACCCAAGAAAAGTTCAGGAAAGGTAAGTGCTCTGCATCGATTTTTGAAAATTTGTTTGGAATTGATTAAGGATCAAATTACACTACGGACAATGCATAAGTTGATTGGGGAAACTGATGAAGAATTAAGGCAATAAAGAGTTGTGAATCATGTGCAAATAAAAGAGAACAAAGACTGGACAGGAGCTACGAATTAATGCCCAGATTGGAGACTATGATATGGATTTTGTTATTTTAGATTTGGGCTCAGATGCAAATATTCTGACTAAGAGGACATGGGAAAATATGGGAAATCCTAATATGGTGTGGTCACCTATTTAACTGTAGTTGGTCAATCAATAAAAAGTTATTCCATTTGGAAAGATGGTTGGTGACCTTGTCGAAGTGGAGGGACTGTGTACTTTTGCAGACTTCAAATTTATAGAGATTGTCGATGATACTAACCCATATCCTGCGCTTCTGGGGATAGATTGGGAAATTCATAATCAGACTATTATTACCTTCAAGAAGAGGATTTTTTCATTTGAGAATGTCGAAATAAGAGTTGTTGCACCTTTGCATCTGCTGGAAGGATAGAGGTATGACGAAACAGTCAAGGAAGATTATGATTCTGAAGAATTGGATAATATTTACAATGTATCCTCTAAGATAAATGACTATATCAACCCTACAACAGATGGTATGCTAAGATGGCGAAGCATTAGCTCCCATTCATAAGATTCCGACGAAGCTCTGGAGAGCTTCCAGAATAGGCTACATGAAGTTTCAATGTGAAGATGTGCTCGTGTTACGAAGTCGTTGCACTGGGTTGGTAAAGAGGTATGTGACCTTCCCACTTACGAGGGTTTTCCCAATTTGCATAAGTTTATTGTTGAATTTGAAATTAAGGTACCAAAACAACATTGGTTTTTAGCATTGGATGTGGCCCTTAAAGCAAATCTAGCGAGATGGTGGGATTCTTATAAACAATCTATATCAGGTTGGTCACAGTGTAGACGATATTTAGAGATTCACTTTGGAAAATGAGTTCCATATGTCAGAGAGAAATACACTGGGTTAACTAGCCCTACTGATCATCTGGTTACTTGTAGCGCAATTTGGAAAAATATACCCAAGTAAGAGTGGGTTCACATGTTTATTCATACATTAGATACTATACTGAGGAATTGGTATACGTCGCTAGAGATTCGATAAGGAACTGCATAGTGGGATACTATGGAGATGAGTTTCAAGCAGACATTTAATTATGAAGATGAAAGTACGACAATAGATGCAGCTCTCCAGGTTATTAAAACAAATATTTTTGAAGAAATTCCTAGGCCAGTGTCTAATTTGTCGCAGTGGATTGCGACAGTAGAGAAAATGATGGAGTGTTACAATATTACTGGAGGGCCAGAGGGTGATGATCGAAGGGATATCCATATTCCATAAGTTGAAGGTAGTCGTGATATGAAGGGACTAGAGAGCTCTTCTAACAGATTTTTGAAGCTGATGAATATTAAAAAGGACTAGATTAAAAATACCATGGTACATAAGACCCCTCCAAAAACTCATCATCACAAAGGCCTCATTGACCCAAAATATACTCTTTATGCTCCAAACCCCAAAGGCCTTTAGAATTGCTAATTTTTCCCATGCCACAAGATGCATACCAACCTTCAACTGGGATCTAGACCAAAGGAAATTGAAATTTTTTATGTCTAATGAGTGTAAGTATAGGTTCAAGAACCTTAGCCAACGATAACCAAAAAACCAATATATTTGACAGGAATGAATTGATCAGGGTCAACCTACCACCCAAAGTAAGCCATCTATTGCACCAAGTATTGATCCTCTTTTCTATGTTCTTAACCAACCAAATCCAATCTTCATTGTGATAACAGTTCAATTTCATAAAGTACCCGAGGTACTTAAACTCTTCATCAAGCTCCTACTGTGTAAAGGGAAGTAAAGATTGAATCTAGCTCAAGATATTTGCACCAGAATTAAACCAATGAAAACTGGATTTCGGGTAGCTGATATCTACACCCGACGCCAAGCAGAAAGAATCAATGATATCCTTGAAATATTGACACTCCATCATAGAGCCAATACCGAATAATAAAACATCATCAATGAAGAGTAGGTGTGTTACAAAATGGGAATATGAAACTTTAATGCCAATAATCTTACCTTCCTGCTTGGCCTGATCAATTATATGACCTAATACCTCAACAACAAGTAGAAATAAGAGTGGCGACATGGTACAACCCTGTCTCAAAACCCTAGAGCTCTAGAAAAAATTATTTGGGCTTCCATTAACCAACACAACAAAGTTGGCCTGCATAATACACCCCATGATCCATTGTGTAACCTCAAAGTTCAAGCCTGCATTAAGAAGGATTAAAATAAGAAAATACCAATTGAACTTGATGGATGATTTCATAAGGTCCATCATCAATGTTAAATTTTCAGAATTTACTTCAATCTGATCTAGGATCTTAACTGAGAGAATAACATGTACAGCAAATCTATAGCATATCAATCATGGACACAATAATGCAAGCACACAAGAGACACAGAGTTTACTTGGGGAAAACCATAAAGGTGAAAAACCCCAATAACTTCCTCAGAGATAGATAGAGCAATGATACAACCATAATACAAGAGATAGTCTTCTACTAGCAGTAGAGCCTCCTCCTCCACAAGTGCGCCACTCTCCCAAGTGTGAGTGAGAGAATAGAATGTGTAAAATGAGAGAGACACACTCTCTATTTATACACTAACTTGACTTGACCTTTACTCAACTAGGTCGGTCTCAACCTAACCACTTAACGTAATGCTGACTGGGCCGACCCCCACTAGGGTGGTCTAATAACCCTTTGACCCACATGGCCGACCCCCAATAGGGTGGTCTAATAACCCTTTGACCCACATGACTTATACAGGGCCAACCCCAACAAGGTGGTCTAATAACCCATCAAGTATAAGTTACGACACTTACAATATAAATGATGACACTTCCGTATAGAGGAATAATAACATCTCTATAGGAATACAATATACATATATGTGAAATACATTCCAAAGTTACATATACATCAACAATCAACACCAAATATCTTAAATGCTTGAATTTTACAAAGTGGATTGTATCTTGCACAACACCAATAGCATCGAATATATGATGCTGGTGGAGAAACCAGAACCGCTCCTTCGAGATGCCACCAGACAATCTAGCATTCAATCTGTTTGGAATCACTTTTGATATAATCTTATATAGTAGGTTGAAAAGCGAGATTAGGTGGAAATCATGAAAAGTGACGTGTTTTGAGCACTTTGGGATGAGGGCTAAAAAGGTGGCCTTGACAGCTCCCGGAATCAATCTTGAGGTTCAAGCTTCTTCCAGTAAATGCACTAATTCATGACCCAAGTAAAAAAACTGAATGTAGAATTTGATAGTTCACTCATCAGGCCCACGACTCTTGTACTTGGCCATATGTTTCAGAATATTCTCAATTTCCAAAAGATTGATAGGTCTACCAATCTCCTTAATATCTTCATCGAAGAAAATACAGGGCATACTCTGCACGAATTTTAATTGAGTAGCTAGGTTATTTACCAAGGGTTTATTAAAAAGATTGGAAAAGTTCCTAGTCGTGGCCCCTTTGATCCCCTATGAGTTGAGAATTTCCTCCTAGTATGATCCTCAATTTCCCAAATTGTATTGTGCTTTCCTTGGTGATCTCCTTGGGTAATCCACAAGGCCTTGCTTTTGAGGCACCAAGAGGGTTCATCTGCCTGCAGAATACCAACTTTTTCTTGCTCCAAATTTCTGATAAGCCCCAAATATTGACCCAACAAAAATGCCACTGCCGAATGAGAATAAAATTCATTTAAGAGTGATTCAATTCGAATGAGGTTCCGCTGCTGAGTAAGCTTCTTATTCTTGATCCAAACCGAGATGATTCCCTTAAGAGAATGCATAAAATGAGGAAACTAGATCATTGAAGATCCGGTTTCTTTCTCAGAGTAAGACTGCCAATGTGATCGAACCAAAGAAGAGAAATCAACCTCTGATGACCACACATGACATTATTTAAAGTGATACTTGATGTTAAATGAACCCATCTACAAATTCAATATAATCGACATATGATATGATATATCCACATTTTATATCCATGACTAGCATTAGTCCACAGTTCCAATAAGATTCCCTGCCAATAAAAACCTGTCAAGCCCCTTGGAAACTGCTGCATCTACCACACACCCATTGCACCAAGTAGGAAATAAAGGATAAGGATCAACATCCAACAACCTTATCTCCTGAACATTGGTGTAATTCAACGTCCTCTAGGGTTTGAACCTCGGACTCCGATAAGGACTCAAAAAAATAAGGAAATAAGTGCTTTAACTTACCTGAAAAGGAAGCTTCAACACCCAAATCAGAAGGCACAAGATTGGACATCCTCAAATTACTTTCATATATCTCCATCAACTAATCCTTTGTAACGTCCTTGTCATGAACAATCTCCTTGCCAAGATGGACAACTCCCCTCCCAAGAAGGATAAAGAGGCAAGTATTATTTAGATGCCTCGCTTCCCCACATGTGTGATAGAAAAATAGGGTCCTCTAGTAATCTAGGGGTTGTTTGAAAATCTTGTCGCCCCACGCTATAGAAATATCGACTGGCAGGACTAGGTCTACATCCATCTTTGTGAGGAACCATCTAGTTCTTTTATCCTCTTGGAGAGGAGATTTTTCATCAAAAAATATGAATCTCCCCACTCTATTTGCCACAGATTCGAAAAATATATCGTGACCAAAGCCACAATAGGAAACCCTTTAGAAGGAGCCATAAATGATTTATTTGAAATTGCTCAGTAAGTGGGTTAAAATCCGAGTGCCAATGCTCTAAGCATAAGGACCCTCTTCCTACATCCCATGACCTTGCCAAGATACAAGCCGTGTGTTCCTCATCAACAAAATGAAAACACATCCAGTTGTTTACTAACATATGGACCCTCGGGCAATAACTTAACATGGGTTTCCAATTCTCAGTAATCCATGCCAGGAGAGCGGTCTGAGTGGGGCTCATAAAGAAAACTTCACCCACAATGGCTTGAGTGGAGAGAATCAGAACATGCCTAAGATCAACATATTTCCCAAGCGTCATGGTGACTTCTTCCCTGAGTTTCAATGCCTTCAAAGCCTTATGTTGACAGGATTCCTCCCCGTTACTTCGAGATAAACCCCCACCACTACAAGGTATAACACGACCACCAACCACTTCCGAAACCCCCAAACCATAGGCATCTAAAACATCAGGAACAATTGGTTCATTTGAATGCAGGTTTAACTGGCTCTGTTCACAAATAAGAGGGCTAAAATTTTCCTAGAAACAAATTAGGAAATTCCCCTAGGAGGAAGAGGCTTCCCCAGTTTCCTCAGACAGCCCTCCACTGATGTTAGCCATCAGGATCTAACCCACTGTCACTTCAATAAAGGATCCATAGATTCCTTCAAGGGAAATCGGGAAGAAGTAGGGCCCCAAAGACCCACAAAAAAACGACACAATATTCAAACTTGGCACTAGCAACAAACAACAAAGGCTACCAACCACCGTGTTCGATCCACACCAAAAATCATCAAACCTTCCCAATCAAAACATAAGAGATATGAAACCCTACTTACCACCATGGCCGCCGCTGCTACTATCACCCAGTTTTACCACTATCACCTATCACCTAATTTTACCACTATCACCCAATTTTACCAACTGTACATTCCCAAAAATACAATGTAATTATGGGTATGTGTTTATAAATTTACAATCTATGTTTGGTATTTTTTTATTCCAATTTATAAAATAAAAGCAACGAAATTGATAATGATCCAAATATTGTAATTGAATTTCTTTCCTTTCATTACTCTCCAATGTATTGGAGAGAGAGAGAGAGGGGTAACGTATAGGGGATGCGTTTAAGTGGAAGAGTATGCACAATTTTTAATGTAAATTGAGGAGAGAGAAAGAAGTGCACGTTTGGCATAGATTTTTCTAAACAATATTATGCTAAATTTCAATTTACAAATAGATTTTTCTAAACAATATTATGCTAAATTTCAATTTACAAATTTATAACAATGAAGTTGATAAAGATCCAAATATTTTAAATTAACTTATTACATTTCATTACTCTTCAATGTATTTAAGGGAGAAAAAAGAGAGGTATAGGGAATGAAGTTGATAAAGATCCAAATATTGTAAATTAACTTATTGCATTTCATTACTCTTCAATGTATTTGAGAGAGAAAGAAGTGAGGTATAGGGAATGTGTTTTAGAGGAAGAGTATATCACATTTTTTAATGTAAATTGGAGAGAGAAAGAGGTGAGGTATATGAAAGAGGAATATGTAACATTTTTTAATGTAAATTAGAGAGAGAAAGAGATAAACATAGAGAATGTGTTTAAGTGGAAAAGTTTATTAGGTTTTTGAATGTGTCATTTTTATACATTCCAATTTGGGATTGTGTTTTAGAGGAAGAGTATATCACATTTTTGAATGTAAATTGGAGAAAGAAAGAGGTGAGGTATATGAAAGAGGAATATGTAACATTTTTTAGTGTAAATTGGAGAGAGAAAGAGATAAACATAGAGAATGTGTTTAAGTGGAAAAGTATACTACGTTTTTGAATGTGTCATTTTTATACATTCCACTTTTAATATTTATGAGTGAAGCAATGATAGAGATGAACGGCCAACAATGTCACCATGCATAAAGTAGAAGGAATAGCCTTCCGACCCCGACAAAACAAAATTGTTCTTTATAAAATGCGTGTTTGAGAGCGTTTCAAAGTTCCGTGCCTTGACTTTCGGTTTCAGGTGCCCATGACAAAGTTGAAGGGATTTAGGAAATGAATTTAGTATTATTAGCTTCACAAAGCCGACCCCACTTTTACATCATATACACTATAAAACAAATGTTACATGATGCTTATGGGAAGTGATACATCCATATTGTCAATAAGAGCTGCCTGCAGCTTAGTATCTGCCTTTTAATGTAATAAAAAAAAAAGAAAAAACAAATAAATTATTCAAAATTAATTTAAAAATAAAAATAAAATCCAGGTAAAATTTTATATAAATAAGTAAAAATTATTATATCTGCCTTTTAATTTAATAAAAAAAAGAAAAAACAAATAAATTATTCAAAATTAATTTAAAAATAAAAATAAAATCCAGGTAAAATTTTATATAAATAAGTAAAAATTATTATATCAATATAATGTGCTTTATATTGGTACCAATATATATCAAATGTTAATATTTAAAAATCTTAAAAATTGTGAAATTTCATATTAAATATTATATCTAAAAATCTTAAAAATGGTGAAATTTCATATTAAATATTAATATCTAAAAATCTTAAAAATTGTGAAATTGCAAACTTTGAAAAGCTTAATATAAAGTAAGCCAACTTAAATAAGTTAAATATATTTATTTTTGAAGAAAAATATAAATTACAATATAGATAAATAGATGTCAATTTGATGAATTGTTTGTATTGTTTTGACATCAATATTTAATATGATTAATATATGAACCATTTTTAAAATACTAACACAGTTTCTCGTAATAAAAAATTCAAATTTAAATTTCAAAATTATATTATAAATAAAATTTAATTAAATCATAATTGCAAATATTAATAAAGCAACTTATCATCTTTTATAAATAATAATACATAATCCAAAATTCATATTATTTAATAAAGCAACTTATAATCTTTTATAAATAATAATACATAATCCAAAATTCATACTATTTTTTAAAAGGAAAAACGATTTAAAAATTAATTTGAAAAACATTAAAGTATAATTATGTTTATTAATATTTTTATATGTTTAAAAGTTAATTTAAAAAACTAAAAAAAAATGAAAAATGAGAGAATTTTTTACACTTCAAAAAGTGCATAAAATATAAAAAATGCATATTTTGCTTTTGAAAATTAATTTAAAAATTGCACACGAGAAGATTAAGAATATTAATGGTACTATTTCAATATAAACATATAAATTTAAGTTTAGGGAATTATATATATATATATATGACACCAATACAACATTGAAGTGATAACAGTACACCACTTTACCATAAACATTTCATGAACTTTTTAAATTTTTCATAATGTACGTAATTTTTTTTTTTCTTCTTATTTTTAACTAATGTGGTTAATGATGAAAATAGTATTTTCAAGACCCATGGGTCAATTAGAATTCAACACATGAAAATAAATTGAATAAATAAAAATAGATTAATATTATTTTTCTCAAACTTTAGAGATACTTTTGGTTTCTTTGTATCACTAGCCAAATTAATAGGGTGAGGTGTCAAAACATATAGTCTCTGCCTAGACAAAGACTAACAAACATATAACTATTATGGATCAAGTTCCAAACCATTGAAATGAAGCATAAAATTAGACAAATGTTGCACAATGTTATTATTTTTTGATTATTTTATTTTATTTTTACAATTTGAAATTGACAGAACCATTTTTATTTTTTTTATACATTTTGATGATTATTATACTTTGAACTCTACAAAAATAAAAACGTTTGGAGAATATTTAAATTTCAAAATAAATCATTACATTCTTTGTAATTTTTTCATGAAATCATTACATGACATAAAAAAATAGTTTAACATTTTTCTTATATATTCACTTTAAAACACTGGGCCAAATTCAATCGTACATAAATGCATAAATACCCTGTTTCACTATGAAGCTCACATGAGTTCATCCTTATCTTGGCTATATTCATTTTCTTCTTCGAACTAGTTAAATCATAGAGATACTTTTGATCTTTCTAGATTAGGGTTTATGACCCCTTTATTTAATTTTATTTTACCCTCTAATTCTTTCTCGCCCCACATTTTCTCTTTAAAATTAGAAGTAATAATATTTTTAATGTTATTGATATTTTGCAAAGTGGCATTTTCGTCAATCCCCCAATGGTGTAACCAATCCATGGCATATTTATACCAACCTCTATTGAGCCGTAGGTGGTCTTGAATGGATTTTAAAGTAATTTTAGGAATTCTCTGATATCCCATTTTATTTATCATGTATTTGTACATCAAGTACCTAGTCATAGAGATACTCTCGATGGGGGGGAGAACCCCTTCTAATAAGAGTATATGATATGGTGTATTGCTTTTAATTTTGATGTTATAGGTTATAAAATGCTTATGGATTTGTTCTATCTTTATCCAAGATTCTCTAGATATGCCACAACCCCAAACTTCACAACCATACAAGATAACAGGAGCGACTAGAGTTTCAAAAAGGAACTTCTTTTTATCCCACATCACAAGTTTTGTTGATTTACAATTGTTTTCAAGACCAAAATAAGGTTTCCACTCTCCATTAATAATTTTCTCAATGGTATAGTTGAGATTGACCTTGCGATGGATTTCAATATCGATATATTTTTACGAAGACACTTCCTCCAAGTTGTTATTGTCATATAAAAAATTAGCGCAAGTGACCTTCTTGGAGTTAATAATCATAACTTTTGTTTTTTCGATGTTAACAATCATACCCATATTAGAGCAGAAATCCTTGAGGATTCTTAATTTCTTATCAAGATCAAAAGGACACATTTCCATAAGAACAATATCATCTGCATAAAGAAGAATGATGGTGACTATTCTAACTAAGTGTGAAGAACTTGCAACAAGTAATTAATGAAAATACACTAGATAGCAGACATAACAGAACTCAGAATCACTTTTATATTGATCGCAGGCCACTTCGAGGGGGCAACCTCCTTTGAGCAAGCTCAATACAAATAATTTCATGGTCCTTCATTGGTCTCAACACAAACTTATATACTAAGTCTAGGTGCCAATACCATGTGTCAATACAAACCATGGGCCAATACAAAATATGGATCAACAATTACTACAGGACGACTTACAAAGCATATGCATCCAACAACAATAATACAAACTATGGATCAGCAAATACTACGGGATGACTTACAAAGCATATGTGTCCAACAACAATATACTAACAAAGTAGATAGAAGGGTTGACATGGGTTCCTAACATCCCCTCTCCCTCATAAAAAGATTTGTCCTCAAAGCTTTAGATGTGGAAATTGATGCAGAATCTAAAGGAGTGGTTCCCCTGTAGCATCCTCGGGTTGCATTCCGGCCCACTGACACCTTTTGAGTTTCAAGGAGGGTTGCTTGGAAGGCTGTAGATGAAGAAGGACCGGCATATCAGCTGCATGAAAAGTGCGCTCAGAATGGTGTTGATCAGCTTCTTGTTTCAATCGAATTCGTGCCATGTGAATATTATCCTGCAGAATGAGAAGAATCTGATCACAGTTTCGAAGAACCGAGTCAATTGCCTAAACTGGGGATTTGTTGAGCGTGTATGGAAGAAGAACTCGTGGTGCCTGTCCATAAACTGCTTCATATGGTGTCCTTTTAGATGTGGTATTGTACCATTGGAGCACTTCTAGGAAATCCATAGAAATAACTGTCCACATCTGTGTAGGGATGGGAAAGGGTTCGAACAGTCCCGAAAGGAGTGTCATTTCACCCTTGTTGACCTAGAAAGTATCACACTCAACCACCATCTGGTGAATTTTCATTTTCAGTCCCTGCCAAAAGAAGTTACATTGTTCCCGGTCATAGGTTTTGAGGAACCCAGAGTGCCCTGCCGATGAAGAAGCATGGAGTTCATAGAGGAGATAGCCTTGTTGAACAGATTGCAACCAATTTGGAACAAGCAAAGAAATAGCTGTAAGAGAAATTGGGTCATCAAATTGGCGAGAAGGAGCATCTGCCACCATATTATCCTTACCCTTCTTGTAAGTGATTGCATAGTCATAACCCATGAGTTGGATAACCCATTTTCGTTGTGCTGGTGAGGGGACCCGTTGTTCCAGAAAATGTTCTAGACTCTGGAGATCAGTCTTGATGCATAAATAATTTCCTAATAGGGATGGCTGCCACTTCGGTATTGCATGCAAAATAGACATCATTTCCTGCTAAGATGTAGATGCGGCTAAATTTTTACCGGAAAGGTCTCTTGAAGGCGACAAGCCCACTGGTTCAACAAGGAAACCTGCATATCTGTCCAAGGAAGTAGGGGATACCGTTGATGGGTGCATCTGAATGGAATGGAGTTGAGCAATGACACCATGTGAATTCTTCTTAAGGATCTTTTCCAGGCAATGTGAACTGATGATGCGAAGAGACCCTTGTTGTAAGCCCTTAAATTTGTGTTGTTTCCCATTGATTGAAAACTGCATCCAAAGTTCAGCAAAATCCCATAAGATGGGGCCAAGTGTGCGTAACCATTGAACGCCCAAAACCACATCACATCCGCCTAGGGACAAGGCAAACATGTCAGAGCATAGTTTATAATCTTCTAGAGAGAGACGCACATTGTGACACTTCCCCTTGCAAGGTAAGGTGCCCCCATTGGCAACCATGACTTCAAAGTTGGAGCAAGGATGGACAAAAAAATCAACATGTTTGGCGATCCGAGGGTCAATGAAGTTATGAGTGCTACCAGAATCAATGAGTATTGTAAGAGGAAGCTTCTTGAAGTAACCCCTAACCCGCATTGTTTGGGGGGTGGTGACGCCGGATAAAGCATGGAGAGATATCTCTGGTTGTTCATCCTGAGATGGGGTGTCAATATGCGGCTCCTGAATGTCGACCTGATCATCCTTTGCATCTGGAGCTTCTTCACCAATTTTAGAGGTAGGCGGAGAATCCATATCCAAGAGATAGAGCTTTTGTTGAACACATCTATGTCCCCAAGTGAATTTCTCATCACAATTATAACAAATCCCTTTTTCCCTGTGTGCCTGCATCTTTGTTTCGAACAAATGCTTCATAGGATTTGGTTGAGGACTTGGCGGGATGGGAGGTCGTTGAGAGCCCATATTTTAGAAGGGAACAAAAGTGAGTTTGGAGTGTTGTTGGGCTGTAATCTTGTCTTCTGCCAACTTAGCCAACCCTAGGACTTCCATCATTGTGTTGGGATAGAACATTTTAACCTTTGACCGGATTTCATCCTTAAGACCACTGATAAAACAACTCCTGTAGAATTCACCAAACAATCCTTCTGTGTGATTGGCTAGTTTCTCAAATTCTGTCTGATACTCTCTCACAGTGCCACTTTGACGAATTTTAGTGAGTGCTCTAGTGAAGTCATCAAAAGCATTAGGACCAAATCGTTGCAAAAGGAGTTGGCGAAAATCTGTCCATTTTGGCTCATCATGTGCCTTGATGTACCAACGGTACCATTGAAGGGCTTCCTGTTCCAAATGAAAGGATGCAAGTGGAACTTTTTGGACATCAAAATTATTATGCAGACTGAAATAATGTTCTGCACGATAGATCCTTCTAGTCGTATTAGTACCATTGAAGCAAGGAAATTCAATCTTCAGACCACGGAAATTGCTGGAAGAAGAGAAGCCATTGGCTGCAGAAGATTCTTACTGTCGGTTATTGCTCATGGCTGAATGGTGAAGATGGAGGCTGAGAAATTTTTCATCAAGATCTTGGAGTTTGGTTTGGATGGCTGCAAGTGCTTCCTCCATTGTTTTTGCTCCTATGCGAGTGACAACCATAACCAGGAGTTTTTTTTTTAAATGGATAGAAAAACACAAACAAACGCTTATTTAGTAAAGAGAAATTTGGATTTGGGAAAAACTCGGATGGGTAATTGGGGTTTGAATAGGTTTTGGACACTTTCTGATGGATAGAGAAGCATAAAATGAGGATTTCAGAAGTGGGGTGAAAGAATGAGAAAATTTAGCAGAGGGATAAAATAGCAGAATGAGGAAAGGAACTCTGTGGTAAAATTTGAAGGCGATTGGGTGAAATCTGAAGAAGTTATGGCAAACCCTAAAAATAGACAAATGTGGGATTTCGGGCTTTGGGGAGTGGAATTTGGGATAGGGTCCTCAAGAATGAAATATGCAGAATGGGATTATAGGGGTGTCAGGGAAGTTTCAAGGGAAACGACACAGGAGTTTTTTTTTAAGAACGGATCTGCTACGTCACAAAAGGGAGCAGAAACAGATGGATCTGCAATGACACAGAAGTGATCGGCAACAAATGGATCTGGAACGATGCCGAATGGATCG
The DNA here is from genome assembly GCA_027924585.1 of Larix kaempferi. Classification (NCBI taxonomy): domain Eukaryota; kingdom Viridiplantae; phylum Streptophyta; class Pinopsida; order Pinales; family Pinaceae; genus Larix; species Larix kaempferi. The sequence goes on from BSBM01000903.1 coordinate 285,436, forward strand.
AAAATGGCTAGATTTGAAACGACTTTCAGAATAGATCTGAAATGGCTGGATCTGGAACGGCTTTCAGAATGGATATGGAATGACTTTCAGAATGGATCTGAAACGGCTGGATCTGAAACGGCGCGGAAGAGATCGGCAACAGTTCAACTAAAAATAGATATGGACCCCAGGTATGTGCGGATTCCTAACAGTGCAGGGATTTCACTCGGTCACCAATGATGTCTGACGGCTTGCATATTGGGGCAGTACCCCTCACTCCATGGCTCAGGTAAAACTGATAACCGCTTTACCACAAACGACAGCTCTTGCTTTACCTCACAGGTGGGAACTAGTCAATCAGGTAGGGGTTGTTTCCCTTTTCGCTGGCAGGTCCTCTCAATGGGCTAGCTACTTCGGGGTTCTTGTGGTACTCCTCACAATGAGTTTTAGGGCTTATCCCAAGTACTTCCCATAGTTAAGTGGATAGGGATTATTCCCAGATCCGAAGCTGCAACAGATGCGAAAAAAAAAATTGGGCATAAATTTCACCCAACGAGCCCAAAAAAGTGCTATGATACCAGATGTGAAGAACCCGCAACAAGTAATTAATGAAAATACACCAGATAGCATAAATAACAGAACTCATAATCACTTTTATATTGATCATAGGCCACTTCGAGGGGGCAACCTCCTTTGATCAAGCTCAATACAAATAACTTCAAGGTCCTTCATTGGTCTCAACACAAACTTATATACTAAGTCTAGGCGCCAATACCATGTGTCAATACAAACCATGGGCCAATACAAAATATGGATCAACAATTACTACAGGATGACTTACAAAGCATATGCGTCCAACAACAATAATACAAACTATGGATAAGCAAATACTATGGGATGACTTACAAAGCATATGCGTCCAACAACAATATACTAACAAAGTAGATAGAAGGGTTGACATGGGTTCCTAACACTAAGGTCGTGCCAACACAACCTGCTTCTAAACAACGTTCTAGATTATTGATGTATATGCCAATAAGGGATGGGGAGAGGGGGAAATATTTCTTAACTATGATATAACCATTAATACCTTGCAACCACCCCTTAGTGCTCTAAAAATTGGCAATGACAGTCTAGTACAACGTTATCGTGGCATCTCTCAAATCGAAATGAATCTTTAACTCTTCTAATATATTCCACAGGTTATTTCTAGGCATTGTATCGAAAGATTTTCTAAAGTCCACAAAGAAGTAAAGGAGTTTGGATTTATAATTGCAAAATTCCTCCACAATGATCCTAAGTGTAACGAGGTATTCCGTGGTTGAGTGATGTATTCTAAATCCGGTTTAACCTTCAGCTCTTTTATCTTCACTTTATAACCCCCCCTCCACACACACATACATATATATAATGGAAATGATAAACATTATATATATTTACAACATTCAACTCCTCCCTAAAAAAATAAAAATGATAGCTTAAAGAAAAGGAAAAAAAATTAATATATATTTTTAAAATATTACAACATTTAACTCCTCTTCTAAAAAAATTTCAAATTAAAAAATAAAAATGGAATTTAAAAAAAAAATTAAAATATTACAACATTCAACTCTTTTTCACTAAAAAAATATAAACCCCTGAAATGCAAACTAAATTTATAAAAATATTACAATATTCAACTCCTCTTCCAAAACATTAAAACTTATATATATATATATATTTTTTGAAAGGAAAATTTCCATCACTCTAAATAAAGAGTGATCATAAACTGCCCATTTCGAGGTATTCTTTCATCTTCATTCATTACAACATCTTACAAAATTCTTTTGTCCAACTCAGATCAGAGAGCTTCAGAATAATAGTCTATTCAGTACTGATATTACAACAACAAAAACCTACAGTCTTCCATTTCTTCTCCTTATGGGAGATTCAACTGAACTTCCACTCTAATCTCTCCTGGTGGAATTAGTAGAGCATTTTTTGAGAGAAGATCTGCCTCTTCATTGAGTTCTCGATATACATGTCTGAAGGTGATGCTGTTGAAACATGGAACAAGGCTATTTATCTATGTTAAGAGTGGCTGCAAATGCGGAGCTCTTATATGAAGTTTTTGATTAGCCCAGTCTATCACCATTTTAGAGTCCCCGAACACTTGGAGGGAGGTAATCTGATGCCTAAGCGCAATCAGCAATACTGCCCATAACGCTGAGAGTTCAGCCTTGCTATTGGTACCATGCCCAGTTCCATACAAGATGTTTATTTTGTTGTGCTTGTTTAAGTAAATAACACCTCCCGAACCTCCTAACTGTGAACTTCCCTGGCTTGCCCCATCAAAAAAGGCCCAAGGGAGGTTGTTATCAATAATGGGGAGAACTAAAACTCTCTGTTTTTTCTCTACTTCTTCTTGTTTGTGTTCTTTGCTCCACTGCACGATCAGAGCCACAGTCACATCAGGAGGAATATAGCTCTCCTGAAAAATGGCAGAGTTTCTTGCCCACCAAATGCCATAAAGAAAAAGGGAAGGGAAGGCAGGGTAGGGGCGTACCAAGGGATTTTTCCACCAATTTTGGCAGCAAATTTCTAGTGACTAATCCATAGGGATGACTACATCTACGAGCTTTTTGGAGGCATCCTTCCAGACCATTTCTACGTAGACACAAGAGGAGAATAAGTGAAAAGAAGTTTCCACTGAGTCATGACAAAGTGTGCAATTGCTTGGGCCATTCCAACCTCTCTTCACCAAATTGTCCCAAGTAAGAAGCTTGTTGCTCAGAACAAGCCATAAAATGATCTTAGATTTCAAACTTCCCCTTGTTTTCCATATTGCTTTCCACCACCACTTTTTCTCCCCACTGAACTGAATTTTGTTGTAGACTTCATATCCAAGCTTAGCTATATAGTTCCCATCTATACCATTAGCCGTGCAGACTAAAGTGTCCTCACAATCATAAACTAAAACTACAAAATTAAGTTTCAGGAGATTTACATAATTAGACCACTTTGTGGCTTCTTCGTTTTCTAACCCTATTTCGTTCGCTGTGATCCAACCATCACTCGCCTTTGCATCTGCTAACATTAGGATATTTTCTCTTTTGAACTTCTAAGTTAGACCTTCAGTCAATCTAAAGCTATCTCCTGCTCCTACCCAAGGGTCATCACCCACACGTATCTGCTCACCATTACCAATTTTCCAAGCAATCCAATCTCCGATCAGAGGGAAAGATAAAACCATGGATTTCCATACAACTGATCCTCCTTTGAAGGATTTGTCTCTACTTCTAAACTAATCAATAATGGAGGAGTTAGTGCAGTACTTAGAGATGAGTGTCTTGCCCCATAAGGATTCAGAGTGTTGTGTTAGTCTCCACAGGGTTTTGGCCGCTAGTGCTTGGAAAAAGGTGAGAGGATTCTTGATCCCCCACCCCCTAACTCTTTTAAATTTGCAATTGTAGTCCATTTTTCCTAGGGAATGCATTCTTTCTTGCTACTGGAGGACCAAAGAAAGGAGAGGCATCTTTTCCTTATCTTCACCAAAATTCCTTTGGGAATGTAGGCAACAGCTGCCCAATAGACAAGGATGCTCTGTAGGACTGCTTTTAATAAAGTTAGCCTTCCTCCTCTTGATAGAAACCTATTAGCCCAACAAGAGATTCGGGCTTCCACCTTCTTAACCAGCCAAACCCAATCTTTGAAAGAGTAGGCATTTGGTTTTAAAAAGAAGCCAAGATATTTGAAGCCATTCTAGAAGGAAGATAAGGGAACTGAAAGAAGAGAAACTGCTCTTAGCTTTAGATCTTCTGAGAACCCATTTACCACTAGATTTGACTTATCCAGGTTTATCTCCATTCCAGTTGCTTGTTGAAATAAGGAGAGGATGTTAGCTAGAGCTCTAAGGTTGTCTTCTGTTCCTTTACCAAAGAGTAATACATCATCTACAAAGAGCAAATAGGTAAGGATTGAAGAGACAAACACTTGCAACCCTTGGAAGGAACCCGAGTGCTTGTCCTGCTGCATTAGTTTGCTGAGGGCTTCAACAATGAAGAGGAAAAGGAAGGGGGATAAGGGGCAACCTTGTCTCAAACCTCTAAAGGATCGAAAAAAGGAGGATGGAGAACCATTGATAAGAACTGAGAAGGAGGCTGAGCTGACACACCCCATAATCCAGTTTACCAATTCAACTGAGAAACCCACATGGATAAGCAAGAGTTTGAGAAAGGTCCAGTTCACTCTGTCATAGGCTTTTGAGAGGTCTAGTTTGAGAGAAAAAGCCTTGTATTTTATTTTTATAATTGAGTGGATAGTTTCCTGGGCCAGAGACACAACATCATGTATCTGTCTCTTGTAAAGGAAACCGAATTGCTCCTCAAAGATGACATCACTCATTATGGGCTTCAGACGAAGAGCAATCATTTTCGAGATAAGTTTATATATCATATTAACACAAGCTATAGGGCAAAAATCGACAAATTTCTGGGTCTTCTGTTTCTTAGGGATGAGGGCTAGGAAGGTGGTATTTAAGGCTCCCAGCACTTTCCCAGATTTCTAGGATTCTTGAATAGCTAATAGCAGGTCCAATTTTAATAAATCATAAAACCCCACGAAAAATTCCACAGAGAAGCCATCACGACCTTGGCTCTTACCTTTTTGAAAGGAGGAGAGCATTTCTTTCACCTCAACTTCTGTGATTTCCTTCATTAACAAACAATTCATTTCCTCTATGATGGATCTGGGGAAAAGTCTAAGGACTTTAAGTATTTCCTGTATCTGACAACCCTCCTTCTCTTTGAACAAGGTGCTAAAGAAGGAGACTCTTATTTCTGCCTTGTCTTGAAAGTTGGTGACCATAGTGCCTTCCAAGTTCTAAATTTCGTTGATAGTGTTGAAATTACGCCGCAAGGAGGCATACTTGTGAAAACACTTGGTGTTATTATCCCCTTCAGAGATCCAAATTGCTTGGCTTTTCAGTCTCCAAGTAGCCTCTTCTTTGGCTAAAAGATCTGATCTTGAGAGTTCAAGTCCCTTTAATTTCTCCAACTCTTCATGAGTAAAAACACCTGGGGAGTTGTTCTTGTACAGGGTCCTGATATCCTCCTCCACTGAATTGAGAAGCAATTGCTAATTATTATTGTAATTGGAGGCCCAAATCTTAAAGACTTCCTTAGCTTTAAATAAGTTGTCTCTTAGTTGCTTCATGTAGGAGTCTTGAGTTGAGGGGTTTACAGGTACCCAGTGCTCCTTGATCGGCTGCACATAACTCTCTTCCTTGAGCCAAACAGGGTTGAAACGGAAGGGGGGTTTCGGCTTGATATCCTGCAACAAGTCAAGAAGAATGGGCCGATGATCTGAAAGCCCCCCTTCCCCTACCCAAGAAGAAAAGGAAAGATGTCTGTCCAATAAGTGGTATGAGACTAGGAATCTGTCAAGCCTCTTCGAAACAGATTTTTCTCCGGCTCTCTTATTTCTCCAAGTCGGTTCTAATTTGCAGGGGGAGACATCCACCAGGTTGTTAGAGTAAAAAAGGGAGATGAAGAAATCGCTAAGGGGGTCAGGTCTAGCCAAATTCCCCCAGATTTCATTTGCTGAGATAGTTAGGTTTAAATCCCCTCCGACTATAAGCTGATGATCCTCTAATAAGCTGAGGGAGTCCAAGTTTTCCCAAAAGGGTTTTCGATTAATGAAAGGGCCATACACATTCAATAGTGTAAATGAGAGACCAAAAGCTAAATCGTTCAGCACTGTTTTTAGGACTTAATCGAAGCAATCACAGGATACTAAATCCAATGTAGTATCCCAACCTATTAATAAGCCCCATGAGTGGTTGTCCACATCCTGAGCAAGAAAAGACCAACCCTTTAACCAAGGTCTAACTAAATCTAAGGCTTTAGAACCTTCAGTCATGGTGTCATGAAGCAAAAGCACAGTTCGATTCAGGGTTTTTATTAACCTCTTGAGGACATTTTGTTAGGGGGGGGGGCTAACCCCCTGCAATTGAAAGAGAGAAGATGCATTAAGGAACCTTGAGCTGGGCACTGCCTGCTCTAAGGGCCCTATTTATGGTGGTCTATTTTCTAGATTTGATCTTTTTAACAGCTTGGTTTTTCGCCTTGGACAGGAAGGAATTTCTTCCCAACGAGATTTTGGGTGGGGGGTCCAACCCCAAACCACCCTTACTTGCTCCTACATTTTCTTCTAAAGAAACTTCTTTCCTTAATAATGCAGCTTTTGCACGGGTGTTGTAGGGTTTCAGAGAGCAGGGCTTAGAGTGTGAGGAGGGAGTAGGGGAGGGACTTTTTGTTGAAGAGGAATGCAACGAGGCTAACGTCTTATAAGGAGATGGGTGGGGATTAAAAGGATCCTGGGAAGCTGACACAATCTCAGTAATGACAAGAGGTATCAAAGGAAGGGATAAGGGAGAAAATGCATTATTACTGGAATCCGAAGCCGGTGTAGAGATTGCAAGAGTCACTGCCCGTAAACTTTCTGAATTATCCATCATCAGAATCCTGGCATCCATTGTTGCAGCCTGCACTATTCCGTTCTCAGCTATCCCGACCTACGCTGTTAAGGTCTTCATTGTTTCGGGAGCAGTAAATTCCTCCTCCATGCACTTGCTTAGGACATCAATTTTTACCACCTTTTTTGCCCAAACCTTCCTAGGAAAGTGCGTAAAAACTGGCGAGGGGTAGTCCCGAGCTAAGTGGCCAACCCGTCTACATCCATAGCATCTACACGGTATCTTCCAGTAATCCAACCGTTGATTCCAAATGCTGCCAAAAATCTCAACTTTTAATTCTTCATATAGGCCATCGCTGAGATCCACATCAACCAGTAATCGAGCGCATCTTCAGTCCACATTCGTCTCCCAATTGTCCTCTAATGCAATAAAACATCCCAATTTTCCTCCTATTGCCTCCAGTATCTGTTTTTTTCAGAAAATTAGTGGTGGCCCAGGGAGTATCACTTATACCCTCTGCACATTCTGAGGTTCCCGTTTGGCATCAAAATCTACTTTCCAGGCCTTGAGGAGCAGTCCTGAAGGGCCCCAATTCCAATTCTATTGAATAAGCCTTTGTTTGTCAATTTCAAAGTGTACCTGGAATAGAATTCATCCCCTCGATAGGATATGGAACGTAGGGAGCCGTTCTAACACCGACTTCCAAGTGTTCTCCATCCAGTTGCTCAATGTAGACGCAGTCACCTGTTTTCCACAAAACCTTCCAACCAGCACTGTGGTGAGATAGTCAGGCACTTCTTCGATGCCAATATCTTTACCCACCACCAGAGAGGCCACCACCTTTTTGGACGAAGCTCCTTTCCTACTATGTCCATTTTTTACGGTAGTAGAATTGAAGGTACAGGTCATATTATTTAGGTTCGTGTTTGCAGAAACCGTTTTAATGCCTGACTGGTGCGAGGCTAAACCGAAGGTCACTTCAGCTGCCTTTTCCGCATTATCCTTGAAAGCTTGATTATTTGGGAATATTTCACCATAACTGGGGGATAATTCATAGTTTACTTCGTCGATTAACATGATGTGTGAATGAGAGTGTAGGTACAGGGGATGGCGTAGGGACGGGACGTGCTGTAGGGAGGGAGCTGGGAGAAATAAATGAAGGAAAGACTAAGGTTTGTGAGAGGAAGGCGCGTGTACAGAGGGGCAGAAAAACACGGGCGAAATGGAGAAAGCATACGTGCATTACGTCATGGGGACAGAAAGGGCACAAGGAGCGAGGTTGACATGAAACGCTGAATGTAAGGCTAAATCAGCGAAAAAAAATGCGAACTTTGGACGTGCGAGCTGTCCCCCCCCCCCGAAGAAGAAACCCCCCCCCTATATATATATATATATATATATTCAATGGAACACATCATGGGAAACCCTCACATACTTCCCCTCATTTCAAGGATGGTACCCAAGGTAAACCACTGGCCCTGATTATGGGGCCTAACCCGGTGGGGACATCAAGTGAGGTCCTGTATAACCACCCGAGTATTTGTCCCCAGGATCTTCTGCTTGCGATTACATCACTCAACCACTTGAGCTAACCCACCAGACTACACACACACACACACATATATTACAACACAACTTATTTTTTACTCGGAGTCGAGGACTTATATTTTATCAGTCCCGAGACATGTCGCTCTGAGGACTCACAATTTTAGATGCAAGCACCCTCACTTTGAGAATCAAACTTGGACAAGCAATGGAAAACTCCCACTGATTTACTGCTTGACCACAACTTAGATGACTAAAAATAAAAACTCAGGAAATGCTGATGTGATTTCTCCTCTTCCCTACAAGCATTACAACTTAAAATAAGCAAAATAAATATTTAAAATAAAAACTCAGGAAATATCGATGTAATTTTCTTAATGATTAGAATTGTTGCATAAATACTCGTCTAATGAATGAGCTTTATTTTTTAATTTAATTTATATTTTTATATTTAAAATTTTAAGATATATATAGATTTTTCTCTTTTCTATATTTAAAATTTTAAGATATATATATTTTTCTCTTCTTATACAAGTAAAACTTAATAAGAGCCAAGAGGTGACAATGTCTTCAACGTTGCCATCCGTTGTTGTGAGAGAAATGATGTTGTAGGAGGAATGGAAATAAGCTACTAACGAATATATGAGCTTCTTGTACAAGATTGTGAGCAATTATTTGGCAAGATGGATGCATAAATGCAATGTTGTAGACCGAACACTAAAGAATGAGGAATGAGCCAGGTTAGCAATTGTGGATGCGCCATTTTTTCTTTTAAATTTTCACATTTATATATAGTTAGAGTTACATATGGAGTATCCATATGTTACTTTGTTTGCTAATATACATTAAAGTCATTTATTATTTCTTATTTATATAAGTTAGGGAATATGGTAATAAGTTTTTATTGAAATTTATGTATATGCATATTATTAGTTGCTAACTTTACTATCTATTTAACTAAGTTTTAATTTAAATTTTAATTGTAGTTTTCAATTGTATAACATAAAAATAGTTTGCAAAACAATAAATTTTAATAATATTAAATTCTCTACAACTTAAACCAATTCTTTGATTAGATGTCATGATGGTGCTTGTAAATTAATGTGAAATTGATCTATGGTATGGTATAGAAATTACTTGCATATGTCGTTGATGGTGTAGTAGAGGTATTTGTGAGAAATCACAGGTATAGAAAGATAACTAAAATAGCCTCGTCTCTATGAATCCAACAACATATCAAACAGAATAAGAACAAAAAGAGAAATAAAAAAGAATACACCAGATATACGCGGTTCACCCAATTGGGCTACGTCCACGGGAATGTTGTCTTCTATTATCTCCGAAAATATCCTTCAATCTTACAAGAGAGCAACTCCACAATGACCCCATACAAATATAGAACAATGCTTGAGAGCACAAGATGATGATCACATGTTATGCCTTAAGAGGCACTCTTGGAATTATTATATACCAAGAGATATGGAGGAATTACTCTCACATATTGCATGTGGGATAATATAATTCTCCTTTTAATCATCTCTTTATAAAATATTCCTACCAAGAGTAAACTATTCCATAATAAATATGGGATATTTGTTTTATACTCTTTTACATAAGATTGTGGACAACATCTGACATAATACAAAGACATATTACCTTCCAAGGAATATAATATATTCAAACACTCCCCCTTAATAATGACCGAGATACAATCCCACACTAATGGATGAAGGAGTCATTACTAATGCTCCCCCTTGATGACAACCTCCCTCATCCCCAACAAAGAACGAATATGTACAAATTTTTCCTTTGTCATGGATTTGGTGAATATATTAGCTACTTGCTGCTCAGTAGGACAATATGACAGAGAGATAGTACCATATGCAACCAGATCTTGAATATAATGTGCATCAGTATCAATATGTTTCGTCTTGGAGTGATATACCAGATTATAAGCAAGCTCTATTGCACCTTGATTGTCACATCTCAACTATGTGGCATATTTCTGAATCAGTCCAATCTCTGTAAGAACATGACATAACCATAATTCTTCTTTAGTTGCTCTGTAGTCAGTTTCAAAAGAAGATAATGCAAGAATCTTCACCTTATTAATGGACCAAGAAATCGGACCTGAACCAAGTTGAAATAGTTAACCTGCAGTAGATCATTTGTATGAAATGTCACCCTCCCAATCAGAATCTGTATAACCAAGAAGTGAAACTGTAGCATTGCTCGAATTAAATACACCATAATTCGCTGACCCTTTTAAGTATCTTAGATTTCTCTTGGCTTCCTGCCAATGAATTCATGAGGCTGCTCCATGAACCTAGAAACCATATTGATGGCAAAAGAGATATCGGTCCTGTTGTGTGTAAAATATATAAAACTACCCACAAGCTGACGGTAAAGTGTAGCATCAATAAGAGGAGTAGTACATTTCACAGTTAACTTAACATCTGACTAAAATGGTGTGGGAGAGGGCTTACAATCACTCATATGGAAACAAGTCAATAAATCTATTGCATACTTCGGCTGAGAGAGAAAATAACAATCGGCCATATGCCATATATGAAGACCCAAGAAATAGTGCAAGATGCCGAGATAGTTTACCCATATTAAAAACAAGAAAATGGAACGATACATCATTAAAAGGGAAAAATCAAACTTTTACCATACTTTTCAACCCATCTCCATGTGTGTTAATTTTTTAGCATTAATTCAACATACTCTAGAATCTTTACTGAGAGAATAACATGTACATCATATCAAGTATAATAATGCGTATCAATCACACCAAGCAATCATATGAGACAATAGACACACAGAGTTTCACTGGGGAAAACCATAAAGGTGAAAAACCTGTGAAAAACCCCACAACTTCGTCAGAGATAGAAAGAGCAATGATACAACCAAAGTACAAGAGATAGTCTTCTACTAGCAGCTACTCCTCCTCCTCAACTAGTGCGCCACTTTCTGAGTGATGTAGGAATGAATAATGAGATGTTCAAAATAGAGATCTCTCGATCTCTATTTATACATGACCTGTCCTGCCCAATAACCTAGCAGGGCCGACTTGTCTAACTCAGTCTAATAACCCATGGTTAAACTAATCAGGGCCAACCCCACACTTGGTGGTCCAATAACCCATCACTGCAAGTTACGACACTTGTCAATACAAATGATGACACTTCCTTATAGAGGAATAATAACATCTATATAGGAGTACAATATACATGGGTGAAATACATTCCGAAGTTACATATACATCAACACTCCCTCTTAACTAGGAAGGTATTTCTCGACACAGATCTGCTAGCACAAGTCTTCTTCTCCAGATCATCATTAGCGAATCATCGTCCTCGAATCATCGTCATCGTCACTGCTGCTTCTATCTCAATCAATCTCCAATCTACTCGTCATAGGAAGTTCTATAGAGCCAGTCCTTTTTCATACTAGATGTAGGCCCACCACCTGTACGTCTTCATCATCACTGGCCATACTGTGGAATCCTCAGGACTGATTACGTGCATCAAAAAAACATCGAAAGAGCATCCCAGGACTGATTACGAGCTTACTGCTCAACCTATCGAATCTCCTAGGATCTTTTACATGTTGACCTTCAAAAAACCTACTCAGAGAATCCCAGGATGTTACGAGCACACCGCTCTACCTATCTGGATCTCGATAGAGCATCTCAGGCTGTTACGAGCACACCGCTCTACCTGTCCGTATCTTAAAGGATCTTTTCTATGTGAACTTTCACAAAACCTACTCAGAGCATCCCAGGATGTTACGAGCACACCGCTCTACCTGTCTGGATCTCGATAGAGCATCCCAAGATGTTACGAGCACACCGCTCTACCTGTATGGATTTTAAAGGATCTTTTCTATACGAAACCGTAGCAAAACCTACTCAGAGCATCCCAGGATGTTACAAGAACATCGCTCTACCTGTCTGGATTTCGATAGAGCATCCCAAGATATTACGATCACACTGCTCTACCTGTCCATATTTTAAAGGACCTTTTCTAGGCTACCTGTAGCAAAACCTACTCAGAGCATCCCAGGATGTTATGAGCACACCGCTCTACTTGTCTGGATCTCGATAGAGCATCCTAGGATATTACGAGCACACCACTCTACCTGTCTGGATTTTAAAGGGTCTTTTCTATGCTACCTGCACAACTTGTCCATGGCCACAGATTATCAACCCGATACTCACCATACATCATCCTAATGTACATTGTCACATGATCAACCTGATCATCATCATAGCATCAACCTGATGCATATCATTTGGAGCAACATCCTGAAGCTCGTCATCTATGATCATCCTGATCAAACAATATATCCATCTGATGCATACAAAGTATTTACCTAATACATATCATCATACATGATCTACCTGATCATACAATGCATCCACCCGATATACATACAAAAGTACATGATCTACCTGATCATACAATGCATCCACCTGATACATATACAAAAATACATGATCCGCCTGATCATACAATGTATCCACCTGGTACATAAATACATGATCTACCTGATCATATCAAGCATCCAACATGATGCATATACAAATATATCAAGCATCCAACATGATGCATATACAAATACATGATCAAACTGATCAAAGCATCCAACTGATGCATATACAGAGTAGTAACTGGAGCATCGTCCTGAAGCTCATCATCCAGCGCTTACATCCATAGCCATGGGAAGGATCCTCCTCTCACCATGCTTGGAATATCTCCTACAAATGTTTCCATCACTTCTTCCTCGAAGTGTCGTCAATCTGAAGAACACCAAGCCTCTCTCTGAAGTACTCAAACTTCACTTTGGCTAGTGGTTTCGTCAACACATCTGCAACCTGCTCATTCGTCGCAACATATAGGAGCTTCACTGCTCCTCTCTGCACCATATCCCTGATACAGTGATATTTGATCTCAATGTGCTTCAACCTGTCGTGGAACACTAGGTTCTCAGACAACTTCACACAACTTTGGTTGTCACAAAAGATAACAGTAGCCTCCAGCGGGAGATCAAATAACTCAGACAGCAGCTTCCAGAGCCATACTTCCTCACAACTAACCGAACATGCTGCAACATACTCTGCCTTGGCTATACTTAGTGCTATGCAGGACTACTTCCTACTGAACCAAGAGATCACACCTGATCCCATACTGAAGCAGCACCCAGATGTGCTATTTCTATCTGCAGCACTACCTTCCCAGTCCGAATCAACATAACCCTGCAGCTTAAACTTTTGATTCACATCATACTTGAGCCCATAATCAATTGTACCCTTCAGGTACCTCAGAATATTCTTTACAACAACCAAGTGAACACCTCTGGGATCTATCAGGAATTGGCTCAATGTGTTCACCACAAAGAAAATATCAGGTCTAGTGTTCGTTAGGTACATCAAGGACCCAATCATCTGACGATACACAGTGACATCAACCAGATCAGATGAAACATCACACAGAAGCTTCAGGTTCGATGCCATAGGTGTGGCCATGGCCTTGCAGTCCATCATCCTGAAACTCTTCAGAATCTCTACTGCATACTTCCCTTGTCCAAGGAAGATTCCATCTGCACTTTGCCACACCTCCATGCCTAGGAAATAGTGCATCATCCCCAAGTCCTTCATCTCGAACTCGGCAGCAAGCTTCCTCTTGGTATCGAAAATCAACCCATCCTTACCTATTACAAACAGGTCATCCACATACAATAGTAGTATCAAAGGATTGCCTTCCTCAATCTTGTAGTAAAGGTTGGAATCCACTTTACTCTTGGTAAATCCCAAACTGGATAGAAAGCTATCTATCCTCCCATACCAAGTTCTAGGAGCTTGTTTCAATCCATCCAAGGCATTCTTCAACCTGCACACATATGACTCCCTTTCATGTGTCTCAAAACCAAGTGGTTGATCCACATACACTTCCTCTTCGACTACACCATTCAAGAAAGTTATATTGACATCCATTTGGCGTATCTTCCATTTCATCGCTATAGCCAGGGCAAGTACTGATCTGATGGAAGTGTACCTAGCTACAGGAGAAAAAGTTTCTTCATAGTCTATCCCCTCTTTCTGGGAAAAGCCACGAGCTACAAATATCGCTTTGTATTTTTCTATGTTGCCATCTACATCATGCTTTATCTTGTCGATCCATTTGGAAGTCACAACTAACTTCCCTTCAGGTCTTGGGACTACATCCCAAACATCATTCTTCATGATCGACTGGTATTCCTCGACCATGGCATCCTTCCATTCTTTATTTTTTGTTGCTTCTTCATAACTGGAAAGTTCTTTGTTCATAATATCACAGAGTAGGAAAACATAACTGGTATGTGATCTAGTCCTTTTTGTTTCTCTGTGTTCTTCTTCTAGAATGCCATATCTTTCTGCATCTTGAATGAGCTCTCTAGCCCATGCAGGTTTCCTCTTGTGAGATTTATTCTCACGGGGTGGATGTACAGGTCTTTGTGGATCTTCAACTTCACAATCTGCTTCTGGAATTGCTTCATTCATGGTGGTGTCTTGAAATCTGTTTTCCTTTGGTTCTTCATGATCTTCAACAGGTTCCTTCTTTGATTTGATGTAAGTTGAGTCCTCATCAAATGTTACATCCCTGCTGACATCAATCTTCTTGAACCCTGGAAAGTATATTCTGTAAACCTTCGAGCTTTCACTGTACCCCACAAAGATACCCTTCTTTCCTGAAGGATCTAGCTTTGTCCTCTTTTCCTTTGGAACATGTGTATATACTGGAGAACCAAATATTATGAGATGGCTGACTTTAGGTTTCTTACCATAGAAGACCTCTTCTGGTGTCTTGTTGTCCAATATCTTGTGAGGTGTTCTGTTTTGCACATATACAGCTGTCCTAGCTGTTTCTGCCCAAAGATGCATAGGTAGATCTTGGTCATGTAGCATTTCCCATGTTGCTTCCATGATTGTTCTGTTTTTCCTTTCTGCAACTCCATTCTGTTGTGGATTGTAGGGAGCAGTCAACTCCCTCTTAATCCTTGAATCACTGCATAGCTTCTTGAAATCACCTGAAGTGAATTCTCCGCCATTGTCGGATCTGAATGTCTTGATCTTTTTATCAGTTTGATTTTCCATCAAGGCTTTGAACTCTTTGAACTTATCAAACACTTCATCTTCGTTCTTCAAGAAATAAACCCAAGTCTTCTTAGAGAAATCATCAATGAAAGAGACATAGTATACATACCCACTCAGAGAACTGGATGACATCAGGCCGCATACATCAGAGTGGATAATTTCCAAGATTCCTTTTGCTTTGCTTTCACTACTTGGAAATGCCTTCTTAATGTTCTTTCCTTTTGCACATCCTTTGCAAACACCTTCATGCTTTGTCTTGATTTATGGAAGACCTTCTACAACTTTGCTTGCAATTGGAAGTGCTCTGTAGTGCACATGTGCAAGCCTTCTATGCCAAAGTTCACTTGGCTCCATGGATTAATGTACCATGGCATGTTTAGGTTGTCCCTTCAATTTGTACAATCCTCCCTATTGCTCTCCAATCTCTACTGCATCTATAGTTTTACCCTTTGGCCACATTATGACTTGGCCATCTACAAATGCAACCCTCATGCCTTTTGCATCCAATGTTGATATGGAGAGTAGGTTCTTTTTGAGCCTAGGTACATATAGAACATCTTTCATCTTCAAGGACTTCCCAGAGTCTAGGTTGTAGGAGGCTTCACCACTTCCCTTGATAGGATATTGATAGTCATCCCCAAGTTTCACTTTATGGGGTGACTCATGTTCAGATAGATTTACAAAAGATTCTTTAAACCCAGTCATGTGTTTGGAAGCCCCACTATCAATAATCCAATCATTACATCCATGAGAGATAGTACCTGTGAGAGCAGAGATTAGCACATATTCATCTTCACTTGATGAATTATCACTTTCTGCCTTAGCCTTCTTCTTGGGAGGTTCATCATCCTCAGCAGCATGAGCATGAAACCTCTTCTTGTTGTTGAATTTGTTGTTGTTATCTTTCCTCTTCTTGGGACAATTTGAAGCAAAGTGTCCTAATTCATTGCAATCAAAACATTGAACATGAGATAGATCTTTCTTCTTGTGATGAGAGTGAGAATGATTCTTGTTATGAGATCTCTCCCTCTTAAACTTGCTTCCCTTGGTGTGTGTTGTGAGGGCTTGATATTCATTCCCCATCTTTTCTTCTTGGGCCACAAGCCTTGCTTCTTCTTGTGAGCATTCCTCCCATAGCCTACTGAATGAGATCAACTTCCTCCTTGCACAGATTGCTTGGATGAAGGAGTCCCATGACCTAGGTAGGCCATTCAACGTGGTCATGACAACTTAACCATTGTCCACTAATTCATCCACAGCTTCAAGTTGTTCCTTGATCTGAGAGACCTTAGAGAAATAAGATTGAATGGTCTCTCCATTTTGAAGCTTTACCCCTTTCAATTGATTCCGTAGAGTCATCTTCCGATTTATATTCTTCCCTTCAAATAGCTTGGTCAAGGAATCAAACATCTCCTTGGGTGTCTTTAGAGATGACACATGTGGTATGAGATGGTCTTTGATAGAATCAGCAATGATCCTCTTTGCCTTGACCAAGTTCTTCTTATGCAAGGCCTTAGCCTCTTCTTCCTCTAGGACAGGGACCTCAGAACTTATGTAGGTGTCCAATTCATTTTCTTCCAATATTAACCCAATCCTATACTTCCATGCTTGGAAGTTATCAGCCCCTTCAAGCTTATCCTTAAGCTTGGTGTGGTGAGACATCTTAAAGAGTACTTCAAATGGAAATAGAAAATATTTAGGTCTTACCACTTGACTTACAGAAATCTGGATCTGGTGCCAAATTAGGGTTTGTTAGAGAAACCCTAAAAATTCAAAATCTGAATTTCAACTTTCTGAAAGGATAGAAAGATGCGCCTTGATGAGCTGATCAACCTGGTATATTCAGAATTTGAGATCTGCAAAGTTTCACCCTTCAGAAATGCCTTTTAGTCTTCCCGAATTCACTAGGGAGGACCCTGAATTAGGGTTTGAGTTTCCTGGAGCTTCACCTAACCAAAAATCTCGATCCAAATCTCTAAACTTCGATTTTTCTAAGGCGCTTCCAGCTATGTCCTCAGATTTCAGAAATTCCTATTTTTTTGAAAATCCTAATTTCTGGGGCAAAAAATGAAAGTGCCCAGAGTTGCATTCTGATTGGACAGAAAGATTCTCCTTGATGCGTAGAGTCAATCTACCTTGCTTCTTTTCCAAAATCTATGGAGAGAAACCCAATAAACAATAAACCCTAATTTCCCCACTACACAATGTCTTCTTCTCAGGTTAGCTCTGATACCATGTTAATTTTTGAGCATTAATTCAACATACTCTAGGATCTTTACTGAGAGAATAACATGTACAACATATCAAGTATAACAATGCATATCAATCACACCAAGCAATCACATGAGACAATAGACACACAAAGTTTCACTGGGGAAAACCATAAAGGTGAAAAACTCCACAGCTTCCTCAGAGATAGAAAGAGCAATGATACAACCAAAGTACAAGAGATAGTCTTCTACTAGCAGCTACTCCTCCTCCTCAAATAGTGCGCCACTTTCCGAGTGATGTAGGAGTGAATAATGAGATGATCAAAATAGAGATCTCTCGATCTCTATTTATACATGACCTATCCTGCCCAATAACCTAGCAGGGCCCACTTGTCTAACTCAGTCTAATAACCCATGGTTAAACTAATCAGGGCCAGGGCCGACCCCACACTTGGTGGTCTAATAACCCATCACTGCAAGTTACGACACTTGTGACACTTGTCAATACAAATGACAACACTTCCTTATAGAGGAATAATAACATCTCTATAGGAGTACAATATACATGGGTGAAATACATTCTGAAGTTACATATACATCAACAATATGCGTGCTTGGGCCTCCTTGATGCTCTTTGCCTGCTCCTATGGCCTCATCCGTTTCCTTGATGCCCGCTTGCATTGAATTCCCCTATAGATTGATGGAGAAGCACTTATATAACGCAAGGGTGGACAGGAGGTCTACCCACTCGACCCCCTTTTCTTGGCAACAAAACTTAATTAAGGCATCATGCCAAACCATATGGTAAACATGGAATTTGTTACAACAATGTGATGTTTTATATATAAATATATATATATGTTGGTTGCAACAATATTTAAATATCTATATATAAAATGTTGCAAACATATGTGTTGGTTGGCAGCCCCATTGAAATGTTATATAATTATGCCATAGGCATTTTTCACAATGAGAAATCAAGTAGAGATACTGTTCCCAATATTCCTCGTCCATCGGTCCATCTAAAAACTTACACGTGTTCAACACACCCTCCATATGTTTTTTTGTATGGCCATCACTTCCTAGGGTTAAATCAATTACAATATTCACACAGTCGAGCTTCCCCACATTCATTTTCGACCTAACCCTGTATCGCTACCATGCTCACATTTACTCATTCGCAGGGTATGAAAGTGATGGTGATGGAGAAGAGACGGTAAGATTTAACCTTGTCTCTCTACCATGCTCTCATTCACTCATTTGCAAGGTATGGAAGTGATGTTCTGAGTGCGGTTGAAACCCATTTGGTGTGTACGCCTAAGACTTACTGTAGGGACCCCCTTTTCGGGGTCCCCCCCCCAAAAAAAACTTCCAGTAGTATTTTTCAGAAAAAGATATAGAAACCATAGATCTAGTTCATGAATGTCAATATATAAAACTATATTCTCATAATTATTCATGAACAAAGAGATTTAATAAAATAATTAAAATAAAAATACTTCAAACCTGTTTTCAACGGCTAGTCCAGTGAATCGATGGAGTCTTCGAAGTGGTTTCCGCACGATCCAATCCAATCTCCTAACGAAGTACCGAGTGACCCCTCGGTTGACCACCCTACCGTATCGAGTCTAATCTTCTTCACCTCGAATCCCTGAGCTAATGGGGTCGTAAGAACACAGTTAGCTAACCTCCCGAAAGGATCTCCCAATCCCCGTTCCAGTTATTCCCAACTCCAAGGATCATAACATAATCCGAGATTATGATGACCATCCAGCATTAGGGAGCAAGAGATCCCTCTCTCTTTCTCCTCCCTCTTTATATAGGAAAATATCATGTGCCATGTGTCTATCCATGCACATTATTTAATTTAATTTAATATTTTAATTAACAATATTCTCAAATACATGTGTCTCAATGTCTTTAAGGGGCACCTAATTCCCTAGATCAGTAGGAATTAGGTGTAGGAGAGTTCTACTTCTCTTTTGATTCTCAATTAGTTTACTCAATATCTTTTAGTAACTAGTTGTTTTTATTTATTTCAATTCTTTTAAATAATAAAAACTTATAACAGGATTTGTTTCTTTTAATGAAATAGCATCTGAATTTTTTATTCTTGAGAGATTAAAATATTAATATATATATCAATATATATATTCTTTTAATTTTAAATAAAATACTTTATTCAAATAATTATTTATTCTATCTACAGTCTTTTCTTTTTCTTTTATAGTAATAAGGAAATATTTAAAATAATTCTTTACTCCATTTAAAAATATTTTCTTTTTGAAATAATTCTAATATATATTTCCATTAATTTATAAAAGAAGGGAGCATTAACTTTTCTAATTTTCAAATTCTTTTCTCAACCATAATAGTAGGAAGGACCGGCAGACGTCGTTTAGAAGCAAAGATTCGGGGCAATCACGAGGACTGTCATGATTGTTATCTTGTCCCTTAGTGGTCAGTGACATATGGGGACCCAAACCGACACAGCTTTTACGAAAAGCAAATATTCCGACAAACAAACAAAAATAATTACAACTGTGGGTTATGGCCCACCAAAGCTTTCGATCCCATGCATCATGGCCAGCACGACTTCATGATAATGATAATAATAGAATATTGAATAATTTATTATTAAATTCTCTAAAACTTCCACATGTATATTATTTAATTATGTATGTACGAGTGGTTTTCTTTTTTCATTATTCTTTCATCTAGGTACCTCTTCGGCGGGCCCTTCCGACAGCATCTTTCTTTCTTCTTATGGGGAGTACTGCATAGCGACCGGGAGTCGTTACCGCGATTTCTCAACTACGCTCCTTGGAGACAAAGAGATGTTGAGGGATAAGGCTCTCCTTATTGCGAGCCCCTTAACTCATCGTATGTGACCAAATCATTATGGTCTTTCCCGTACGGCATACGCTTCCTCGGGTGAGCTGAAACGGCTTCACCCGTGCGTGGATTACTTGTTTAGGGTCGACAATCAGTCATCGTACCCCTAAGTGTTCTTTCCGTTCTTACGACCCCTAAAATTCCATTGTGGGTCAGTCGGTATATCGTCTTACCTGCCATTGCACACACTCAAGCGCACATTAGTAGCGCTGCACTATATAAAATATTTACATCATTCATTCTAGTATCTCAGTCAGTCGAGCATACAAATCATTCATCATTTATCATTTTCTCAGTCAGTCGAGTATATCCATCATTCATCATTCAATCATTTCCGTTTCATGATATTTCAGTCATTCGATCATATACAACATTCAGTCATAATTCATTATGCTAATCATTAAGCAAATCATTTATTCATTTATTATTTTTAAGAAAAGCATCCACTTCTATAAGTGTTGTTCACTATGTCATTTTCGTTTATCATTTGTCGTCAAGTAAATGATCATGTGTTCTTCAGTCATTCAAACATTTCAAATATTCAAAAGACCATTCTACTAAAGTTTATCCGGTCGGATCACTTGGCAAGTGTCCTCAAGTCTATGGTCAGTCAAGGTACTGAGGTGGGCATTACATACACCCCCTCTTATTAGAACTTCATCCCGAAGTTCACTTTTGTTCTCGTGCTTTCGACGTTAGGCTTTATCTTAATTTTTATTCTCGTCTCCAGGTCATTCTATTCTATTTTTCTCCAACAATCATGGCCATAAGTACTCGTGGTTCAATTTTTTTTTAATTTTTTTTTTCATCCAACATGGTTCCAATACATCCTCAGTAACTTCACATAATATAAATTCAATAACCTTCAGTCTCAACTAGATCTCCTATATCTCTTATGCATTCACAAGGGTCTACAATGTCCAAAATTTCAACAAGCTGCAATGCGTCAATAGCCACCTAACAATTTATCAACATAACAAATCCAAGTATGGTTTCAAGATTTATTTGGTTGTCCTTCCTTCAAGGTAAGTTATGGTTTTAACTGTTGAGATATTGTAACTTCAAAGAATATTATATTTGTACTTTATTATTCCGGAGATGTTTCATTCCTCCTTGAAGATCTTATTGTATATCCGGAGATGTTTATTCCTCCGTCGGAATGTGGTAACTTGGGTTATTAGACCCACCATGTGGGGGTTGGCCCAGTCAGTTATAATGGGGTATTTAACCTAATGGTTAAATACGAGCCTACATGTACTTGTGTAAAATACATATCAGTGTAGTGTATAAATAGAGGAGGTGTGTTCCTCATTATACACACTCACACACTTGAGGATAGCGCACTTGTGGAGGAGAGGTCTGCTATTGTGGAGGAGGAGATCATGTCTCAGGGTTTCATCTTTGTATATTGCTGGTCATCTATATTGAGGAAGCTTTGCTGGGTTTTCTACCCCATGAGGGTTTCCCAGGATAAATCTCTGTCTCTTGTGTTTATGCTGTGCTTGTTGTTTCTTCAGTGATCCTGTATATGCTATTATTGTGAAATGGAATGTAATGCTGCTATTTTCTATCTTAGCATATTAAATCTTAACATGGTATCAGAGCTAACCTGAAGGAAGACAAGGTATGGCACTAACGACACTTGCTTTACTTACGACAATTTGAAGGTTAGGGTTTTACATAGCAAAAACCAGTCATCGTAGCACTTTCGCTATAAATCCGTTTTGGTGAATTTTTCGGATCTGAAATTGTTGCAGGACGAAGATTAAATCTCCAGGTACCTTGTGTCCAAAGGGCACCCTCAGATTCGTTGTACTTTGTGAGTTATGATCAGTACAAGTTAGGGTTTCTGCCTCTTCCAGATCTCAGTCAAAATTAGGTGACCTTGGAAAAAAAGGTCATAACTTGGGCTAGGAAGCTCCAAATAAAATTTCGTAAAAATTCACAGGTAGTACACAGACTGTACTATCTCAGGAAACTTTTTCAGAGGCCGAAGGTGAATCAGTGACACGTGGCACGTTGTACAAGTTCGCTCTCCTGTTTTATCCCATAAACAGGTCACGTTGCGACACTTGGAATAACTCTCTCTCAGAGAGTCCAATTGAGGTCAGACCTGTCAGGATGGAAAGATAATAGGTCGAGCTATCTCAGGAAAAGTTTTCAGAAGCCGAAGTTCAAACAGTGACACGTGGCATTCCGTACAAGTTCGCTCTCCTGTTTTATCCCATAAACAGGTCACGTTGCGACACTTGGCATAACTCTCTCTCAGAAGACCCAATTGAGGTCAGACCTATCAGGATGGAAAGATGACAGGTCAGGCTACTGCAGAAAAAAGGTTTCAGACCCTGTGGAGCAAAAATTTCAGATTTATAGCAGAAACAATCAGGTACATATTTCTGTCAAAACAGAATTATTTTTGGAGCACCTTTATTCATGGCTTCCGAAATTTAGGGTTTCGGAGAAGGTTAGAATTCTTGGAATTGGAATCCATGGCTGAATGCTACTCAGGAAAATTGAAATTTAGAGACCAAGATCGAATTTTTTGGTTGGGTAGAAGACCGGGCTTGATTAAACCCTAGCTCAGGATCTTGATCGGAAAGATGGAAAATTAGGGCTTTAACAAAAGTTGGAATTTTTGAAGTCTGTAACCACGACTGGAAGCTCCTCAGAAAATAAAAATAAAAAAAAATATAAGAGTTTAGAGCCTTGGATCAAACCTTTTCATTGAGAAGAAGGGTGGGCTTCATCAAACCCTAGTTCGGGATCCTATCCAGAAGATCCAGAAGTTTCAAAGGCAATTTTGAGGGGTCAAATTTTGGAGATTTCAAAATTGAAGTATGCTAGTTTGATCAGCCCAGCAAGACACATCCTTCCATTCATTCGGAAGTGGGAAAGTCAAAGATTGAATTTTTAGGGTTTCTCCAGCAAACCCTAATCAAGCTCCAGATCAAGTTTCAGGGGGAGTTGAGGCTAAGGCCTTACATAAGAAGACTACAAGAAGTCTCGACAAGTATGACTTAAGGAGGTTCAGGTATGTCTTGAAATCTGATTCTTGATTAAGTTCATAATGTGTTTTGTCTTCATGTTATTTACTAGTACAATCTTGATTAATGTTAGAATTGTCTTATCACCCTAGTAACAATATGAATGCATGTGAATGATCAAAGAAATTCATTGATTAGGGCTATATGATTGTACTAATGCATTATGATGTTGTGTGAGGTTGATGTTGTCTGCTAACAAGAGACAGGTACATCACAAAAGACAAATCAGGTTCCATGACCATGAAAACATGAAGACAAAGACTCATCCATAATATTTGTTCTACTTACGAGGTATGTATGACTTTGTTATATTATGCTTAACCTATGAGACATGCAGGTTCTAGCTCAGGATCTCTAAATCATTGAAGAGATTGTTTAGGTATGTTGTACATAACTAAGTAGGTATACTAATCCAGGTATGTTTCCCATGAATCTTACCTTGTGTTAGGATCCCTTATATAAGTATACTTGGTATGATTGGCTATGCTTACTCATAAAGTTAGTAATCAAGGGATTATGCATATTATGTCTTTTATCTTGATTGATAATATGCATGAGTAAAAGAAGACTTCCCTGAAATCTTGAATACTAATGTTTATTAACTATAATCATGACTATACATTTTCAAGATTATTTAGAACTATAATGTTTTGATAACATTTAGAACATACTAATGGGTGTATGTTTGTGTATGAGATCATGAGGATGACACTTGAACATGCACAGTGGTACAGAATGAATAGAAGTTCAAAAGATATACAGAAGATCAAGCGGGAGGCAACCACACAAACATAAAAGATAAGTATTTGAGTTGTTATTTGAAATAGTAATGATATTGCCTGTAATAGGTTGTATGCATATTTGTATTCCTAGAATATATGATGCTGAGTGTAAACATTCATAGAGCATTGAACAGTTTACTATTAATGTGCATATGATTGGTAAGTTAGACAAACATTCCATTGTTGCTTGTCTAGAATGAAACCTCTTTGCTGACATGATGAGAGCTGTGCACACTCTCGATAGTATGTTCTGGTAGAGATGGAAGGCATCTAGATAGCCACTGTATGCATACAGGATATGGGAAAGTGTTGTGCGAAAGTATTGGTCAAATTAGTTGCATAACTATGTAAATGATATCTGTATGCATAATAGGTTACCATGTCAATATGATTTGATGATTATGAAGTATTACTAATCCTGCACTTAATTTTGATTTGTAGGAAAGATCATGATGAATGATGAACACTAAACAAGCAATGGATGTTCAACAAGAAGATTTACAAATCAAACAAAATATAGAAGGCTCATGGCTAGAAGATTCTCTTAGAAAGAGGAAGAGAATCATGATGAGATGTTTGCTCCAAGTGGCTAAGATAAGACCATTCTCTTGATGGTGTAATTAAAGAAGAAGTGTGAATCAGGTTCTATATGGGTTCCCAGGATCGATAATCAATTGATGAGCTTAATGATCACCATGGGTGATGTGGATCTCAACCTTTACTACAAGGTTGAATATGGCTTCTATACACATATGACATGGATGCAAGAAGGAACTCACCACAGAGTTCGAATGATGTTGAGGCTCATCTCAATAGACCCATCTGATGAGAGATGGCACAGATAGATGACTGTAGAAATGAAATTGAAAGATATCAGATTGATGCATTACTTTCTAGGTCTAAAAGTATGGAAAGTCTCAGAAGGAATCTCTCTCAACCAGAGAAAGTATGCTGAGAAATCTTGAGAAGACTTGATATGTTGGAATGGCCACTCTTATGGATTCCAACTTGAAGCTGTTAGGAGATGACTCATCAGAGTTAGTGGATATAACTCTGTACAGTCAAATTATTGGGTCATTGATGTATCTAACATATACTAGATTAGATATATGCTTTGTTGTGAACACCTTGAGTCAGTATCTAGTGGAAACTAGATGTGTTCAACCGATAGTTGCAAAGCATGTGATGAGGCACATAAAGGACACGATAGAATTTGATCTATGCTATCTTGAAGATCATGACTTCATATGGCTACTCAGATGCTGATTGGGAAGAAAGTGTATCAGACAGGAAGAACACATCAAGAGGATGTTATTGTCTGGTATTAGCCATGATCTCGTGGTTTAGCTGGAAGCAGTCTAGTGTGGCTCTCAACACAAGCAGAATATATGGCTGCTTGCTCTGCTACTTGTGAAGAAGCTTGGCTTCAGGATTGGTTTGAATTAGAGATAGAAACAACTGTGACCCTATGTGACAAATAGAGTTGTATGAAGATGACAAAGAATCTAGTGTTCCATGATAAGTCAAAGAACATAGGGATCTAACAAGATATGACGCAGAAAGGAACTATAAAGTTTGAATTTGTAATAGGTTATCGATGTACTAACCAAACCTCTGTCTCGAGTGAAATTTGAATACTTCCAAGACAAGCTTGGTGTAGCTCAAAAGGACCCTCCTCGAAAGGGGGAGTAGTATAGTCACTGATGATGAGATTGTCTTATCAAACAACAAGGTCGATGATGAGGTAACCTGTTCTCTACACCTAGATACTTAGAAATATTTAGATTTAGGACTCTTATACTTAGAATACTTAGTTTTACTTATACATGCTTTTGATGTTAGATGTATTAGTGAGAATACATGCTTTTGATGATAAGATGTATTGGTAAGAATACATACTTTTGATGACACATGTATTGATTAATGTACTTGTATGGTTGAGGATACTTGTACTTGTATTGATGAGAATACATGTGGGGATTGTATCATCCTTGAACACATGTTCTAAAGTGAGCCGTAGACGTGAGGTCTCCGAAAATGAAGTCCTTAGTGGACAGTTGAGGGGATTGGATCATCCCTGGACTTTCAATCCTAAAGAGAGCCGTAGACGTGAGGTCTCCGAAAATGAAGTCCTTAGTGGACAGGTAGGGGATTGGATCATCCCTGGACTTTCAGTCCTAAAGAGAGCCGTAGACGTATGGTCTCTGAGAATGAAGTCCTCAGTGGACAGTTGAGGGGATTGGATCATCCCTGGACTTTCAGTCCTAAAGAGAGCCGTAGACGTGAGGTCTCCGAGAATGAAGTCCTTAGTGGACAGTTGAGGGGATTGGATCATCCCTGGACTTTCAGTCCTAAAGAGAGCCGTAGACGTGAGGTCTCCGAGAATGAAGACCTTAGTGGACAATTGAGGGGATTGGATCATCCCTGGACTTTCAGTCCTAAAGAGAGCCGTAGACGTGAGGTCTCCGAGAATGAAGTCCTTAGTGGACAGTTGAGGGGATTGGATCATCCCTGGACTTTCAGTCCTAAAGAGAGCCGTAGACGTGAGGTCTCCGAGAAGTGGGGATTGTATCATCCCCGGACTTAGGTCCCTGAATTGATCCGTAGACGTGAGGTCTCCGAGAAGTGGGGATTGTATCATCCCTGGACTGCGGTCCCTGAATTGATCCGTAGACATGAGGTCTCCGAGAAGTGGGGATTGTATCATCCCCGGACTGCGGTCCCTGAATTGATTCGTAGACGTGAGGTCTCCGAGAAGTGGGGATTGTATCATCCCCGGACTACGGTCCTTGAATTGATCCGTAGACGTGAGGTCTCCGAGAAGTGGGGATTGTATCATCCCTGGACTGCGGTCCCTGAATTGATCCGTAGACGTGAGGTCTCCGAGAAGTGGGGATTGTATCATCCCCGGACTGCGGTCCCTGAATTGACCCGTAGACGTATGGTCTCCGAGAAGTGGGGATTGTATCATCCCCGGACTGCGGTCCCTGAATTGATCCGTAGACGTATGGTCTCCGAGAAGTGGGGATTGTATCATCCCCGGACTTAGGTCCCTGAATTGATCCGTAGACGTATGGTCTCCGAGAAAGTGATTTTTTTTATGTGGTTACTTGTATCGGTAGGATACTTGTATTGATGATGTGGTTACTTGTATCGGTAGGATACTTGTATTGATGATGTGGTTACTTGTATCGGTAGGATACTTGTATTGATGATGTGGTTACCTGTATCGGTAGGATACTTGTATTGATGATGTGATTACTTGTATCGGTAGGATACTTGTATTGATGATGTGGCTACTTGTATCGGTAGGATACTCGTATTGTTGATATGATCACTTGTATTGGCATGAATACTTGATACTGCTGATCGTGTGATGACGATGCTGTTGATCGTGTGATGACGATGCTGATGATCGTGTGATGATGATGCTGTTGATCGTGTGATGACGATGCTGCTGATCATGTGATGACGATGATGTTGATCATGTGATGACGATGCTGATGATCGTGTGATGACGATGCTGATGATCGTGAGATGACGATGCTGATGATCGTGTGATGACGATGTTGATGATCGTGAGATGACGATGCTGATGATCGTGTGATGACGATGCTGATGATCGTGTGATGACGATGCTGATGATCGTGAGATGATGATGCTGATGATCGTGTATCGTGAGGATCCAGATGATGATATTGTTGTAGCTGTTCAAGTGCTACAGAAGATAAAGACTCAATACTGAAGATGTCGATGTTCCAGTATTGAAGATGTTCCAGTAACTGCTTGAGTTACTAATGATGTTGAGAAAGCTTCCAATGATTTATAGATGTATCATGTATGATGTTGATGACTCCTTGCTCGGGCAGATGCTGTTATAATATCCTTCTCGTTAAGGGGGAGTGTTGAGATATTGTAACTTCAAAGAATATTATATTTGTACTTTATTATTCCGGAGATGTTTCATTCCTCCTTGAAGATCTTATTGTATATCCGGAGATGTTTATTCCTCCGTCGGAATGTGGTAACTTGGGTTATTAGACCCACCATGTGGGGGTCGGCCCAGTCAGTTATAATGGGGTATTTAACCTAATGGTTAAATACGAGCCTACATGTACTTGTGTAAAATACATATCAGTGTAGTGTATAAATAGAGGAGGTGTGTTCCTCATTATACACACTCACACACTTGAGGATAGCGCACTTGTGGAGGAGAGGTCTGCTATTGTGGAGGAGGAGATCATGTCTCAGGGTTTCATCTTTGTATATTGCTGGTCATCTATATTGAGGAAGCTTTGCTGGGTTTTCTACCCCATGAGGGTTTCCCAAGATAAATCTCTGTCTCTTGTGTTTATGCTGTGCTTGTTGTTTCTTCAGTGATCCTGTATATGATATTATTGTGAAATGGAATGTAATGCTACTATTTTCTGTCTTAGCATATTAAATCTTAACATTAACAAATCAGGAGAGACCCTCAAATAGTCGAAAAAAAACTAAATTCCAAAAGACTACTTCCAAATCTCCAAATATTTTAATAATGTTGGTTCTCAATAAGATAGGGTTCGAGTCATCAAAATTTAGTGACTTACTCGAACATATTGAAATTTAACTTTCAGTCCTTTCATTAGTAATATCATTTCCAAGTCGATGAGCTTATCACATCCTTACCTCATTTCATCCTTTTTGTTGTCACTGGATTACTTCGACAGATTCATCAAGTCGTACTATGTATGTTTTCTCAACTTCGTCAAGTTCCATCTCGAGTTAGTCGTCTTTTTCTCAAGGTTTGACCATGTCCTTTTGTTAGTTTCATTGCGTTCATTTAGTTGAGTTGATTGTCTCCATACTTTGTTTTACTAAAATCGTCTTCATTTGGTCCTTTCGGTGGAATTTCCCAATTAATAATTATTCATTTAATGTCATCATGGTCACGTCGCGTTCGTTGTTTTTCGTCTTCGTTAACAACATCGTCATGAAATAGAATCACTATCCTTGTTTTCAGAATATCACAATAGTCATGTCAATACCTCGTTTTCAAATTTCTGAGTTCGTTTCACCCTTGCGACCATTTGTCAAAGTCTCGGCAATATATGCATGTAGCATCAAGTTTACTAAAAGTAGTAAATTTTTTATAAGAATATTTATATTGATATATATATTAATCTTTTAATCTCTCAAGAATAAAAAATTCAGATGCTATTTCATTAAAAGAAACAAATCTTGTTATAAGTTTTTATTATTTAAAAGAATTTAAATAAATAAAAACAACTAGTTACTAAAAGATATTGAGTAAACTAATTGAGAATCAAAAGAGAAGAAGAACTCTCCTACACCTAACTCCCACTGATCTAGGGAATTAGGTGCACCTTAAAGACATTGAGACACATGTATTTGAGAATATTGTTAATTAAAATATTAAATTAAATTAAATAATGTGCATGGACAGACACATGGCACAGGAACTTTTCCCATATAAAGAGGATGGAGAAAGAGAGAGGGATCTCTTGCTCCCTAATGCTGGATGGTCATCATAATCTCGGATTATGTTATGATCCTTGGAGTTGGGAATAACCGGAATGGGCATTGGGAGATCCTTCCTGGAGGTTAGCTAAGTGTGTTCTTACGACCCCATTAGCTTGGGGGTTCAAGGTGAAGAAGATTAGCCTCGATACGGTAGGGTGGTCAACCGAGGGGTCACTAAGTACTTCGTCAGGAGATTGGATTGGATCATGCGGAAACCACTTCGAAGACTCCATCGATTCGCTGGACCAAATCATTATGGTCTTGTCCATATGGCATACGCTTCCCCGGGTGAGCTGAAACGGCTTCACCCGTGTGTGGATTACTTGTTTAGGGTCGACAATCAGTCGTCGTACCCCTAAGTGTTCTTTCCGTTCTTACGACCCCTAAAATTCCATTGTGGGTCAGTCGGTATATCTTCTTACTTGCCACTGCACACACTCAAGCGCACATTAGTAGCACTGCACTATATAAAATATTTACATCATTCATTCTAGTATCTCAGTTAGTCGAGCATACAAATCATTCATCATTTATCATTTTCTCAGTCAATCAAGTATATCCATCATTCATCATTCAATCATTTCCGTTTCATGATATTTCAGTCATTCGATCATATACAACATTTAGTCATCATTCATTATGCTAATCATTAAGCAAATCATTTATTCATTTATTATTTTTAAGCAAAGCATCCACTTCTATAAGTGTTATTCACTGTGTCATTTTCGTTTATCATTTTCCATCAAGTAAATGATCATGTGTTCTTCAATCATTCAAACATTTCAAATATTCAAAAGACCATTCTACTAAAGTTTATCCAGTCGGATCACTTGGCAAGTGTCCTCAAGTCTATGGTCAGTCAAGGTACCGAGGCGGGCACTACACTTACGGTCCATTGAACCCTTTGACCTCGACCAGATCGTGATTGCAAATACAAGGTTTAGAAGGGTGCAGTAGTATACTCTAAAGCGGAAGTAATATAGTATCATAATCATACGTCTAATTGTAAATAAACTAAAACCAACAGATGGCGGCTGCCTTAGGTCTGTTGTATGGCTATTCTGGCTATTCTGGCTATTTTAGGTCTTTAGGAAAATTTGGTTTCATGGTGTCTCTCTAGGTTATTTGTTTGATACATGTTTTCCAGAGTTATGGGTAAAAGGGCAGCAGTTGAACCACCCACAAATAGTTTGCGGGTTACCAAGTGACGATAAGCTTTCTCATAGGTGTGGTCTGGTGTTGTTGGTGATGGAGGGAGGAAGACAAAGTCGGTGGTCGGTTCTCTAATTATTCTCATCCTTCTTCGTTGTGCTGATATCATTTATTGGCATTTATCCACATCCATATGGTATGGAGGTCTTGCCATGGGTTTACTATAGTGACATTTAATCTTTTATGGATAAGCGCTTGTCATAATCGAGCTACAACTCACCATATCCCCTGTTAAAATCGAGCGATCAATAACCAATTTGATACCTTGTTCCCAGTGAATCGGTCTACTCTTGCTGTGTTTAGCGAATTTCAGACATTTTCTGCTTCCACACCCTATTGGATGAACTTTGGCGCTGCGTTAACTAATTTAATGTTTGATCTCACATCCACCCCTACTTTTGCTTCTACTTAGGTTTTATCTGCTACTGTTGAAAATATAGAAAGATGCTAGTAGGTTATTCAAAGAAATTTAGAGTTTTTTATTTTTATTTTAATAACTATAAACTCTGCCCTGCATTATTCCTGAAACCCTCACAAAACTACCACACATTGTATTTCAATATTGAATCCCTCCCATGACGTTTTCCATGCTTCTTGTGCAAATGATGGACCCTTTCTTTTCTGGCTTCATCACCTGGGCTATGTGTTTGACCCTAAGAAACGATCCCCTAATATTGACAGCCGTGGTGTAATCGAACTCGTCCATGCATGTCTCGTCAATAGGACTGACAACTCCAAGAATGCCCGTGTTGTGGTGGAAGACGTCCACTCTCCCTTCTCCGTTAAAATTCATTTTTCCAATGTAGCTGCTACTTGCTCTTCATTCATCACATCACACTGGATGAACTTGGATCCATTTCCCATCTCCTTAGCCATATTATCTATGTTTTGCACATCTTCTATTAGGACTCGAGCACCATGTGCTACGAACAGACGAGCCGTTGTCTCTCCTATTCCATTGGCTGCACCATTGATGATTGCCATCTTTCCTTCCAGCCTGATTATATTTTATTACAATTAAAACATGTATTAGTCAAGTAGAAAAACCCATCTCAAATATTTCAAATCTGAAATCATATGCACTCAGAAGTTTCCAAAGTCCAGTTTGTTTATGGGGAACCTGAAATCAAAAGCAAATTCAAGCTGATATGCAAAGCTGAAATCAAAATTAAACCCAATTTGAGATAAAATCAGAACTATCTGTATCTATATTCTTATTTTTACTTTTCTTGGACTGTGTCTCTGAGTGAAACAATTACAACTTATTGCTTGCAGATGATCTTAAGCTCCCTAACATAAATAGGAAAATTTGAAAAAATGTATGGCAATACATTGACAATTAGAAGCATTCTTGAACAAGACACAGAATTCATGATGTATTCAAACCTGTTATCTCCCAAATTGACCACCGTCTTTTTGGGTGATAGAATAGGTAAAAAATTTACTTCTGTGAGTCTTGGGTTTCAAATTTTGATATTAATGGGGTGCATGAAGGAAGATCTGGAAGCTCTGCAGATCTACACATTTGTATAGATTAAATGGCCAGTGTGAGATAAAACTTCAGAGGTAAATACAATGGAGATTGAAGAGCAGCAGTTTGTGAACATATCGTTTGATGAGGGGTTTCATCCAAAGTTATATAATTCCATTCTCGCCAACTTGATCCAGTTGAAGATAAGACACATGTCTCTACGAGAGTAATGGGAACATATGGTTATTGTGCTCCAAAGTATGCCATAACAGATCTATGTGCCAGCTGTAGTAATATCATCTATTCTTGGGACGGAGCATACCCATATTCTTGGCAATAACCAAAATGATAAAGACAGCAGGCAACATTTGTGTGACTCAGGATTTCAAAGGCAATTCGAGATCTATCCTCCAGGTTTTTTCATATTGCAAAGGGTAAACACATGTCAGGGTATGTAATCAACCTCAGGATTGAAAGGCAGATTTTCAGCCTTGATATAAGCAGTGCTACAAGTGGCAAAGAGAGTCAGTCTTCCCAGCTTTCAAGCATCTTTTTGAGGCAGCAGTTCTAGGATCGAGTGCCACATCTTCAATGTCAAGTCTATTCCTGAATTTCAGCCAGAATCTCAGTCCAACTCAAAGCAACTCATACTTATGAATCCTATCATGAGTCTCGAGTTTATGATTTGCTCAGCAGTTGTCAATTCTCTGTTTTGCATGTTCGTTCACAGATTGAACCATTAATAAAGACAAGTCAAGTGATAATTTGGAGGAATTTTCTACTGAAATCACGTGATCTTGCGGGGCCATTTCGACAGCCTTCCCGAACTCCAAATTCAGATCTGGAAACACCAATGGATAGCTTATGATCTGTAGATCAAAATCGACTATTCGAACGTGCAAAACGGACATCGGACGGTTGAGAAAATCGATTTTTTCCAAAGGCCGTTTTTTCAGGAATCCTACAGGTTTCGGCAGCTTAGGCGAGCCCCACAGAGCTCATTAGCTACCGAAAGGTCTGACTTCCGGCGGCTAAGGCACGAAATCAGCAGAAAGCAACGTTTTGGGTTTAAATTTTTGAAACGGTTACAGCTTTCGGCAGCTTAGGCGAGCCCCACAGAGCTCATTAGCTGCCGAAAGGTCTGACTTCCGGCGGCTAAGGCACGAAATCAGCAGAAGAGTTAACTGCCGAAAGCCTGTTTTTGCCAATTTTCTCTAATTTCGCCCAGATCTCAGTTTTGTTCGCTGAACTAGCAGAGTAAAGGCTATAAAGCCACAGAACCAAGACTATTAAGAGGAGGTTCGAGCTTGGAGAGACTTAGCCATATGTTTTAGTTGCTTATTATAATAAAAATCACAGTTTTCTCTTGTTGTTGTTATCAGATATTTTCATCCACCATTGTTCTGCACTTTGTTCAAATTAGCTTAGCCTGTGCTCATAATTTGGATTGAGGAACTTCCTACTGCTGTGTGTGACCCTATGTTATGCATGTATTTGAACCCTGCATGATTAATATACTTGGTTGTCTTAGCAATATTCTACATTTCATTTCTATATTTTATCATCTGATTTACAGTTTCTAAGAGCACTGGTTCATTTAACTATTTGATAAGAAACTTTTCCATTGAGCTATTGTGGCATCCCATCGATCCGTTTACTGAAAAGGGTATTGAATTCTTAAGTTACCAAGCATACTTAGCCATAACCCCTAAGTAGTTTCTTGGAGAGCTAACAAACTGGCGCCGTTGCCGGGGACCGAGGTGAGAAGCTGATCTTCCTGGGAGAACGACACAGATCTGGTCCTTGATGATAGACAAGGATCAGACACTTCACTGGTTATAAATCTTCTATCTGGCGACTCCATGAAGGACGAACTCAGTGGCGACTCCATTGTTCAGAATTCTGTTGGTGATTCCACTGGTATGACATGAACAGAATCTTAGCCAAGAGGTATGCGTTCTGTGATTTTTCAAGCATTGCTGTTTTTCCTAATCAAGTGCCTGCTAGAGATGAATGGGAGAACAGTCTTCCTAGATTTCGAGGAGAAGAGGGGGAAGTGCCAGCTGAGCATTTGCTGGACTTTCATGACTACGTGCATCGGTTGCAGGTAGTGCATGAAGATGTTCAGATCCGGCTCTTTTGTTTTTCATTAGAAGGAATTGCTCGTGATTGGTACCGAGCTTTGCCTATTGCTAGCATCAGCTCTTTGGCTGATTTTCATACTGCCTTCAATTTGTTTTGCAAAACAAAGTTTTCAACTGATCTTCTTTATCCAGAATGTTGTCATGAGTTTAGTTTATTATATAAAAATTTAGACAATCATGAAGAACATGTTGAAGCAGAAGATATTTCTCATCATGAGGTTGATGAGGGCAGCTTACAAAGTCCAGATTTGCAAGGGCTATCTAATCTTCAGCTAGAACAGGTAAACCATGATCCCGGATGTGTTGATGTTGTAGCAGCATATGTTGAGGACAGCCCACATTTTCCAGGCTTGCAGACAAAGGCAGATTTCAGCATTTATGAAGAGAATGATGGTGGCGAGGAACTAAGCAGTCCAGATCAGCAGTTTATTGGATATTTTTCTCCAGCAGATTTTGAGCAGCCTTCTCCAGCAGATCTTGAGCAGTTTATACACATCATTGAGGCCAAGGAGGGTAGCCAGCCACATCATTTTCATTTACAGTCAGAACAGAAGCTTGAAGAGGTATTCCATTACTATTTTATTGATCCTATTTCCGATTTTCTGGAATCATTTAGCAGTATAAAGATCAAGATATTCTTATCAGATGAAAGTTGTTTCTATCATTTTTCCAGAACACATCTCTGTTGGCTACGTATTCTTTCATTTTTGGGATCAAGATTAAGAATTCTGTCAGCAACTAAATTTCTTACATGGCTATGTTGAAAGTGTTCTTTTACTTGATCATCTACCTCTACTGGTTAGTGTAGGGGTAGGTAGATGAATAAGCTCTTCCTATGAGCACGTAGATCATTTTTCATTTGTTATTGAATAAGCAGAACAGGCTGCATGGAAGATACAGGTTGCAGAGGGATCAGTGTTGATGGCTTGATGACTCCATGCCCAATACTAAGGCTACTGGAACTACTTGGTTCTGGGATTCTTCGGAACCTCACTGGGAGGATTCCATCCCCGAGTAGGAGCCAGATGTTATCTCCCAAATTGACCACCGTCTTTTTGGGTGATAGAATAGGTAAAAAATTTACTTCTGTGAGTCTTGGGTTTCAAATTTTGATAATAATGGGGTGCATGAAGGAAGATCTGGAAGCTCTGCAGATCTACACATTTGTATAGATTAAATGGCCAGTGTGAGATAAAACTTCAGAGGTAAATACAATGGAGATTGAAGAGCAGCAGTTTGTGAACATATCGTTTGATGAGGGGTTTCATCCAAAGTTATATAATTCCATTCTCGCCAACTTGATCCAGTTGAAGATAAGACACATGTCTCTACGAGAGTAATGGGAACATATGGTTATTGTGCTCCAAAGTATGCCATAACAGATCTATGTGCCAGCTGTAGTAATATCATCTATTCTTGGGACGGAGCATACCCATCTTCTTGGCAATAACCAAAATGATAAAGACAGCAGGCAACATTTGTGTGACTCAGGATTTCAAAGGCAATTCGAGATCTATCCTCCAGGTTTTTTCATATTGCAAAGGGTAAACACATGTCAGGGTATGTAATCAACCTCAGGATTGAAAGGCAGATTTTCAGCCTTGATATAAGCAGTGCTACAAGTGGCAAAGAGAGTCAGTCTTCCCAGCTTTCAAGCATCTTTTTGAGGCAGCAGTTCTAGGATCGAGTGCCACATCTTCAATGTCAAGTCTATTCCTGAATTTCAGCCAGAATCTCAGTCCAACTCAAAGCAACTCATACTTATGAATCCTATCATGAGTCTCGAGTTTATGATTTGCTCAGCAGTTTTCAATTCTCTGTTTTGCATGTTCGTTCACAGATTGAACCATTAATAAAGACAAGTCAAGTGATAATTCGGAGGAATTTTCTGCTGAAATCACGTGATCTTGCGGGGCCATTTCGACAGCCTTCCCGAACTCCAAATTCAGATCTGGAAACACCAATGGATAGCTTATGATCTGTAGATCAAAATCGACTATTCGAACGTGCAAAACGGACATCGGACGGTTGAGAAAATCGATTTTTTCCAAAGGCAGTTTTTTCAGGAATCCTACAGGTTTCGGCAGCTTAGGCGAGCCCCACAGAGCTCATTAGCTACCGAAAGGTCTGACTTCCAGCGGCTAAGGCACGAAATCAGCAGAAAGCAACGTTTTGGGTTTAAATTTTTGAAACGGTTACAGCTTTCGGCAGCTTAGGCGAGCCCCACAGAGCTCATTAGCTGCCGAAAGGTCTGACTTCCGGCGGCTAAGGCACGAAATCAGCAGAAGAGTTAACTGCCGAAAGCCTGTTTTTGCCAATTTTCTCTAATTTCGCCCAGATCTCAGTTTTGTTCGCTGAACTA
Organism: Larix kaempferi; assembly: GCA_027924585.1. NCBI lineage: Eukaryota > Viridiplantae > Streptophyta > Pinopsida > Pinales > Pinaceae > Larix > Larix kaempferi. The sequence continues at coordinate 322,195 of BSBM01000903.1, forward strand.
GCAGAGTAAAGGCTATAAAGCCACAGAACCAAGACTATTAAGAGGAGGTTCGAGCTTGGAGAGACTTAGCCATATGTTTTAGTTGCTTATTATAATAAAAATCACAGTTTTCTCTTGTTGTTGTTATCAGATATTTTCATCCACCATTGTTCTGCACTTTGTTCAAATTAGCTTAGCCTGTGCTCATAATTTGGATTGAGGAACTTCCTACTGCTGTGTGTGACCCTATGTTATGCATGTATTTGGTTGCATAAACCCTGCATGATTAATATACTTGGTTGTCTTAGCAATATTCTACATTTCATTTCTATATTTTATCATCTGATTTACAGTTTCTAAGAGCACTGGTTCATTTAACTATTTGATAAGAAACTTTTCCATTGAGCTATTGTGGCATCCCATCGATCCGTTTACTGAAAAGGGTATTGAATTCTTAAGTTACCAAGCATACTTAGCCATAACCACTAAGTAGTTTCTTGGAGAGCTAACAAAACCAAAACCAGGGGATCCTGCCACTCCTCTGTACGGACCCCTACTCAAGCTAGCTTCTCGAGTACTAACTGGACCAATGTTTTAACTTTTACTATTGTATAGAGATACTAACTCTTGAACTTGATACTAAGGCTTTGCAACCGGTGCATCATTTATTCTACAAAACTTCTTGAATATTTTGTCTAGCTTCACCTTATCATTTTATTTTTGTAAATTTAAAGTTTTAAACCCTAGGGGTTGGTTTTGCTCTCAATGTTTTCTTTTTGTAATTTTAAACCCTAGGCCTTGGTTTTGCAATGAGAAAAAAATGAACCAATTCTTTGATATCGACTTGCAATGTGGCTATGTTCAAAATGGCACTACTACTATAGGTAGCTGAAATTAAAAAGATAAGAATAACAAAAGTAAATATCTAAGTCACAAAAAATAGTGGGGAATCTGCGCACACACGGGTAGATTGCACTAGTGAAGGAATACTTCTCAAAATATGCTTATTGATTGTATTGATAAAATGGTTAGAAATGGAAATGAGAAGGGAAAAATCCCTTTTATAAATATATTTAATAAATCCATTCCTTTACTATTATGATCCCTTCCCTTCATCAAATTCAAGACAATGCACTAAAGTATTGCTGCTACTCATTTGATTTGAAAGGAAACATGAGGTAAAATGAATCTACAAAACTTGTCCTTTGTTTAACATCACCACTGTAAAATTGTAATTGATTTGAGGAACACCATAGGAGTCAAACATAATTATTTTTGCACATCGAGCAGTCTCCAAGCCATACAAATGTAGCCTCAAATGGGTTGTCTATACAGCCTATAAGATATCCAACCATGTTTTAGTAATATGCTTTCAATAACATACATCTCTGAATCTGGCCTACTCACGAAACAAATACACCGTATGATATACTAAAATAAATGCTTTTGGGTGGCTTTCTAAGAGATTTTTGCTAATTCATAAAGGTCAAATTGATTGTCTATTAAGATATTTAATGTTTGAGGTAGAATTATGAACATTTCTCTATTTCCCTTTTTGGATTAGGTAGTAGTATATATGTATAAAATCCTACTCAGGCACCATAGGCTTAATTTTTAGACGTCCATGATACAATCTTAATGATTAGTTTTGTTTTTAACTTTCTTACCTGCCTTGAATGCATGTTTTCAACCAGTGTACTTTTTAACTCCACAACAACTGCGGTGTTAGGCATTGAATACTCAAGAAATACTTCCCCTTAGATTGTTAATAAGATAAGATGACAAATACATATCCACTAGATGAATAAGATACAATGATTATCGGATTGGAGAATCTGTGCCCAGTTACCTGCAAAAACATGCCTGCAACTTTTTCCAATAACATTATTGAAAATGAATTATGACAGACATCCTCTCATGAGCAACAATAAATCAGGTTTAAAAGCATGCACAATTTTATAAGCATTTTCGTTGTCCATTTAACACTTGCTCTCAAGCTTCAATGTTCATATAGACAAATTTTGGTAGGCCCTACTTACCCATTAACGATATTTTATAACATATAGTTTAATGGGCCATCTCATTTAAGTTACACCCAAAGTGAATGAGGGAACCTCATTGATAAATTCATCCATTTCTAACACTAGATGTGATGGGGGACTATCAAAGGAAGATAATAGGTATTTAGAGACTCTATGTTGGTGGGCAAATGGATGAGATATGATCATGATCCAGATCTTGGAGGTTGAAACCTGGAAGGCTTGAATGCCAAGAGAAGATGAGAGAAAACATATAGATTTGCTAAGAAATTCATACAAGGAACATTGATAGAAACACATAAATGAAATACACCATGAAAATACAAGAGAGTGTTGGAGAAGAAGGATTCCATTAAGACGAACCATCACATGCAAAGACGCCAATTTTAGGACCTATCCTTCTTGATTCTAACTCTCTCCCTATTACATTTTTATAAGGTGTCTTGTTGACAATGTCAACTTTGAATAACTAACTCCATTAATTACATGTCCATCATGCTCCCTTTTTACATTTAATAAAGATATTGCTTTTTGAATTTCACATATGAACTTAGACTATAAGCCCCCCCCTTAGAAAACGATGGTATCCATTATTTCACCATACAAAAAATAAGACCCGTTATGTATTGTACCAACACGTTTATAGTTGTCAATTACTAATGAAAATCAAGGGTTTTGTGTGGTTTACCCGTAACCGTGGGTTTGTGGATGGGCCCATAACTAAAATGGAAATGAAAAGATTTATATTGGTCTTTAATTAAAATTGGGTAGCTTTACATGCCCATTAGAATTACATTTATAAAAATGGGATTTCATAAATCCAGAAATTTAAAAAAAATCATGAAAAATTTGTGACTTTTGGTGCAGTTGATGTCTTGCTGCATATTTTTTCATTACTTTGGCTATGGGAAACGAAATTAAAATCCCTCGAAGACCCATTTGATATATCAGAGAGATATTTCCATCAACATATGGAAAATTTTCTATTGTATCCCGTGGAGTGAGAAAATTCCCATCAAATCTCAGTATGTGCACAACCGCATTGGTCAACTACATGCATAGCTTCATTTGATGATATCTCTCAAACCAGAAATCCAAATGAAAGACCATGAAATAACCATTTCAGATAAAGAAAAAACCTTTCCAATGAGTGATATTAGATTCTGTTAAATGATTTATAGAGGTCACACCATTTGTCTAAAGTTTACAAAGGCAGTTTAGCATCCCATCCATCCAGTATTATGCTTCTATGGCAGTTGTACAACTATGGTTGACCTGCGATAGGGTTGGAATGAGGTTTCACAAAATCCAATATCCATGCAAAAATTATTTTAAGTTGTTCCATGGCCATAAAAAGATGAAATAATGCTTAGTGTGAGAGTCCAGAGGGCCACAAAGGATTCCAAGGGTTTGTAGAGAAACATGGGTTGTTGTAGAGATCATGGAACCTCTAGCTGCAACGTAGAAACCATGCAATATTTCTAAAAATATTGCATATCAATGGATGGATTGAAATCCATGTATGATGCTCCTACGATGGTGAATGAAGATATGAGGGTAAAGAAAACCATGTAGTGCCTGAGGACCAACTATGATGTTTACAGTGTATGGACCAGCAAATAGAATTCGAGAGTGGCAAAAGGAGTTTGGATATTCTTGTAAATATTTAAACCCAAACTATGCTCAAACCCTCAATCCCATGGAGTGGTAACCTACTCTGATACCAATGATTCGGATATTTGAGGTTGAGACCCGAAAGGATTGAATGTCGAGAGAGGAGGAGAGAAAACATATAGATCTGCTAAGAAATTCATATAAGGAACATTGATAGAAACACATAAATGAAATACACCATGAAAATACAAGAGAGAGTTGGAGAAGAAGGATTCCTTTAAGATGAACCATTACATGCAATGAGTCCAATTTTGGGACCTCTCCTTCTTGATTCTAACTCTCTCCCTGCTACTTTTTTATAAGGTCTCTTGTTGACAAGGTCAACTTTGAATAACTAACTCCATTAATTACATGTCCATCATGCTCCCATTTTACATTTAATAGAAATATTACTTTTTGACTTTCACATCCAAACTTAAACTATAACCCCCCCTAAGATTCAAATTAGATCCTGTCATACAGGGTATAACTATCCAAGCATTAGCTATGGAACTTAAGAACACACACACACACACACACACACACACACACATAGAGAGAGAGAGAGTTGAATATTATAGCAGATTCATTATCTAAACAAGGTTTGAGGTGTCTAATTGTTGATAGAAGATGAAGTTTATTTTGTTTTTTAACCAAGCCCAAGGCTTTCTTATGTAATAAATATAAGAATATAACTCTACTTTGACATTTTTTTAGCTTTATATACTATGTTGGACTATGGGATATAATTAGTTGATATAAAGACATTTTGGTAATTTTTTTCTAAATCACCTTAAAAATGTATTTTCCATTCTACTTGTGAATAAAAAATAAATTTTTTTATTCTTTGGATTATATATTTGAAAAAGAAAATCATAGGAAAGTAAAACCAAATGTTGGAAACCATGAACCAAGTGCAAAAACCATCAAATAATTTTGAAAACCATGAAAATTCCTCACATATGTAATAAACCTTCCAAATGGCATGTATGGCTCCAACTAACTCTCCCATAGTAAGAGTAGCATGTGTGTATCCTTTGAGGATATTCCTCAACATATGTTTTCATTTCCCCCATAGTAGCATGTGTGTAACCTTTGAGGATTTGCCTCAACATATGTTTTTATTTTTATGTTCATAAAATATTTGTATTAGGGGATTTTTGTTAAAAAGATAGCTCCATCAATAAACCGAAATATTTTTTATAAAACATTTAGAATACCAAATTTTCATCGCCACATTTCATTGAAAAGTGTTACCCATTTTCATGGATTCAACCACTAGTATATAATATGGAAAAAACAAAAATATATATCATGTTGAACAAAATTTTGTAGCTAAAGCAAGAATGACATGGTCAATGACATTGACAAAGCTTTGGAGACCATTGAAACTAGAACTAAGCAAATATTTGCATTTGAGTTTTTTTTTGAACAACATACACATAGCTTTGGATTAGAAAAGAATGATATACAAAATGATATAGATACAAACTATGTTGTAAACAAATGCATCATTTTTTTAGTATCACTATTAATAGGATTTAACAACCATTTGTTTTAAGAATAGAAGATAACTATGAAATTAGAGAAAAACTTAATAGTGAATAATAATCAATAACAAAGGAAATCATAACGAGGAAGAAAAAAATTCCAACATACCACTTCATTTGTTCCTAACTGGAGGCATAGGTACAAGGAAAACATTTACATTCAAAGCAATCTTCCATGGATTATTGCACTTTTAGAATAAGCAACTTGATAGTAATCCTCTCAAAATAAAAAGGAATCATAGTTGCATTTACTAAAAAAATGCTTATAATGAAAATGGCATCGCATTCCACTTAGCATTACGCTTGCTTCTGGGCTTGTCAAATATTCTTCCGTTGAGCTCATGTAGTGCTCCTCCCAAAGCCCTAACTAAATTCTACTTAACATTTAACCATTTACCAATTCTCAATATAAATTGCAGAATGTAATAGTGTAATTGTTTTTATAAAATAAATCTAATACTTACTTCCCGCAACTGAATATTTTCAAATGAGGGTTTGCACATTAAATTAGATCTAGATTCAATACATCTTCAACGTTCAATGTAAATGACAAATGCGGATCGTCTGCTTCATTAAACCCAATAAAATCACTGCAGAAATTTCAATACAAAAGAAAACTTAAAGACAAGAAAAACCTATCCGTGACAGTCGATTTAGTAGTTAAAGAAGTTACCAGAGGGGTTTCCGCTTAATCCGATCCAAGATTTCAACAATTTACAGAAGGAATCCTCGGTTGACTTCCCTACCACATTGGGAGTATTCTTCTCCCTCCCAGTCCCAAGAAAATAGGGGTCGCAAAGAACATACAATCCCAAAAACTCAGAAGATACCTCCCAATCTCCAAAGTAATTCTCAACCAAAGTCACATAGATCACACTATTCTCAAATTTCCATTATGGAATCCATCCAATATTAGGGATCAAGAGGTGTCTTTCCTCTTCATTCCTTCTTTCTTAAATAGAAATATCCTTGATGACATGTGTCGTCTCATGCAAAATTAATGATTTTATTAATTTTCCTATATTCATTCTCATGCAACCACGTGTCACCTTCACATGATAGTGCACATAAGTTCCTCAATTCGCTCTTAGTTGTCTCTTTAGTCTAAAATCCCCATCCCTAAATCGGTGGGTGCATGTGGAGTTAAACTCAAGAATATCTACCAATCTAGATTTGCTCCAAAATCAAATCTATCTTATTTATTTATTTTTGATATTTATTCAATGCATGTCTTCCTAAATCAGTGGGTGCACATGAAGTCTACCTCAAAATACCCCCTTGCTCAAATTTAAATATTTTTCATTTAATTATTCTCAAATCTAACTTTATCATATGCATAATTCAAATATGTGTCTAATGTTTAGTGTAAGTATGCAAGTAGTTCCATTTCTTGTCATTGTCTAGGTACCATGTCCAAGGGTCCTTCTGACAACTTTCTTGTCCATGTCCTCGTTTGGGGAGTGTAATTAGGAATCATTACCATAATAATACGACTACATTTCTATGGAGACTAATGGCGATTGAGGAATACGATCTTCCTTATTGCACGCCCCTCAACACATTGTACACGACCAAATCGTCATGGCGTCTCCCATACATCACACGCTACCCGAGTAAAGTTGATAGGGATTTCATACTTGTTGTGCAGTAAAACTACCTATGATAGGAAATTCAAGAGATCATCAACATACATGCAATTTAGTTACAGAGGTAGGATAGTACACAGGTGCAGCAAGCAATACTTCTTTTAATGGAAAAGAACTAAGATATAAAGTTAAAATGAATACCTGAATAACCGACGTTCGATCCAAGATTTCAAACTTTAGTCTCCTGCTCCACTGCTCCAAAGAGATTACCTGCAATAAAACACATACCCTTCTCAAATATTTTGACCAACTAGAAATGAATGCTTAATAAGAAACTCATATATTAAAGGCATGAAAGATTCAAAGACATACATTCGTACAATGGACTAATCTTTACGGGAAGGAAAATATCTGTGTTATTAGCATTAAAGGAAACCAACTAAACCTGTACTGCAACTGGCACCATTGAAACCTGACCCTGGGTTCCTGCTCTACTTACTCCAGTGGAATTTTCTCCAGGATTTCTTTAGCAAAAATTGGTTCTTCCTTTCTCAAGTCCCTCTCCTTGTATTTGTAGCAAGGTTGAGAGGATATAATTGAAAGGAAATTGGTTAGGGAGGTTATGCTAGTTAGGATAAATACCATAACTGATCTCTAATCATCTTTTAATATTTTTTTCTCATGATTTATAGATACCCACGAGTGTGTCTCTTGAAAACTAGTGAGTGAGTCACAAGTATAGTGTCTAACAACATGCGGGTGCATCTTTTTAGGTAGTACCCGCGGGTTGTTAATATAGACAGTCGCGGTTAAACCGTGAGTTTGCTGATATAAGAGACACGGTTATATATCAAAACATGTCACAAAAAATGTTATGTTTAAGGAGAATATTTCAAAGTCAAGGCCAAAGCATCTATGATCAAATAGGCTCTTCCATCCATAAGGTCCTTTTGTGTGATCGACAAGGAAATGTAGTTACAGAAGGAGAAGTGCCATTTTGACTGATAACAGATGCTCCCTAATGTATGAGGTCATAGGGGAAGACAATGGTCGAAATACATTACAAACCAGGAAGTGGAGCAGCATAGGAACCACCGAGACAAGGTCACAAACAATACTTGAAATAGAAACAATGTCAGCAAGCAATTACAATCTTGATATAAGGAGATGTTCAGAATGTTAGAACATGATATCCAATACATAACTGAAATGATGTATATAGTATGGCCACTGAAATACAAGTGTGGATCCATGCCAAAAGGATAACATAGCCATAACAAAAAACTAGATCTATGTCTCATGATGAACCAATATAAGTAGGGATCAGTCTTGCGCAACTTGGGTGATAATGAATAAACTGTATCATGAACCCAAGGTCTTAAAACCAACCATCGATAGTACAAATCCTAAACCATGTGAATAAAGGATTTGAATTCGAACATGGAGGATTTCGTTTGATTACCGGTCAATGATGAGAACCGTTAACAAACACGAGGAAACCAACCAATAATGAAAATGGGGTCCATGGTACCTAGTACATCCTTACAAGTGTGAATAAGAGATATTAAAGTCGAACACTTGAAGAATCTGTCGATTAAGGGACATTGATGTATTTCCATAACTCAACGGTGATAGAATCTGCCACTAATGACTGCAAATCTCAAGGTACTAGCTGTGATAATTTGTAGGGATCTAGCAACTGTAACAATCTCACAATCAAACTCTCAAGATTATTTGCAAAGAAGAAGAGAAGCATGCACTCAATAATCACTCATAAACACAGAATAATGGACAATGTCAATATCATATAATGTAATGCCCGCCTCAGCACTTATGTTTGATTTTTGTTATTTTAAACTTATGATTGATTAGATTATTTGAGACCTACGACTGATTGACTATTTGAAGGCACTGGTTTGAAGTGACCCGGAGTTATAAAACTTGGACCATGAATGATTGCCTTAAACTTTATATGTGAAATGAAAATGGTTAAAAAAATGATGATTTGCTTATACTCGACTGACTGAGAAAATGATAATGATGAATATTGGAATTACTTGAAATGAAAAATGATGAATTGTTCATACTCGACTGACTGAGAAAATGAAAATTATGAATGTTGAAATGTTTATTAGTGCAGCGCTACTAATATGCGTTTGAGTGTGTGTGCAATGGCAGGTGATACGATTTACCGACTAACCCACAATGGAATTAAAAGGGTCATAAGAACGGAAAGAACACTTAAGGGTACGACGACTAACTGTCGACCCCAATTCACGCACGGGCGAAGCCGTTTCAGCTCACCCGGGGAAGTGTATGCCGTACGGGAAAGACCATAATTATTTGGTCGCGTACGATGAGTTGAGGGGTGTGCAATAAGGAGAGCCTTATCCCTCAACATCCCTTAGTCTCCAAGGAGCGTAGTTGAGAGATCGCGGTAATGACTCCCGATCGCTACACAGTGCTCCCCATAAGAAGAAAGAAAGATATTGTCGGAAGGGCCTGCCGAAGAGGTACCTAGACAAAAGAAGAATGGAAAAAGAAAACTACTCATACATACATAATTAAATAAAATACGTGTGGAAGTTATAGAGAATTTAATAATAAATTATTCAATATTCTATTATTATTATTATCATGATGTCGTGCTGGCCATGATGCATGGGATTGAAAGCCTTGGTGGGCCATAACCCACAATTGTAATTATTTTTTGTTTGTTTGTCGGAATCTTTGCTTTCCATAAAAGTTGTGTCAGTTCGGATCCCCATATGTCGCTGACCACTAAGGTATGAGATAACAATCATGACAGTCCTCGTGATTGCCCCGAATCTTTTCTTTTTGACCGACATCTGCCGGTCCTTCCTGCTACTATGGTTGAGAAAGAAATTTGAAATTTAGAAAAGATAATATTCTTTTTTTAATTAATGGAAATATATTTTAATTATTTCAAAATGAAAATATTTTTAAATAGAATAAATAATTATTTAAATAAAATATTTCTTTTACTTTAAAAAAAGAGAAAGAAAAGATTTTAAATAGAATAAAGAACTATTTGAATAAAATATTCTCTTTTATTATAAAAAAAAATAAAAAGTATTTGAATTTAGTAAGAAAATATTTTTAAATAAAATATTTGCTTTTATAAAACAGAAAAAGAAAAGGGAAATAACAGAATAAACATGGATCTTTCTACAACAACTAGATTGGAGAAGACAAACACAACTGAGACTCTCTTAAAGACAACTACACCTACCTTGCACTGATTTAGGGAGTTAGGTGTACACATTGAGTGAGAAACAGACACTTGTAATTGAGAATAAAACTAATTAAAATATTAAATTAATTTAAATAATGTGCATGGACCGACACATGGCACAGAAGCTTTTCCTATATAAAGAGGGAGGAGAAAAGAGAGAGGGCTCTCTTGCTTCCTAATGCTGGATGGTCATCATAATCGCGGATTATGCTATGACCCTTGGAGTTGGGATTAGCCAAAACGAGGATTGGGAGATCCTTTTGGGAGGCTATTAGTGTGTGTTCTTACGACCCCATGAGATCGGGGGTTCGAGGTGAAGAAGATTAGCCTCGATACGGTAGTGTGGTCAACCAAGGGGTCATTCGGTACTTCGTCAAGTTGGATTAATCGAATAATCAGATCGGTTGCTACATCAAATATTTACTCCAACTCGGATTCAATAAAACGAACCAGGTTAAATCGCTTTTCAATATTGTTTTCTGTACATTATATGATCGATCTAATGTCTGTGCTTTAATGTAATTGTAAATTATGTTATCAATATATATATGCCTTTAAATTTTCTAGAATACCATGAGATCTGAATATTAGGTCTGGGTTTCATGTATTTCTAATCCTATCTTCCTTAACTGTGCTTTTTCTTTTGATTTTTAATTGAAACTCTATCACATCTTGGCATCTGGATATTCAGACTAGATCCAGCTCTGCGTGTAAATGTTCATCCAATATCGTTTTCCAGATCTAAAGTTCTGACATTGAATCCAAAATTTTGACCTTGAATTAACCATAATATTGGATTGATGAATCTGGTAGATCTATTTTCATATTATTTTTCTGAGCTATAATTATGTCAACAGAAATCGTAATGCTTTGTTCGGAGTGATGAATCTGGTAGATCTATTCTCATTTTACTTTCTTAGTTATATTTCTGGCATTTGAAATCATAATACTCTGATTTCAAACCATTACTTTGTCCACAATGGAAGAAAGCACAGATTCATCCTCGAATTTCATTTCCATTGCAATTCTGACGATCGATTTGGTGTGCTCCGAACCCTGTGAAAGAAAAACGCCATTATGAATGGATAATTTAGATATTGAAATATCTGACTGGAATAGATAGATCTAGAGCTATTGCTACCATATCTTTCTGAATATTTGTGTTGAAAATTTTGATTAGGCTTAATGTTTAAACCTCTATTAATTAATGAATGCATTCAAGTTTATCAAAGAGTTATTTTTCTGTCTATCTTTAGCCTTTAAATTTTGTTGGAAATTATAGAAAAGGTCTTCGTATGTTTCCAAAGAGAGAAAACCCGGTTGTTTATTTGGAAATATGTTTGTAATTTCCCGATTGGAATCGAACTCTGTGGGCACATCCATTAAAACTCTATATGCATTTGTTGAATGATCGAGTGAAGTTTTCAGGTTTATGAGCCACTCAAACCCCTGTCTGTCTTTAATTACCAAAACTATGATATTTGCGATTAAGTGGAATACGTTCCATATCTTGTTGAGTTCGACTCTGCCATGCCTTGCATCTCCTTTTTTTGTCATATCTGGGCTTCATAGATTTTCTTTTACACTTGCTTTGTCTAGGCTATTCCTTACGCCCTGTTGTTGTGATCCTAAACTCCTTTAATGACATCACAGCTGGTCCCTGTAGTAGAATGATCATTTACTGATGGCGTTACTTCTGGCTAAGAATGTGTTTCAGATCCAATCCCTTCTTCCCTGATCAAAGTGAACTACCATCACCATACCTTGTTTGGGACCTGTTTTGATCTTTGAATGTGTAAATCCCTCTCTCTCTATAAGGTATTAATTCTCAGACCGAAATCCCGGAGTATACTTTTATCGCTATTAGCTATCACGCCTACATAGCGCATTGTTGGATCTTTAATGGCGTTCTCTGTCTAAATGTTTTTACCTTCTGTGTGAGGTAGCACGCCTCACCCCGAGCACAAACCTCAACTGTCCTGCGTTGTCTCCTTCCCACACCGTGGGTCGACTGGGTTGAAACTCTGGGTTTCGTACCAAGGAGAATTTGTCTCAAGGTGGGTAACACGCTGCTGGGTTCAGTATACCTACCAACACTCAGACGATCTGCGTGTAAACCCCTTTTTCATAAAAGATTGCTTAAAACTTTAAATTTATTGAGTTTGGATTTTCACTTTAGGTTCTTCAAGTTAAATGAAGAATCAAGTGTCGGTGGAACAGTCGGACTTAAAAATCAGGTTAACCCTCTTCACATGCTCGTGTCACCTCCACTTAGTGTATAGATTTATTGAAATTCAATTATGTGTATCCCGAACTAACACTCGTTGATTGCAGGGACAGACTATGCCCCATTGCTTTAAGGAAACTAACCGCTTTGTTAGTAAAGAGTTCCTACTGTTGACACTCCTTTTTTTAAATATCATAATTGTTTTATATTTATGAGAACTCGACTTGGATGTTTCACTCCAATCACCCGTCGAAACATCTAATCTTATAACTATTCATATACTTAATAAATTGAGAATTATACCTGACTTCCAATTATGAAAGGAATTGATAGAATTAGATATATATATATATAAGGTCTTATGAAAGTCTCAATAGAATTATGTGTGTTGTGTCCAGTAGAAGAAAGGTCTAATTCTAATTGTATCATTGGAGTGATGTTGTTTCTAAATACGGAAATTTTTGTGTTTTAGACACTCAGACGAGTTGCGTGCAAACCCCTTTTTCATAAAAGATTGCTTAAAACTTTAAATTTATTGAGTTTGGATTTTCACTTTAGGTTCTTCAAGTTAAATGAAGAATCAAGTGTCGGTGGAATAGTCGGACTTAAAACTCAGGTTAACCCTCTTCACACGCCCGTGTCACCTCCACTTAGTGTATAGATGGTTCGCTGAGCTAAGACCCAGAAGCTTTAAATCGATCAACGACTTCTTAAAATATCTCTATTGTAAATTTTCTTTTTATTGAAATTCAATTATGTGTATCCCGAACTAACACTTGTTGATTGCAGGGACAGACTATGCCCCATTGCTTTAAGGAAACTAACCGCTTTGTTAGTAAAGAATTCCTACTGCTGACACTCTTTTTTTTAAATATTATAATTGTTTTATATTTATGAGAACTTGACTTGGATGTTTCACTCCAATCACCCGTCGAAACATCTAATCTTATAACTATTCATATACTTAATAAATTGAGAATTATGCCTGACTTCCAATTATGAAAGGAACTGATAGAATTAGATATATATATATATATATATATATATATATAAGTTCTTATGAAAGTCTCAATAGAATTATGTGTGTTGTGTCAAAGGTCTAATTCTAATTGTATCATTGGAGTGATGTTGTTTCTAAATACGGAAATTTTTGTGTTATAGTTAGTCTTAGAGAAATTTTTCATAAGTATATATTCCAAGTTAAATTGATAGACCTTAATATTGTGAATGCGCTCATAGAGTAGATGACGAGCCTTGGTCATTTATGAATTTATCCTTATTTGAAAAGATATATGTATATATAGAAAGGGTAGGTTATTGTATTGAGAATAACTTTATAATTTATTTATTTTTATTTTTTTCACAGGAAAATTCAACTTACTATTAATATGCGAAATAATAAATATGTCCAATTGTCATCCCAAAGTCACGTTATACAATATGATCAATAAAATCCGGAACAAACCGGTTTTAAACAGTATAGTGCAACATCTAGCAATAACAGTAATATAGTCCATGTAGTGAACCATGTCTCATAATCATCCCAGACAGAAAAGTATCAAATGTCTATATCGTGCCCACATATCACGACAGCAGAAAGTATATAGTTCCAAATATAATTAGGACCCAAAAACAAGAAAACATATGCTGAGTGTCAACCGAGCAACTCCAGCCGGATCTGATACCCCGGATAAGCCCCAGGATGCAACAAATCAGCTGCTACCAAAAAATCCTCAGCTGCAATAGTATGCCGCTAATAAAATAAAAGATAATAGATAGTCCAACAAGTAGTTGAACACAGGATATGTCAAGGATCTGCACATATGCGCTATAAGTCATATAGAAATATATATCTCCTACATCAGAGTAAAAAACTATAAGTTTCAAACAAAAAAGTAAACACAACATCATGTCCAATGAAGCTGTTGAGTCCCATGAGAAAATAGAGTATCATCCCGCCATTCTTGCCACAGGATTATCCCAGCCTGAGAATGGAGAGCCCGCTTAGAGAGCATATCCGCCTCCTGATTTACCTCCCTATATATATGTTCAAAGTGGATGTGTTCAAATTCAAGGATGAGCTTCCTCGCCGCTTCCAGCCAATGAGAGAGACAAAGAACATTGAGAGGAGAGGTGCCCTTTTCCCAGGAGATAATAGCCGAAGAGTCCCCAAATGTAACAAGAGAAAGGATCCCTCGTAGATGTGCCCAATACAGTAGTAACCAAAGAGCACAAATCTCACTTCTCGTATTCGTTCCGTTCCCCAGATTTAACCACAAGTGCACAGAGATAGAACAGGAAATATGTAGAGTTGCGCCCGAGCCACCCATGCCATTCCGGCAAACAGTAGCCCCGTCAAAAAATCCACAAGGAAATACCAAGATAGGGGGAGTCAATCGATTTTTCAGATGCCTAGTACTCTTACCCACAACAGGCTTAACAGTGTTAGCAAATTCCTTGTAAGCAGCAATGATTTTATAGCATAATCCAGTACGGAATGGTTTCACATCTTCAAAAATACAAATGTTGCGGGCTCTCCAAACCTCCCAGATCATAAAGTATGGGAGTTCAATACAGTCAGTGTTGTGATGTGACCAAGATTCCAAACAATCCCCAAGTGAATGAAAATCCCAGCAAAACTGAACACCGGCCTTATCAGCAATTAATTTCCACAGGTCACGAATGAAGCCGCAAGACATAAACAGGTGTTCAACGGTCTCCTCCACAGTGCAGCAGAGAGGGCACCAACCTGGACCAATGAAGCCACGTCTACATAGATTGTCCCAAGTGAGTATCCGGTTCGATAACGCCAGCCAGATGAAACACTTAATTTTAAGAGGCATATTCAACTTCCAGATAACCTTCTTCCACCAGCTATCCACCATGAGCGACCCAGCAAACATCGCCTCATATGCCAATTCCGCAATGACCTTTCCACATGACACATCCCATGACCAAATCATCCTGTCAGCCACGTCAGATAAAAGAAGGTTGGACTGATAAAAGTATCTGATGTATTCATTCCATTCAATAGCCAAAGCTCCCGTTAATCCCAGTTGTGTAGCAGTGATCCACATAGTACGACCATCCCGAAACTGATCAAATGCATGTGACAGAGAGCAATAACCTCTTTGAGTGAGATGCATCCTCAATTCCATTGTGAGGGTATGTCCCGTAGGACCGCCCACGATCGGATCAAGCCCCAATTTGATGTCACGACCATTACCAGGTTTCCACGCAATCCATTGAGATACAATCTTGAACGATCCCAACATTCCATTCCAAAAGTTTGACACCCCCACAGTTGAGGGACGGTCCAGTCGAAACCAGTTTGCAATCGATATATTTTTTAAGTACTTTGCCCTAATAATACGGCCCCAAATAGACTGATCAAATATAGCACGCCAAAGACTTTTTGCATGCAGGGCCTGTACAAAAAGGTCTAAATCCTTTATATTCCACCCCCCCAAATTCCAAGGGCGCGCCAGAACAGAGCATTTTATGAGGTGAAGTTTTGAAGTGTCACCACCACCCGACCATAAAAAATTATACAGCTTTCTGCGAATCAGACATAGAATGGATCTAGGAACCTTGCAAAGGGTGAACCAATACACCCCCAAATTTTGCAGAACAGCTTTTGCCAGCGTAAGTTTGCCCCCCAAAGATAAAAAACGGTAGCTCCAGTGTTTGATACGTCCTTCAAATCTACGAATGAGCCAATTCCAGTCATTCACCAGGTAATTTGCAGGCTTCAAAAAGAAGCCAAGGTATATGGTTCCCGCCTCCATCTCCAAAAATTTGAGGGGAAAAATAGAGCCAATAGCAGCTTCAGCATCCATCTGAAGGGAGTATTTTAAAACTGAGATTTTATGTAACTAATAGTCATACCAGTTGTCGAGCACAATAAATCCAGAATCCTCTTATAATGAACCCACTCAACGAGGGTACCCTTACCAAACAGCAAAGCATCATCCACGAATGAGTGTGTAACAGCAATATCTCTATTAATCTTAATTCCCTCAATCAGCCCATCCCTCTTCGCTCTATTGATGGTTAGACTCAGGCCTTCCATAACCAGGATAAAGAGGAGGGGCGAGAGCGGACATCCCTGACGAAGGCCCCAGGAAGCTTTGAAGAAGTCCGTGGGGTGGCCATTTATCAATATAGCATAATTAACCGAGGTTGTACAAGCCATAATCCACTTCATTACCTTCCAGGGCAACCCAATCTGAATCAGAATCAGTCGCAGGAAGTCCCAATTCACCCTATCATATGCTTTCACAAAATCCAGCTGTAGTATAAGAGCATCAAGACGTTTCTGTTTCACAGTATGCAGAATTTCCTGAGCCACCCCCACCGCATCATGGATCTGACGGCCCTGCAAAAACCCATACTGCTCCATCGAGATATGTCTGGACAAGAAAGGTTTAATCCGGTCAGCAATGACCTTAGCAATAACCTTGTACACCAGATTGCAGAGGGCAATGGGTCTAAAATCATTATAGCTATCCGGGTGTGATGTTTTCGGAATAAGAGTCAGATATGTAGAATTAAGTGCCCCAGAAACGGTGCCTAATTTCCGGGATTCCTCCACAACCATACGGATATCCTCCCCCATGATATCAAAGAAGTGAATAAAAATTTCCACCGTCCACCCATCCGGCCCAGGAGGTTTATCTTTGGAAAAACCATGCAGCGTGTTCTCCACCTCACTCAAAGTAACTTCCATAAAAATGTCATCCCCCTCCACCTCATTGAAAATACAAGGGTATTCCTTAATAACCTTAAACTGTTCTGCCAAATATGTGCTCTTTGGATCACAATAATAGTCCCGAAAATGTCGGGTAGCCTCCCCCATCAACTCTTCTACCCCCCAGATCCGCCGGCCCTCGTGGTCATTCAGATCCCATATAGCATTATGCATCCTTCTAGAGTCTGCATACCGGTGAAAGAATTTTGTGTTTTGATCCCCAGCTTTGAGCCATATAGCACGACTCTTCAGCCGCCAAGACTCCTCTTGAGTCAGGAGAATTTTTAGTTTACGGCTTTCCAAAGATGATAAAATTATCGCATCCCCAGCGCTTAACCCGGTACCGATATTACTCCTCATCAGAGTCTTCATATCATGCTCAATCTCGACAAGTTCCTTATTCATCGATGCCTTCTTGTTCTTTTCCCACTTAATAGTATAATCTTTGATAGCATTAAGTTTCACCGCCAGCTTATCCATAGCAGATCGTTCCCCCGAAACATCCACCAAAAGCCATTCCGCCCGCAGACCCAGATTGTAGTCCTCGTCCGCGAGCCATGTAGAGTTAAATTTGAAAGGGTACCCCAGGTGCACATCTTCAACATCAAATTGTAGGACAATAGGAAGATGATCACTAATTTTTATTTGTTGTATCCAGGATCTGTAGTTCCGAAGACAACCCAAGAGTGCTTCAGAAATAAAGAAACGGTCGATTCGCTTCTTAATCATCATATCACCCATACGCCCATTATTCCAAGTTGGTGCCAATGGGCGTGGGGCCACATCAACCAGAGAGAATTTCATGAAAAGATTATAAAAGTAAGTGCCCAGCGGATCTCTCCTAGCCACACAGCCCCAAACCTCTTCATCACCCCAAGTGAAGTTTAAATCCCCAGCAAGGATTAAGTTTTCCAATTCCAGTACGTGATCCGTGGCAGCCCGTTCCCAGAATTCCATCCTGTCAGAGTAAGGCCCGTAGCAATTGATAATATTAATATTTTTATCCACCCCCCTGATATTGCCAGATAATAGTATACCCAGAGCAGTGACAGAAGGACAAAGTCTAAAAACTAAAGGATTCCAAGCAGCTAGTAGACCACCAGAAAGACCAACAGCATCCACTGTACATACCATCCATCCCGGCTTGATTTTGTTAAAAAAAGATCGAGCCTTATCCCCACACACCATAGTCTCCTGAAGAAGTATCAGGTCCGGATTAGTAATGTGAAGTACACGTTTGAGGGCCAATTGTTTGGGTAGGCCCCCCACCCCCCGGATATTTAAAGAGAATAAAATCATTTCCTAACCCTTGCAAGGGCCTTCATTCCTCTAAGAGCCCAGGTATCGGAAGATTTGGGAGAATCCACACCGCAACGGCCAGCCACATCCCCCTCCATAGCGACCTTCTTATTTTTCCTAGCACTCCTCGTTTTAAGAGGAGAGAAATCCGGAGCCAGACCACCCCTATGAGCTCCTCTTTGCAAGCCCATATCCCCCACAATAACGGGTGGTATCCCAGAGGAACTATTTACGATTCCCACTCGAGTGGGTGGGTTCACGTCCACAGAAACGCCATCCATCTCACAATTAGCCACCGACTCCTCAAACATCCGATTTTTGTAGAATATAGGGATAGATGTCTTCTTCACCATCTCAGAATATGATGGGATATGAATTACCTTCACAGGGGGCACAATAACTGTATCCTGCCCACTATCCATACCATCAGTACCCGGCAAGGTCCCATAGATCAAATCATCGCGACCCCTAGGTAAATCATCTGACACCAAATCAGAGGCAGTGGGGATCACCGTATCCCCCCCATCCCCATCAACCTCACGTGCCAAAGAAGGATCCTCAGAGTCACTACCAATAACAACCGTCGGGGTAACAAAGGAAGGAAACCCCGGGTTATCCGATATGTTAGGGGAGGGTTCAGAAATGCAGAGCTCATTCACATTCTCATTCAGTTCATGCGCAGTGACGGGGTCATCATCACCAAATGTATCAGAAGTACCATGTTCAGTTCCAGAGGAGATTGACGACAAGGGCTGACTTCGACATGTATAATTTCCATCATTTCCATTGTTTAAGACTAAATTATTGATAAATGAAATATCTATTTCATTGAGTGAATGAAAAAAGAAAGGATCCCGAGCTTTTAACTTACGGAACAACGTCGAATCAGGAGCATCAAGTGCAGTCACTCGGTTGGAGAAGCCATCCATGGTGCCAGTGGAATCTAACTCAAGATCGCTACCCTCGTCCGATGACCAAAATGGCCCCCCATCCGTGAGCTGACCAGAAGATGCCGGAGCAGTGCATTGCCTCCATAAGTGACCCACCGCCTTGCAGTTTGAGCAGTGGAAAGGAATACCCCAATAATCAATGAGCTGAGTGAACTTACGACCCCGCCAGGTGATGTTTAATACATCAATAAGTCCCAAGGAGATGTCCACTTCCACGAGCACCCGACCCATCCGGCGGTCAAAACCATTAAGATGTCCCTCCTCCACATGTAGAAAATGACCAAGACAATTGCCAATGGCTTCAAGCGCCCCGCGGTTCCAGAGAGCAAGAGGAAGACCAGGTAAAAGAACCCATAAGTGCCGGAGGCAAACCGAATCTGTCTCAGGGGCGAAATCAGTTTGCCATCTTTGCAACATTAAGCTCCCCGGCCCATGGAGCCATAAACCCTCCAAAATGCGATTACAATGAGCCTCCTGTATGAATTTGAACCCATACCACCCACACGCCAAGGCAATGACTTGAGGGGTGTAGTTTAATAATGGCTTCCATTTGGCCGTGACCCAGCTGACAATATCGCGGCGGTTCATAGCATGGTATGAAAATTTCCCAACCAGGGTGGTCATATTGTATTCAACCACCTCCTCCATGCCAATATCGCGGCCCACCGTAAGTGAGGCTTCCCCAGGCCTGCGAAAAAACTTACCCTGCAGTCGACGAGCAGCGCGGGAGGTCGACCCAATATGCCGCCGGTTTACCGCCACAGGGATCCCCCTGCCACTACCAACAGAAGGGTCCGAGGCCTCTGTCTCCACCGAAGTCCGCTGCCCCTCCACCTATCCCTTGTGAGACTTGCCACGCGGCATATGCTGGCTGTTAACCGTGTTAAGTGCCTGCTTTCCTTTGAGGTTCCTGAACTGCGTGGCCGGCAGAAAGCAACCCGCATCTTCCATCTTATAATCGGAGACTGTTATGTTATCGTCCACCGGAGGAATGGAAACCGGTAGATTATCCCCCATACCGGCTGCAAAGGGTAAGTTCAAATCTGTTACACAATCCCAAAAAATAGAAACGGGGCTCGTTTCCCCCAAAACATTGAAACACCCCGTGTCTGAATCCCCGGTGGCAGTGTAAAGGGGAAGTTACAGTGAAAAATGCAGTAAATAATGGTAAAAATTAACAAGTGTAAGTCATTACCATCCCAGAGGCCTCGTAACCCGGTGGTCCACACCCACCGAAGTCGCCGGTCGCGGAAAAAATCTCAATGCCCAGAATGTATAAAAACCAGCCGGAAACAGAGGAGGAACTCAAATGTTGGCGACGGTCGAAAAGACGGAAGGCATGGAAGACGGTCAGTTAAACTCCCCAACAGCGTATTCCACTACAACCGCCCACGCAGCAACACTCACCGCCAGTAAACCCTAGAAACGCCATGAAAACCCTCCCCCTCAACCTACTTGGCTAACATACAAATGGATCAAGTTTGGGATAGTTGAATTCCATTATAATTTATTATTTTATTTGAAGGAATGATATATGTGTAAAAGGTCAAGAAATGATATAACTTAAATTATTTTATTAGGAATATTTCCATAGTTTAATTATCTTATATGAAAAGTTATATGAATATAGGGGAATGAAAAGGTGTAAGGTAGACCACTTTGTTATGAGTATTGTATAAATAAATATCAATTACTAGATAGATTCAAGGTTTATGTTAAGTCGTAGAAGCATTGCTTATGAAGTACTTTTGGATTAGACAATGTATGGTAATAATTGTGTTATATTTAAACTATAGTAGAGTTTCTTACTAATGTAATTACTGAAGTCAATAATAGATGTTGATTTATGTGTTGTAGTTATACTATAGAAGGATCCCTTGAATTTACACCCTAAAAGATAATTGATAGACGACATTTATTTGAGAAATTAAAGGATTTGTAGGTACAATTAAGTTGAAGAAGAGTATCTTATAAACGAACCTTTAGAATGGATGATGATTATTACTTACTCATGAATTTAAAGAATTAGGTGTTATAATGCTTTAATAAAAAAATAAAAAAATAAAAATTCACTTGCTAATTTAGACAGACATTACATATAATGAATAATAAATGTAAAGAATGTGGTACAATAATCTATGATGAGGCATCATATAGGATTCGAATTAGCCAAGTAGTGCATTTGAATCTGAGCTCAAAGTCTAGCATGAATAACTATGGAGACATCATCTAGTCAGTAGTATCAGTCATAAATGGTAAGAGTCAATTAAGTGTGCCCAACTGAGTCTAACAGAACCATCTAGCCATAAATCAGGGAATGGAGACTCCAAGTGGGGTGCATGAGGCTGTCTAACTCAAAGTATAGCTTGGATAAAAATGGAGACATCATCCAGTCAATAGTATCAGTCATAAATGGTAATAGTCAGTCAAGTGTGTCTAACTGAGTCTAACAGAACCATCTAGGCATAAATCAGGGAATGGAGACTCCAAGGGGGGTGCATGAGGTTGTCAAATAGTCAAGTGGAACTCCAGAACTAGATAACTAGAAGCTACAAGCATTCAACATGAGCAATCAGTGGAAGAACTACTCAATCAATGCACTAACTAAATGATAACTCTCGGTAGGTGAGATAAGGCGCCCTAACTTAGTGATAACTGAAGGTAGGTGAGTAAAGGCGAACTTACCATGCACAACAATCAAGAAGGGCGAATCGGGTAGGTAGGAGGCCAAATGGGGGCTGTAGACAGGCTCTGGAGAGCTAGAAGCAAGATCTAGGTGCTGGGGAGACCACAATGATGATGACTAGATGCATGCAGTGGCATGAAAATCATGCAGATTTGCATGCAGGCATGCAAAATATAAAAATGATGGTGTGAATATTCCAACACCCCTGTTGGCTTGGTTTTGCAACCAAGCTTAGTGCTATGGGCACCTGCTAACTAGTAGCAGCAGTTTCAATATTAAGCAAAAACAATAAACTAAATCTAAATCTAAAACTAAACTAAACTAGCATGTGCATATCATAATAGACTTTTGAATTGAAAAACAAGAACAAGAAATATAGAAAATAACTTTGTATTGAAAATGGGGGCAAGCAAGTGCTTGCAATAATAATACCTCCAAGTGATGAAGGTAGTTGAGAAGCTCCAAGGATGAGCAGCTCCAAACTCCAAAGGGTCCTTTCTCCAAGGTAGCTACAATGGCCAAAATCTCAAGGGAGATTTTGGCAGCATGAGGATAGGAAGATGGATGGATGTATGTGAAATGAGGAGCCCCTACCACCTTTTTATAGGTTTTGGTGGTGGGGAATACCATTGTGGTTTTGTGGAAACCAATGGTATTAACCAACAAGGTTTAGGTACTTTTCCCTCCTTTTTCCTTTTTTGAATATTTTTATTATTTTTATTCCCTTTTTAATATTTTGGGGAATTCTGGACCCTTTTTTAGGGTTTTTTAGGCTTTTTTAGGAAAAATACTCATTTTGAGTGGAAAAAGGGGTGTATTAAGGTCTTTTGGTGACCTTATGTTGGCTTTAGAGGCTCAAATGGTGAAAAAGTGGACAAATGGGTCATGTGAATAAGGAAATGAGCTAGTGAGCACTTTTTGGGTGTTAACAGATTGCCCCCTGATGTGTGAGGGCAGGAGCTCATCGTATGGCCGATAGACATCATAGTTCTTTTGTCTTTTTTCTGGGGTTTGGGGAGGAGAAGAGACCGATTTGAGACTAGATCCACGGCCCTTAGAAGCTGCAAAAAACAAAAAATATTACATGGCCTCAATATGAATGAGGAATAATCTCTCATAATGGACGAGGCGGGCATACCCATGCTCGTATCAAGACATATACATAACAATTAGTCCCAAGAAGGGGGACCTGAGAAAATACATAAAAAATCTGTTGGTACATCATAATGGTCTAGAGGGGACATCATTTTGGGATGTACTCATGATCATATCATGACTAATCTCAATAACTGATACACTGGAATAACTGATGAACTGCTGAAACTGAAGGTGTCCAACATCTGTAGGGACTCAAAAAGTGTGAGTCATCTCCGAGAATTAATGTAACTGTATACTCAAGGGAGTATGAAACTGGGGTACATCTGAATATTGTCGCCATGCGCAACCCGGATATCTATAGGAAAAGTGTAACTGGTTGTATCCATAGGTAGACTCTCAAATGTGGAGGAGTCAGATGGTATCCGGGGTCTTCGACTAATAACTGAACGAACCAATGCCCTGTGCGAGTCTCAACGATGCGATCAAGGTGTTGAAGTCGAGCATGTGAGAAACAACCATTTGGAGAGGCACTGAGGACTCTTCTCGAAATGATTCGTAGGAACTCATCATAAATGGTGATGAGTCCAAGACACAGGGACCTCTAGGTCTATCCTCTGGAATAAATTTGGTTGTCGTCGACAGAGGGAGACCAACAACTAGCAAGGCAATGATGTTTCCTTGATAGGAGCGCGAGGTGTAGAACTGAAGTGTGGTAGTACTAATGGTAGGACTGACATACTTGTGGGGATGGGAAGTAACTGGGGTCATAATGGGAAGACTCAAACTTCCTTTGTTCAGAGCATGATGGCATGGTTGACCTGGCAGTGTAAGGAACTGACTTGTAGGTGTGGGTATCACTACTTTTAAGGACTGAAGGGTATGTATTGACTCTGGGGGGGTCAAGCTGATGGGTGCTGTCGAGGGATTCTCAGGGTGACATACTGCAGAATACTCTAAACAAAGGCGACCAAAATAGGGAAGCTGCCCTATGAGTAGACATGATCTGTTGTGGCACCGAGAAGCACCATTGGGTCCTTCTTCATAGTTTTAATGAGCTCCAAGAAGGGATAAAAGTGTGCTCTGAAATGGTACTATCCTGTGGATTTTACGAGCCCAGGTTTGTTCGTGCTCATTGGTGCTTTCATTTTTAAGGAGTCTGAAAACGATAAGAAGACTCTGCAGTGGTTATGAATACTGTCCTGTTGGTTTTACAAGCCCAGGATGGTGATTGCTCGTGGTTGCTTTCATGTTTAGAGAGTCTGAAAGCGGTAAGTGGACTCCATTGGTGTTCTTTTTCGTAAGTTAGTCTCCAAGGCCCGAAAAAGCAGAAAATGATGCAAATGGAGAACTCTTCTAGCCGATGTGACTAGAGTATTCCTTTTTCGTAATTAGTCTACAAGGTCCGGAAAAGGGGTAAACTTATACCAGGTAGACGCCCTTTCAGATACGTTTAGCGAGCATGAAAGGAAGCAAGATTGCTCGGCGATCTTTTCATTGTTTTAGGAGTCAGAAAAGAGCTTAACAGAAACTCCCTAAGTGCCTTTTTCGTAAAAGGGATTGCTCGGCCCGAAAAAAGGGATAAAACTATACCGAACAAAAAGGGATTGATGGAAGCGAGAAAAGGTCTCAAGCATCATCGTGAGTGCGGAAAACTGAATCCGGTGACATAAATATTGTCAAAAAGGGGCAACGGCCAATGTCAAAACCCAGAATTTCTGAAAAATTTAAAAAAATTTATTATAACAATAAATGTTAATTAATTTACATTCCTGGTCCTGTTTATTTTAATTAACTGATCGTGATTTTGTTTTAAAAGGATCTGTTATGAAACTAATGTGAGTTTTGATTTTTGTTATCGATTGTTTTTGTTCTTAACTTCAAAGGGAGAACTGGCCATAGTTGACTGGCTTACTTAGCTTACGAGCTAATGCATAAATCATCTTTTGTTCACAGGTACACAGGTAAAGTATGGATCACTGTAAACTTATCTTTTTGTAAGCATCAAGTTCTTTTCCCTGCACTGTAAAACTCAGAGAAGATTTAAATATTGTTACTGGTTGTCATGAAAGACGGTAGAGTTCTCTTCATGAAATTTATGCTTGATATATGGTTGATAGTCTGTATTGACATGATATCTCTTATTCTGGATAGTATCATTAGGCGTTTCGATGAATTACAATCTCTCCGACATATTCATTGCGATGTGACCATGCTGTATACTGTCACTGGAACGAGTCGTTTGTATTATGTTCATCGTATGCATAATGTGACGTTAGCATTATGTGATATACTGTCAACTATTAGCTGTGATTACAGCTGTGATCACTTATTATTAGCATGAGTTGGAATTGTGATAACTCTAGCGATGTTCTATTATATTCATTTATAATTTATAATCCCTTGTCTACTTAGCAAATTTTCTTATGAATTCACAATGTTTAACTCATGCCAAAATCTTTGTTCCTTGTTTTTAATCTACGTTCAATGTATGGAATTATAGATGATTTCATATCCATACATCACAGGACTAGACGTTATTATCCTCATCTTTGATTGCTATCAAAGGTGATGAAAGAATTATGGTAATAAGATCTTATATAACAACAATGTATCCAAATATATATTGCAAAGGTAATATTTAGAATGTTAAAACTATGAGAAACTCTAGTTTGAAGTTGACTACATCTCTTTCAAATAATTGTAGGGGATATATAATGTACCCTCGAAACTATCGATGGCTTGTCTTCATGACATACACTATGCGATGATTGTGTATCAATCATAGTGATTATCCATATTATGAATAAGACTTTTATCCATGCAATGATATAAAATCGATGAGCCATGATTCGAGCTGCAGCTGGACTATAGGAAGTCGACCCAAGGTAGGTTGAAAATCTAAAGGACTACGTGGATGGCTCTCATCCTTGCATTTGGTGATATATAAGCCTATCTTGAAACCCTTACCTGGTCATTTTCTTTGCCTTCGGGCTCGGGTTGTAAGAGAGAAACCCTTCCTGTCTGAGTTCGTAAGTAGGGCACTGTAAATTGCAATTCTCTTATAGCTATGGTTACGTAGTTTTATCCTCTGGTGGTTTAAAAGTCTGTGTGCCTCTGCTACTGGCGTCTGCTACAATTCATTGGGAATCATGGTATCGTTTATTGTCACTGTGTTTAATTCGCATGCTACTTACAGTCTTACACTGTTGCTGGTGTGAGTTAGAGTCAGGGTTTTCTGTGTTGTTTTTATCCGTGAGATGGTCGTGTAATGGGTTTAAATCGTGCTCCCCGACTGGTTCATTCACAGCTTAAGGGTTTGTTCAATATATTACCTGTCATGGCTATCAATAGAGAGGAACTTAAAGTTCTCCTTGCTTATCCTTCTGACGAATATGATGAGGTCTTGCTACCTGGCTTAAATCGTGGCTACCAGGTTGTCCACTGGGTTTGCTTCCTCCGATAGCTCAGGTAAGAAATATCAATGATTTTCGTAGATTACAGTGTTGAATAAGTTTGTTTGTAATTAAAATGAATGTTGACAATACTCGTCACTTTGTAATGTGCAGGTCACAACCGCTCCGGAAGGTGTACGAGGCTTCATCACTAGCGCTGGCTCCTCCGGGTAAGCCTGGTTATACCATGGCTGTCTCTCCCTTTGTTGGTTTTGTTTGGCTAGGGTTATGTCTGGAAGGGCCTCCTTTGTAACTGGGTTGTTGTCGTTTTTGTGAATATGAATACAGTGACATGTATTAATCCTTTTGCTTACAGTAGATAGGGTTTGTATACCCCGGCATGTTTACGAGGAACAATCTAAGGCTCAGTCGTTTATGACGGACTTGGGGTTGTTAAATTGTCATTATATTTTGAATATATAGGGTTTTACCCAACCCTGTAGAAGTTATAAAAAAAATACTGTAATGTTTGGCCTGTCCAGTGGCCGTGTATTATCTACGTTTTTTCTTAATGAACACACTGTTTAGTTATGGGTTTGTTTTAAGTTTTCTCGGATACCTCCAGAGAATGATAATTCGGCTGTAGGTGATAACAATGTATTTGTTTCTCTGCATTTTCTTTGGTTTTGAGTGTTAATGATAGTGTTGGGGTTCACTACCCTTTCTGTGATAGGCAATTAAAAAGATTGTTAACCCTGGCGAGTTGGGGTTCTCTCCCAGGTTAATATATATAAGAAAATATGAGAAGTGTTTAAGTTCTGTTGTGGCTGGGAACGAGTTGTAAAAATTTGGTTTTGTTTTTACATACGGTTACAATATCTCCTGGTTAATAATTAATAGTAGGGTTTGTAAAGCCAACAATGGCTGAGTTCGATGATAACTTCTCTGCGTATGTTAAGATGTTTGACTATTATTATGGAAACACCTCAACAGTGCTGTGTATTACATGTAAAATGAGCTCAATAATGAGAAGTAACCTATGCTGGTGATAATGGAAAGGTTTGGATAAGGCACCATGAATTTTTCTATGTTGTAAGACTCGGCTTCGAGCTAGTCAATATGTTTGTCTTTTAAATAGCTCTGTCAACTCTGTTGTAATCATCCTGGCTATAAATACTATAGAAATAGGTTTTGAAATAAACAACTCTCGCCATGATTCTTTATTTACAGTTTACTTGTTTGTATTGACTAAGATTTTGTCAAATAGGATCGTATGGAAAAGTTTATAAATAAAATCTTACTGCAATTCGCAACCTATGGATAATCGATAGCAGCCAGTTATGTTATGAATGTAGATAAATTTACTGATATAAGTTTTGTTCATCTATATCTGGATACAGAAAATAACCTGTATTCTGGTTTAAATACAATATGAGGCAGATATAAACTGATATAGTTGCTCAGATAGGATTTATACCTGTTAATTTCTCTATGGGAATATTTCAATGAAATTCTAAAATTTATCTATGTGTCTGTTCTTATAATTGCTTTTAGTAAGTATATTTACAGGAATAACTACTGTATAAATTTTCTATATTTATTATTTAACTGTTAAAAATAAATCTATATAAAGTCACCCTAATATTTTATTACTGTAATAATCACAAACATATCCTGCATAAAATAATTACTCGTTCTATGTGATAAATAGGGAAATTCTAAGACATATAATTTCTGCAAATTCTATCAAAGGACAATGCAGAGAGGCTAACTATACTGAAATAAATACTGTTCAAACAAAGATGAGATAGTTCATTCTACATTTAAAATTTATTAAATAAACAACAGGAAAAGTGACAGAACCTATATCAATGGCAGACAATAACAGCAGTGGGAGGCCGTTCCTCCCTACCAATTCCTGGAGAGTGCCCAGACAGCACTTCTCAGGACCCCCGAGCTTGCTCTGGTCTAACTGGCTGGAACTAGGTACAGCCAACAATTCCCTCAGCCGAAACAGCTACACTGGAACCAAGTTACTGCAACTTCCTGACTCAAAACACTTCCTTACTATTTTTCCCACTTCCTCAATGGGACTCCTGAATAGCATTCACCTGAATGTATTCTCCCTCTAGAACAATGCTGAACCCCCAGCTCAGTTCATTGAGTATTATTTAAAAGATTGCCTAGGTCTTAGTTGGGTTAACTGTCATTAATGAGCCACCTGCTCAGATTCCACTTTCTTGGGGAATCATGACCCCAAAATATAGGGAAGTTGCCACTTGCAACTCAGGAAGTGTTTGAGGATGCTGCCACTTGTCTTTTGTCTATCCACCTAGTTCCATCCACCAGTTAGACCAGTAACCTCTTTTAACAGCTCTCCCATGCTGTTGTCTCCATAATTTATTTATTAAAAATAAAATATTCAGAATTTACATTCCATTTCTGGTGACTCTGCTGAGTCATCAATTGCTACTTAGCATTAAATTTAACATAATGTCTCAGGAATATTAATAAAATAATTACATTATTTTTTGCAAAATTGGGGTATGTGACATACACACCCCCTTAGAATGTAACATCGTCCTCGATGTTACTTATTCTTCATCTTCAGCCACCTGCTGGAATAGATGTGGGTATGCTTCCCGCATCTTACTTTCCAGTTCCCAGGTAGCTTCTTCAGGACTAAGGTGCTTCCATTGCACCTTCAGCTGTCCAATTATGCGGTTCCGCAGAGTAATTTCCCTCCTCCTACCGAGGCGATGAGAGGGGATGGAAAAATTCCCAAAAAATCTAGAGGTGAGAGCGAGAAATGATCTCAAGCATCATCACGAGTGCAAAAAATTGAATCCGACGATATAAGGCTTGTCAAAAATGGACGACGGCCAATGTGGCACGCAAACCGAGGTGACGAGGGGGCATGGAAAAATGCCCAAAAAATCTGGGCGTGAGAGCGAGAAATGATCTCAAGCATCATCACGAGCGCGGAAAACTGAATCTGGCGATATAAGGCTTGTGAAAAATGGACGACGGTCGATGTGGCACGCAAACCGAGGTGACAAGGAGCCATGGAAAAATGCCCGAAAAATCTAGGTGTGAGAGCGAGAAATGATCTCAAGTATCATCACGAGCGCAAAAAACTGAATCCGGCGATATAAGGCTTGTCAAAAATGGACGATGGCCGATGTGGCACGCAAATCGAGGTGACGAGGGGGCATGGAAAAATGCCCTAAAAATTTGGGCGTGAGAGCGAGAAATGATCTCAAGCATCATCACAAGCGCGAAAAACTGAATCTGGCGATATAAGACTCGTCAAAAATGGAGAATGACCGATGTGGCACGCAAACCGAGGTGACGAGGGGGCATGGGAAAAATGCCCGAAAAATCCGGGCGTGAGAGCGAGAAATGATCTCAAGCGTCATCACGAGCGTGGAAATATGAATCCGACGGTGCAAATGGTGCGAAAAACGGAGGTCATAAGGACTCCGGAATGGTCAAAGAAAATAACTAGGTTTAAAAAATGGCTACAAATAAAGGTGAGCCCACCAAGCCAAGGATGCAGTGGTGGGGAGAAATGATGACCCGCGGGGGGAGAATATTAGGTGTATCAAATCAAATAGAATATACAAGTGATATGTGACCTCAAAAAATGGTTGAGATCACGCATGTGAAGAAGTCAGCAGGGTTAATGACTTGCCCCCATGCTATGTGCATGGGGTTTGTGATTGTGGATCACATATGTGTTGGATTGAACGATGGGCTCATTGAGGTGTTGAGATAGAGATGATGGGGAAGGTTCAAAATGATTGATCATGCCCCCTATTCCGGGGTCGAGGTAATCTATTATGCCCCCTAACTCAGAGGTGTTAATGTGGTGCATATGTTGTCTCAGAGAGAGATCAATAGGGCATTGAGCAACTGCTGGCCGGGTATTATACCATGAGGCTGTGGGCTGTGGTGGCATACTGGAGTGATGATATGATGATGGGGGATTCCCTTTGTGGTGTGGATGCCCCCAGTATCTCCGACGAGAATCACGATGATGATGAGTAGGTAAGGTTTTGGGCCTGCCCCCATGTTGTGGACATGTGGTTTCCTCGTCGATTTGAAAGGGTTGAACATGTGTGTCAAAGGGATCAATGGAAGGGGTTGACCGGATAGAGGGGTATCTAGTGGAAATCGTGTAAATGGTGTTAATTTCTTCCGAGGAGGAAGATGGTGGGGGATGAATTTCCTCAATGAGAAGAGGGGATATCTCGAGGTCGACGTTATTCATCTCGTACAAGGCTGCTCTGTAATCTGGGAGATTGGGGCAGTGATGTGAGTAGTGACCGTAAATACCGCATATGGCGCAAGGGTGGTTGGTGCGCAGTGACTTATCGCGAGGCTTGGGGTTTGGGTCGAGTTTGACCACCGAGATGTTGGGGTCATCATCAAGCATTTGCATGTGTTCCTGTAATGCAGGTAACTGTGGACACTGATAGGTTGGATGGCCTAACTCATCACACAACGAGCATTTAGGAGGAGCACGGAACACGGGGGGAGGTTTAACTGCTTTGGGTGGGGGTACCGCAGTGTATGGTTGTGGGCCTCTGCCCCCAGTGGGCCTGATGAGAGGAGGGGGATTCGTAGATGACGAAGGAGTAGTGATACCGGGAGGTGGTTGGGTAGAAGTGACAATGGGTTGCACCGGTTGCAGGATGACATTTGGTGTCGGTGGGGAAACAGGAGGCGAAATATACCACACGGATAATCCCAATGTTAACCCAGGGAGACTGAGGGTAGCCATAACCGGAGCGCTTACTGCGCCCGAAGGAGGGAATAGAAAGGGGATTGTGTGGATGGGTGTAACCCCAATGTGACTAGGTACCAATGGTGGTTTAGGTAACAAGGATGATTGAGTGTTGGGCGTTTGTGTATTGTGGGAAAGAGTACAGAGGTCGGCGACGTGAGTCTCCGGTGATGGTGGTGGAATGGACTGGAATGTAGAAGTCATCGGCGCGTCGGAGTAAAGTCCGAGTCCCACTGAGGAAACGAATGAGGTAGTTGCACCACAAACAGGTTGTTCAACCATGGGGAGAACATTTTCAGGTGCAGCGGAGGCCTTGGGATCGTAATAGGTGAGTTGGTCGACCTTGACCACGCGTCCCTCATGGGGGAACTGCATGGTACGAAAAACGGATGAGGCAACCACCCGCATGGCATACATGTAGCTGCGACCAAGTAAGAGGTTATAATCGAGCTGGGCATTAATGACCTCAATGTCAATGAGCACGGTTTTACCTGCCAACTGGACGGGGACATTAGCTAAGAGACCTTGGGGTTGAGCTGAACGGCCGTCGTAGGCTCGCAACGCAGTGGTGGATTGCTGGAGAGTAGGGGATCCCAACTTCTGCCAAACGAATGTGGACAGGACGCATGTGGAGGCCCTTTCATCGATAATGCACCGATGGATGACAAGATTCCGAACGGAAACGGAAACTTGGAATGCTAAGGTGGAAGGCAAGCGTGGTTCGGACTGGTCTGAATCGAATGCGATCAGTTGTGAATCATTGGGGTCAATAGCGCCAATGGCAGAGAGCAAAGTCTTGCACTGCGATGGACAGTTTTTTAAGACTTCCAAAGCAGACATGGCTGCAGGAGACTGAGCTAAGTCGTCTACAATGTTGTAATTCGATGCAGCACGAGCATTGGGATTATTGTTGATGCGACGAAGTGGGAAGCGAGGTGCTTTGGGAGCGCCATCAAGTGGAGCTGGAGGTATACGTAATGTCTGATCTGTGGGATTAACGTTAGTGTTTTTGTCGGCAGGAGGGGCTTCAGAGGTGGAGCCATATTGGTTCTGACGGGTTTGGAGGTTGGCATCGGCGGTTGACATCATCAACAAGTGGTGAGTACCTGAATCAAACATGGGTTGATCAGGAGCTGCATAAGTGATCTGTTGTGGTGGCACGTTGCCCTGAGGGGGAGCTAACGGCTGAGTGTTCACTACACCTTGGTTTGGAAAGGGATTTTGCAGCACCAAAGGTTGATGTTGAGGTGGTGGAGGGTTGGGTGGCGGCTGAGGAGCCGCTTGCCCTTGACGATGGGCATCATCAGTCCAAAGTTGTCGAGCTCGCTCCAAATGTGGGCAAGCATGCGTGTAATGACCATAAACCCCGCAAATAGAACAAGGATGGTTTGTTCTGAGGTTACTGTTTTTAGGCTGCCTGGGATTACGATCTGGATTTCGGTTGGGAGGAGCAGCATTGTTATTTTGCGGAGGATTGGAAGGTGGAGGACCTTGATGTTGTTTTTGGTTGTTACCGCGGTTACATCCTCTTCCACGGTTCTGTTGCCCACCCTGGTTGCGCTGGTTGTTTTGGTGCTGGGGCTGGTTGTGATTTGTGTACACTTGCCCTTGAGTAGTGGGAGGATTTTGGTTCGCCATAGGTGCGGGAGCAGGTTGTGGTGGATAATAAGCCGGTGGGGCTGGAGGTGGACCAGTTACGTGCTGGGGTTGTTGGTAACCCTGAGCTATTGGAGGTGTTGGGTTAGCTGTCGCAGCTAGTTGTGGGTAGTACATAGGTTGAGGTGCGACTGGAGGGGTGTATGCGGGTGGTGCATGACCAAAGCACTGAGGTGGACATGAAGGTCCGTGGGTATGGTGGTGATGTGCCATGGGAGCATATGAATTGGTTGCTCCAGATTGAGATGTAGCCCGCGAAAGGTCGGGACCATGGCTAGGATGTGCAATGGAAAAGGGTTGGGGATGCGAGGTAATACGACCAATGATGCCATCTGCGGCATGGGATGCCCCCGGCGCATCGTGTTGGGATGAATCAGCTCGAGGGGCGTCCGGTATAATGGTATACAGGTAACCCGACTGGGCGTAAATGAGGTCAAACTGTTGGGCTTTGAGGATGGCCTCTTCTTCAGACTGGGGTCGTTCGGATGCCACATCCTTCGCAACGAGAGGGAGGAGGGATTTTAGAAACCAATCTAAGAAGATACGGTCGTCTAACTTGATTTTGCAGAGGCTTCGGCGTCGACGCGATTCATGAATGTGGTCAGTGATGTGGGTGGCCGTGTTCTGTCTGCAAGACAGTAGGATATCGACTCCCACATCATAGCGGACAGGTAACTAGAAGAACTGTAGGAAGGTCGAAGCAAGGGAGGTAAAGGTGGCATGGGTCCCATGGGGCTGCTCGATATACCACTTAGCTGCAAAGCCAGTGAAGGTGCGCTGTAACAGACGGAGGCGGACAGAGTCGTCCACTATGGAGTTGGAGGAACACCATAGATGGAAGGACATGATATGGTTCTGGGGGTCCTCACCTGCCTTTCCCTCAAACTTAGGAATGTCGGAGGGGAGTTTGGTGGGCATATGAGGCCACGCAGGGTCGTGTCTGATAGGGTCATTGGTGAGCCTGGCTAAGTCTGGTAAGTTCAGACTCTCCATGTAAGGTAAGGTAGCAGATGGATGTGGCGTAGTGACTGGGATATGACTAGTCATGGTGGTATGATGCGGTGGTCCAGTAGCGCCTAAGGGTATGCTAGGTATTGAAGGTATATGTCCTCCAATAGCTGTGGTCTGGTATGGACCAGCATTTCCAAGTGCAACATGGGTTATACCGGGGTTAGGAATAGTAGTGGTGATTCCTGGAATCTGGGTTGTGGTAATCAGAGGGGGTGTGACCCCTATGTTGGGCATACCCATAACAGGTGGTGGCCCTGTGTTGGGAATTCCTATAACAGGAGGTGGCCTTGTGTTGGGCATTCCTAAAGGTGGGGTGTCTGCCATATTAGGCATACCTAGGGGGGTGGTGGTT
Organism: Larix kaempferi; assembly: GCA_027924585.1. NCBI lineage: Eukaryota > Viridiplantae > Streptophyta > Pinopsida > Pinales > Pinaceae > Larix > Larix kaempferi. The sequence goes on from BSBM01000903.1 coordinate 356,468, forward strand.
GCCATGGATGGCACCGCAGTAGAAGGGTTGATGGACGTCTCTCCTATGGTGCTGGTAAAAAGTGGGTCGAATGGTGTTCCAGCCATAAGGTTGGTTGGGAATAACTCTGTGGGGTTTTCGGATTCTGCCTCAGAATCATATGTGAAGTGAGGCGTGTCAGAATCGGATGACTGTATGGTTAACCGACGATGTGTCGATTCAAGGGATAAGGCTCTACGTCGGTGACGTGGAGAGCCAAGTAGACTGAACTCTGGGAGTTCGCCCTGAAGACGACGAGAGCATCTAAAATTCTCAATGGTGAGAAATAAGTTTTTGTGTAAAAAATCTGTTTTGTGTAAGGTGGTAATGTATAAAAAACTCTAAACCCTAATGCAACCAAGGGTGCAAGAAGGGGAGTGAAAATGAAGGCTCTCAAGCCAAAAAATCAACCTCAAAAAAGGCACTTATTATAGCAGCTGTGCTATAATAAGTGGAGGGATGCAAAAAATGGTCAGAATACCAACATGCAAACAACTTCTAGAAAAAAGAGGTGTAACTAGACCAAAGGTGGATTGTATCATGCAAACACCTAACTAAAAGTATTGTGAATCAACAAACGATATTCTCTGCAAGGTGATGAAATCCAAGTCAGACAATATTGAGTGTTGAATCAATGGCTAGATATGCCCCTACCGGGAGGGACACCGGGTAATCAATCCTAAAGAATGGCAACTAGGATACTCCGTTCATGACACGTCCAGAAAAGGTAAATCTGTCGTTTTGTCCTTTTACCGCAATACCCCCATACAGAGATATCCCAAGAACTGCGAATGGTAGCCCTTCGGTTACTGAATGGATTTCGGTATTCCACTCAGGCTTCTGGAACCATCCTCGCGACTTCAACCCTCCTAGGGGAGAGGCCTTCCGATAAACTGGTTATGATCGTGCCAAAAAATACTAGGATATTTTGGTTCCCTAATGGACAACTTCTATGTCTCAAATGTAATAACTGAGGGGTGTTATTGGAACACCTATCCCCCCAGTTCTACCTAGCTACAAAGTTCTTTTAAGTGTTCCCCAAGTGGGGTTAAAAGTTGGTTTGAAGTTAGGGTAAATTTTAAGGCTCAGTTTAAATTATGTGTTTGAGTGGGTGCACGTGTGGTATTTTAAACTGAAATTGAAAAAAGTAAATGCTTTGCAGAAAATATTCAAAAAACAAAGGATCTTTTGAAATAAAAAAGCAAATATTATGACTTTTTTCAATAAATGGAAATTAAATGCTTTGCAAAAACTATTCAAAAAACAAAGGATCTTTTGAAATAGGAAAGCAATATTATGACTTCTTTAAGAAATAAATGGATTTCTTTTTAAAATTCTGCTATGGGCAAAATATCAAAGAAGTAAACAGTAAAATTTTTTATCTAGATAAAATGCAAATAAATCCTTCTTTCAATTTCTGAAAATTTTTAAAAAGACTTTTTAAATGTGCATTCTAAATAGAAAAAAGATTAAATGGCTGTAATAATGCAGGAATTTTTGATACTGTAAAATAGCTAAGTGGGCAGAAAATACAGTAAAAAATTAATTTTTTAAACGGATTGGCCGAATGGAAAAAATGGCATCGCGGGTTTTGACAGAACAGCCGCGATGGACCGCGCGGGTTTCTGTCGCACAGTCGCGATGGGTAGCGCGGGTTTTAGCCGCAAAGCCGCGATGTGCAGCGCGGGATTTCATCACACAGTCGCGATGTGTAGAGCAGAAAATGTCCGCGAAGCCGTGATGTGCAGCGCGCAAATTGGCCGCGAAGCCGCGGTGAGCCGCGCGGAAAAGAGCCGCGTGACTGTTGGGCAAAAAGCCATACGCGGACGCCGAAAAACGAACCCGAAAATTGAAAATTTCGGGCTGTAAATGGTAATGAAATGGGCCAAGATCTAGAACAGCAATGGATCTGCTGTCTAGCGTGGCAGATCTATGAATTAAACTAACTAATACAATCAAAAACTAAGATCTAAAGCAAAAGTGAGATCTAAAAGTTCGAAAGCAGCGGAGTCACCAAAAACTGTTGGCTTGGTTTTGCAACCAAGCTTAATGCTATGGGCACCTGCTAACTAGTAGCAGCAGTTTCAATATTAAGCAAAAACAATAAACTAAATCTAAATCTAAAACTAAACTAAACTAGCATGTGCATATCATAATAAACTTTTGAATTGAAAAACAAGAACAAGAAATATAGAAAATAACTTTGTATTGAAAATGGGGGCAAGCAAGTGCTTGCAATAATAATACCTCCAAGTGATGAAGGTAGTTGAGAAGCTCCAAGGATGAGCAGCTCCAAACTCCAAAGGGTCCTTTCTCCAAGGTAGCTACAATGGCCAAAAGCTCAAGGGAGATTTTGGCAGCATGAGGATAGGAAGATGGATGGATGTATGTGAAATGAGGAGCCCCTACCACCTTTTTATAGGTTTTGGTGGTGGGGAATACCATTGTGGTTTTGTGGAAACCAATGGTATTGACCAACATGGTTTAGGTGCTTTTCCCTCCTTTTTCCTTTTTTGAATATTTTGAATATTTTTATTCCCTTTTTAATATTTTTGGGAATTCTGGACCCTTTTTGAGGGTTTTTTATGCTTTTTTAAGAAAAATACTCATTTTGAGTGGAAAAATGGGTGTATTAAGGTCTTTTGGTGACCTTATGTTGGCTTTAGAGGCTCAAATGGTGAAAAAGTGGACAAATGGGTCATGTGAATAAGGAAATGAGCTAATGAGCACTTTTTGGGTGTTAACAACCCCCCCCACCAGATATACTATGAGGAAATAACTGAAATCCAAAAATAGGGCCCTGGTGACTAAGACCAAAGGTCACCCCGTACAATCAATCTAAATAAACTAAGTGAGGAAAGACGGAAAAACCAGTGGGAAGAAATCCCTCCCTCAAAATAGACTGAAGGATGCTAATGAAGCAAATCATCTCTCACCCCTGAAGGAGGTAAGTTTCCTTCTTTTCCAAAGAAGGATCGATCGATCTCAAATGGATCAGCACTGTGAGGAGGATGGACCCTTCCATGCTGAAAATATGACCTGGTTCTTCTATGATCATGTGGATCACCAACCAAATCACCGAAAAATCGGAGTGTAATGGTAGCCCATCAAGGAAGAGGAGAAGCATCAGGTTCTTGTGGATCTGGATCTCTCATTCTCTCATCTTCATCATCAATTTCTAGACCTTCAGGTTCTTGTGGATCTGGATCTAGCATTCCATCATCATCATCTCCATCTTCTGATTCTGAATCTGAAGTATCATGTGAAGATGTATCGCTCTTATCAATCAAAGGAGGAGTAGTAGGTGAACTATCTTGCTCAACAGAAGGAGTATCATGGAGAGGCCACTCCTCAAACTGTACACTCCTTTCCAGAAATGTGGTCATGGAAGTAGGATCAAGTAACTTGTAAGCCTTTGCATCCAATGCATAGCCCACCATAATGCACTCTCTGCTTTGTGAATCAAGAGCTCTCCTTTTGTCAGTTGGAATCCTTTCCCAAGATCTAGATCCAAACACTTTAAGATGAGATACATCAAGTTTGTATCCCATCCATGCTTCAAAAGGAGTAGTATCTTTGAGTCCCTTGTGAGGAACTCTGTTCTGAATATAGGTGGCATAGTTAATGGCTTCTACCCAAAAACTAGGGTGCAACCCTTTCAACTTTAGCATGCAGGTGGCCATTTCTTTCAAATTTCTATTCTTCCTTTCAGCTACACCATTATGTTATGGTGTATAGGGAACAGTATGTTTCATATCAATTCCCTCTTTCGTACAAAAATATTGAAATTCACCCTTAATGTACTCACCACCATTGTCAGTGCGAATGGATTTTATTTTCCTATCTGAAAATTTCTCTACAGAAGACTTGAAAAACTTGAAGAACGCAAATACTTCTAATTTCAATCTAAGGAAATGTACCCAAGTGAATCTAGAATAATCATCAATAAAAGTGAGCACATACCTTGATTTGTTTAGAGACAGATCTGTAAATGGACCAGCCACATCACTATGGATGAGATCAAGAGGGTGAGAGGCTCTCCTAGCCTTTCCCTTCTCAAACTTCTTCTTGGGATGCTTCCCCATCAAACAACCATGACAGTTGCCTTTGGAAAACTTGATCTGGGGCAGCCCATCAACCATCTCCTTTGCATGCATGTCATGAAAGTACTTATAGTTAAGATGCCCAAATCTTTCATGCCACAATTTGCTTTCTTCATTGGCATGAGTATGGAGAGCTGATTGCTTCGAGAGAGGTAAGAAGTGTGAGAACTCATACAGTTTGGAGTTGTGATTTGCAACTCCTTTTGCAATGATTTCACCTGAAACCATGTTTTGTATCTCGACTTCATTTGGAGAAAAGATGACTCTTTTGGGTTCTCCAATATGAGTCATTTGATACACTGAAAGTAAATTTGTTGTAAGAGAAGGAAGATAAAGCACATCAGAAAAGTAACCATAGTTAAGATTGATTCTTCCAATCCCCTAAGAGGAGACTTTTGAATCATTTCCCAACATGATGGAAGGGCCAACTAAGCTTTCGAAGTTGGAGAAGAGATCTTTGGAGGAAGACATGTGTCTTGATGCTCCTGAATCTATGATGAAAGAAGAATCTATTGATGCACTTGCCATGAAGGTATGACATCTTTCTTTGTCTTTAGATCTAGAAGATTCAGTATCAGGATATTTCTTCCTTGCACATGCAAGTATAGGAAGATTGTTCTTCTCAAGTAACTGAGCCATCAAAATCTATAGTCTTCCTCTTGCAAGTACTCTCAAGATGGAAACTTCTAAGAAAACATGTGCACTTGGTCTTTCCCTTCTGAGAATGCTTGGTATTTCTTGAGTTCGAATCCCTATCTGACTGATATGGAGTATCTGTATGCTTTGTATCATTCAATCTCTTGTCAAAGATATTTTGATTTCCTTTACCATTTGCTCTCTGCAATTGTAAGAGATGAATCCAATTTGGGTTTGATCATTCCCATAGAGATCAAATTCTCTTCCTCTTGAGTAAGAGATTGGATGAATTCATCAAGTGAGGGAAACTTCCATCTTGGAATGGACAACCTAGAATGACTGGAAAGTAGAGACAAAAACTGAGAAGTTTTCCCCCAACTTTGAGAGAATGGCAAGTATAAGCTGCTTGTCTTCTTCCACTATCTCATATCTTTTCAACTATGGTATCAAGCTTTTGAACTTGGTGAGGAAGGCATTGATAGATTTGAAGCTATCAGGACTCAAACATATGAGCTCATTCTCCAATTTGTGTCCTTTCATATCATCTTTCTATCCAAAAAGGGATTCGAGCTTGTCCCAAACCTCTTTAGGAGATGTAAGATTGATGACATGGAAGTGAAGATCTTCATAAATTGAGAGAAGGAGGATACCAACTGCTTCATCAAGCCTATCCAAGTACTTGGAATTTTCAATTGCACTGAGAGGTTCTACCATCGTTTCATTGAGTATTCGGGTGAAGCTCTTGGATCTCATGAAGAGAGCCATCTTGGATTTCCACTCAACATAGTTGGAAGATGTGAGATTTAGATTCATCTGACCAGAGAAAGTCGAATAGTTGAAGAAGATTCTGGATGGGTGAATAAACCTACAAAACAAGAGAAGTTTTTACTGATGGAGAATGCTACACTTCGACTGAACACTACCTTAAGGACACTTGGCACATAGACTAAGTCCTTCACACCTGGCTAAACCTCATTGGATTTCTCCAATGAATTCAAATAATAGCACCAGGATTTGCTGTGGAAACTCAGAGGCTTCTGGTGCACAAGTGAAAGATAGCTGCTCAAAGAAATGTTGCAATGGCTGCAATTCGAATAGCTACTGACTGCTCTAATACCATGTGATAATCTGCAGGGACATAGAAACTATAACAATCTCACAATCAAACTCTCAAGATTATTTGCAAAGAAGAAGAGAAGCATGCACTCAATAATCACTCATAAACACAGAATAATGGACAATGTCAATATCATACAATGAATAATGAATGTAAAGAATGTGGTACAATAATCTATGATGAGGAATGATATAGGATTCAAATTAGCCAAGTAGGGCATTCGAATCTGAACTCAAAGTCTAGCATGAATAACTATGGATACATCATCCAGTCGGTAGTATCAGTCATAAATGGTAAGAGTTAGTCAAGTGTGTCCAACTGAGATTTAATGCACCATTTCTTTTGTAATATGATTTATATGCTCTTTTCTTCACCTTCAGAAAGTTTCAGGTTGATATTCCGAGTGGAGATGTATAAATCTGATCATTAATGAGAAAATGGTGCATTTTCCACACTATGTTGATGTTTGCCAATGTTGTGATGATAATTTCGAATGAATAAGTGAAACACTAATGGAATAATGATATATGGACTGTTAATAATGTGTATTACAAGTTTCATGTTCAATTCCTAAGCTTTTGGAGTCATTTGGTTCAGATTCATAGCATTTGGAGAAGTTTTCCTATCATTTGCCCCAAGGTCGAAACTAGGATTTTATACTTGATTTGAAGAGAGTTGTAACATACTTAATAACATGAATAGTGATGAATATGAGAACTTAATAATGTAACCTAAACATACCCTGCTCCTATCCTGAAATTAGAAAGGATCCAACAACACTTGGAGAGCCATTTTTAGCATCTACCAAGGGGGGATTTGAACCCCAAATTGCTAGTCAGGTTCCCTACATTGGCCAGAAAAAAAAAGAGGATTTGCAGAAGTATTTTAAAGGTACAAAAGCATCCCCGAACCTCATATTTATGTTCTAAAATCATCCATACACCTGCTCAAAATATTTGAGAGCAATTGGAGCAATTTGGAGACCAAGACATCATAACTAGTCAAAGGTCGAACTGGGGAAAAAAATTGAAATTTTCACTATTTTCATAAAACTCAAAAAAGGGACATTACATGGAATGAGGCTCATGGATGGAATTCGAGTTAGGTAGGCCTTATTAATTTTATAAAAAATAGGAACAAAGAAGAATACTGGCTTTTGATCATTTTCATAATTTGCATTTGAGAGGAGAGCTAATGGAGTGCTACTCTACTTGCCTTAGCACAATTTCGAGGGTGAAATATTCCCATCCTAGTTGGTAATTGGAAATGCCATTCATACCTTTCATTTGTAGCTTCAATGGAGTCTTATGTTGCATATTCAAGCTATAGGGAAGCTTGTGGTCACTTCTAGTTCATCTTGTTTCTCCAACCATTTCCAGTTTTCTCAACATATTCATGATCCTTGAGGTGGGGCGCACTTGGTGAGTTGTTGTTCTCTTTGGGGGAGCTTCTAATGCCCCATTATTTTATCATATAATGTAAATTCTCTTTTATTCATACTCAAAATATCTTCAAGTCGAGAGTCCAAGTAGAACTATGTAAATCTGATCATTAATGAGCAAATGGTGCCATTTTCCCCACTATGTTGATGTATGCCAATGATATGTTAGTATATTCGAATGGAAAATTGAACCACTAAAGAATTAATTATGTATGGATTGTTAATAATTTTTTATACAAGTTTTATGTTCATTTCATAAGCTTTTGGAGTCATATTGTTCAATTTCATAGCATTTGGAGAAGATTGAACATCATTTCCCCCAAGGTCGAAACTAGTCTTTTTGTATCTGATTTGAGAGTGTTGTAGTAGAATTAATAAACTGAATGGTGATGCATATAAGTCCACATTTATGTCCCCTATATATCCCCTGATTCTGTTCTGAAATTCGAGAGTGTCCCATGGCATTTGGAGAGCCATCTCCATCACCTACCTAGGAGGGAATTTAACCCCAAATTGCTAGTCAAATCCCCTACCTTGGCCAGAATTCAAAGGAGAGTCTCATAAGAATTTTGAAGACTCTAAAGCATCCATAAACCTCTTAATAATATCCTAATACCATCCATATACCTTATGTGACAAGTTGGGAGCATTTGGAGTCATTTGGAGACCAAGAAACCAATACTAGTTAAGGGTCGAACTAGTGGAAAAAATGAAATTTTCACCATTTTAATAAATTTCTAAAAAGGGACATTACACGACGATGTTTTATTTAACATCATGTCTGAAAATACAACAGCATGTCTCTGGACAAAATTGGAAATCCTGTACATGACTAAATCCATGACGAATAAAATCCTCTTGAAGCGGCAGTTATTTACCTTGCGCATGAAATAAGGTACACAAATTTATGATCATTTGAATGCATTCAATACTCTTATTTGTCAGTTGGCTAGTATGTATGATAATATTAAATCTGAATACAAGGCGATTTTACTGTTGTGCTCTCTCCCTGAGTCTTGGGCACATTTTGTAACCTCTATCAGTTTTAGTTCTATCGAGTCTATTACCTTCGATGATGTTGTGGGAGCCTTAATTTCTTAGGAAACTCGGAAGAAATCTAGTCTTGAAACTTCGACATCAGAAGTAATGGTGGCTAGAAGAAGAACCAGTGAAAGAGGACAATATTTGAGGGGGGCACCAAGATCAAATTCAAAGGGAAAAAAGAGTAAATTGAAGTGTTGGTATTGCAATAAAACAAGACACCTTAAGAAATATTGCTAGAAATGGAAGCAAGCTTCTAAGGAGGAGGACTCTACAAAGGAGGCAAACATAGCCGAGAAGGATTCAGGTATGATCGATGAGGTATTATCTACATCTACTATCTCACAATACTATTATGACTGGTTAATTGATTCTGGAGCATCTCATCACATGTGTCTTCATAGAAATTGGTATTCCACATACCAATCTATAGATGGCGGGGTAGTTTATATGGGAAATAATGTTTCATGTAAAACTGTTGGGATAGGGAGTATCAAAATAAAAATGTATGATGGGACTGTTAGGACTCTAACAGAAGTGAGGCATGTACCTAAACTGAGGAAGAACTTGATATCAATGGGAGTTCTAGATGATTCCAGTTACAAATTTACAATTCAAGGTGGAGTTATGAAGATATCAAAAGATATCTTGGTTGTCATGAAGGCAAACTGAGTCAGGAACCTATATAAACTTGAAGGGAGGATGGAAATTGATCACGCAATAGTAGCATCGGTTGGTGCAACAAAATTCACGCATTTATGGCATCAGCGGTTAGGTCATATGAGAGAAAAAGGAATGAAGGTACTTGTTGATCGAAAGTTGCTTCCTAGTTTAAAATCTGTAGATTTGAAGTTTTGTGAGCATTGTATTTATGGTAAACAAGCTAGACAAAAATTAAAATCTGGAAAACACACTAGTAAAGGTATCCTAGACTATATTCATTCTGATCTATGGGGCTCATCTCCTAAAATTTCTTATGGGGGATCATCATATTTCGTCGTTTTTATAGATGATTACTCGAGGAAAGTCTAGATCTATTTATTAAAGAGAAAAGATGATGTTTTTGATATATTTAAGAAGTTTAGAGATTTGGTTGAAAAGAGCACTGGCAGGTTCATTAAATGTCTTAGAACAGATAATGGAACCGAATTTACTTCTAAGGAGTTTGATAATTATTAGAAGAAGGATGGGATCGAGAGGCATAAGACCACTATTTACACTCTGTAGCAGAATGGTGTTGTTGAACGCATGAACATGACTCTTCTTGAAAGAACAAGGAATATGCTCAATAATGAAAAGCTGTAGCATGAATTGTGTGGAGAGGAATTGCTTACATCTTTTTACCTGGTAAACCAATCACCAAAAACATAAATTGAATGCCATAAGGCCACTGTTTACACTCCGCAGCAAAACGGTGTTGCTGAACGCATGAACATGACTCTTCTTGAAAGAGCAAGGAGTATGCTCAGTAATGCAAAGTTGCAGCAGGAATTGTGGGGAGAGGCATTGCTTACAACTTGTTACCTAGTCAACCAGTCACCATCAATAGCAATTGACTGCAAAATTCCAGAAGAGGTATGGACAGGTCAACCATGTGATTATTCTAACCCTAGAGTATTTAGTTGTGAAGCCTATGCACTTATTCCGAAAAATCAATGTTCCAAACTAGATCCTAAATCAAGCAAATTGATCTTTGTTGGATATGGTGATGGTGTTAAGGGATATAGATTGTGGAATCCTACTGTCCAAAAAATCATCATAAACATAGATGTAATATTTGATGAACTTTCTCTATCAAATTTAGATGTAAGTAATGATTTGAAACATGTTAATGTACCACAGTTACAACAAATTCAGTTTGATACTCAGTCATCTACGAAGAGGAATCATGAGGATGTCCATGAGGAGGATATTCATGAGGACACTCCTCGGGAGGATGAGCAGACATAAATAGAGGAAATACCACAGCAAACTCTATGAAGATCTACACGGGACACAACTTTTCCAAAGAGGTATGATGATTTTGTCGCATCTGTTGATTTAATTTATAATGAAGGGGAACCTAAAAGTTATCGAGAAGCATTAGAAGTGTCTGACAGTGACAAATGGAAACTTGCAATGAAAGAAGAAATGGATTCTTTGGCAAAGAACAAAACATGGGATCTTGTGGAACTTCCTCAAAGTAGGAAAGTGGTTGGCTGCAAATGGGTGTACAAATTGAAGAAAGGAGCTGATGACACTGTACTGAAGTACAAGGCCAAACTGATTGCAAAAGGTTTTTCTCAGAAAGAAGGTATTGACTTTCATGATATTTTTTCACCAGTTGTGAAACTTGTTTCTATTTGAATTTTGTTAGCATTAGTTGCCTTATATGATTTGGAGTTAGAGCAGCAGGATGTTAAGACAACTTTCTTACATGGAGATTTAGATGAGGAAATTTTCATGGAACAACCAGAAGGGTTCGTTCAGAATCACAACAAGAGGTTTGTTTGCAAGCTCAGAAAATCATTGTATGGCCTGAAGCAGTCTCCCAGGCAATGGTACAAGAAGTTTGATTCTTTCATGGTGAGCCATAATTTTATCAGAAGTGAGTATGATAATTGTGTGTACTTTAAAAAGTTGGAAAATGACATGTTCATTATTTTGGTATTATATTTTGATGATATGCTTGTAGCAAGCAAGAGCATGTTTGAAATCAACAAGTTAAAGGCTCAGTTGGCTAGGACGTTTGATATGAAGGATCTAGGAGTAGCAAATCAGATCTTGGGCATGCAGATACACAGAGACAAAAAAAATGGCAAGCTGTGGTTGTCACAAAAGAAGTATGTGGAGAAAATGCTTCATAGATTCGATATGAATAAGGTGAAACCAATTAATGTCCCTTTAGCTTCTCATTTCAATCTTTCTTCAGGTTTGAGTCCTAATAGTGATGAAGAAAAGCAGTATATGTCTCGTGTACCATATGCTAATGCAAAAGGAAGTTTAATGTGTGGGACGATAAGTACAAGCCCAGATATTTCACATGAGGTTGATGTTGTCAGTAGATACATGGAAAATCCAGGAAAAGAGCATTGGGCAGTAGTGAAATGGGTGCTTTGGTATCTTAGATGCACAAGCAATTATTGTATCACTTTTGATGGTTGCAGTGATGAAGTCTGTGATTATGTTGATTCTGATTTTGCAGGTGACTTGGACAAGAGGAGGTCCACTTCAGGTTATGTCTTTAGTCTTGCAGGTGGAGCTATTAGTTGGATGTCAAAGCTTCAGAATATTGTTGTTTTATCCACTACAGAGGCAGAATATATAGCTTCTTCACATGCTTGCAAAGAGGCAATCTGGTTAAAAGGTTTGTTGGGTGAGGTAGGAAAGGTTCAGAACACTATAAAAGTTTTCTGTGATAGTCAAAGTGTTATTCATTTGGCTAAAATCCAGCTTATCATAGAAGAAAAAACACATTCCTTGTAAAATACCATTTTGTTAGACATGTTATTGATGAAGGTGGAGTGGTTCTTGAAAAGGTCCACACTCAAAAGAATAGTGTAGACATGTTCATGAAACCAATTACTTTAGAGAAGCTATGGTGGTGCTTAGCTTCTCTAGGCTTGCAGGAAAGGTGATGAATAGAGAAATGAGCAAGGTATCAGGTAAATTGTTGTCAAGGTGGAGATTGTTGGAAACGGGTGACAACCGGCTCTCCCGGTGACTATGTAACTGTCTAACCGAGTAACTAAGTTTGGTCAGTTATGAGTAACCGTGTAAGAAATATATTGATTTCTTGTATTCTCGTAGGAGAAGGGTTGATTGAGTTGAGAGCCGTTGTAATCTTCATATTCTGAATAATAAGAGCACAGATACCATTGCTCCATGGATGTTTCCCTCTCGGGGGTTTTACCATGTAAATCTCTATGTACATTTGATGTGTTTGCCATTATTTTCTTTCTTGTTTAATTTCTTCCACTGCATATTATCTTCTGTGGATGTTTGATCCAAAAAATGTTATTTTTTGCCATGTTATTCTCTTAATGTCCTTTGAGATCTACCTGGTCTACATGGCATTTTTCTTAGAACCATAATGAGAGTTGAATTTAATCATAATTTGATTATAAATTCCAAGTTATTACAATTTTGTTTTCGGTGATAACCAAATAAGGAACTCTGAAGGCATAGGTTGCAAGAGAAAAGCTTGATCGCCCATGCTCAATTGTCGATGATAGATTGAAGAAGAAATTGTGATGTAATGTATTCTAATTGGGTTAGGATTTATGAACCAAGGTCAAGGATGTTAATAGTAGTAGGGAATCCACAGAGACACAAGCAATTGTGATGTTCAACCAATTTTGATTCGGCTATTTAATTTATTTTTTGTCCCTTTTATGGCTCAATATTAAAGCTTACCTGTGCACATATAGTGACTGTACACATTGACATAACCCATTCATGTGCTCAACTTAGGCTGTGATTTAAGGATTGGGCGGAGCATACAATCCCCCACCTCCAGTTTCGTGAAAAAATGCATCGGCTCGAGCAACCAAACTGGTTTGAAAGATAAAACTGCTTTGTCAAAACTGCTTTGGAAAACAAGATATCTCAAGCGAAGCAAAACCATTAGATATTTTGGCATGACTAGGGGTGCACTTTTATTCGACTTAAATTGTTTTTTAATGATTTTTTCCATACACTAACACCACCGTTAGATGGCTGCAAACATATCGTTACATTTTAGACATATCCATAAACGAAAATGGTAAGGATTGGATTCCTTGGGTCAAAATAGAAAGACCCAAAATACTCAACTATTGAGGACTAATTTGATGGCTTTAATTACACTTTGCGTGGGGGAATGTGACACATCATGAATATGTCCAGGTTGGAAAAGGACACGATGTTAGTTTAAACTGGATATCCTTGTTTGAAGTTAAGGTTACTAGTGGCAATCGTGAGCAGGTTCTGAGTATCTACCTTTTTCCAGGTAATCTATCAATGTGTTTTTATACCAGACTGTGTTTCTCCATTCAAAGTACAATAATATTGGATTTCCATCCATACATGTGTTTACAGCTAAACCTGGCTACAAATTTTCCATAGTTTTGCTATTATAAGCATAAAATTTGCAAGCCTAATTTTGTGCATCTTTTTACTATTTTTGGTCCATTTATTGTTGAGAAGACTAAGCAATAGTCGAGGTTTTTTCTTTGCAATTAGAATTTTTCACCATATGATGAGAAAATTTTGCAATTATCAAGCTCTTTAAAATGTTATTTTTTTTGTACCCTTTGATGTGATGAGAACATTATGCAATTATCAAGCTCCTTAAAATGTTATTGTTTTTTGTACTCTTTGCCTGAACTTATAACTTATCCATGATGGCATATTCATACTGTGGCAGAGTTGGATGACATCACTATTATTTCTCATATACGTTAATAATATTCACAGAGCAAAGAATGGAAGTGACTCAGGGGTTTACGACACTGAAGGGAGGTTCGATCTTCCTAAATTTGATGCCATCTTTAGCACATACGCCTTCACTTGTCTAGAAAAAATCACATATTCAGAGATGCAAGCCATGGTTAAGACCAATAGAGATACTCATGATTTCATTGGAGGGTACTATCTGGCTAAACACAAATTCTATTTATATGCCCAGTTGTGGTTAATTAACGGATTTAAACATTAAATTAAATTGTTTACGTATGATTAGAAATGATTTAATAAACAGTTCATCATTCAGCTTGGTCTCTTCACAACTCTTCCAATGATCATAGAAAATTCTCTGAAGCATGGATTCCTTAATGCAATATGGGAATTTTTAACCATGCAGTTGCAGTTGCAGTTTGCATCTATTTTTACACTTTCTAAATGGGAACTCGTACACACTATTTTGGTCGAACAATACTTCATGGGGGTGCAAAGCATCAAGCTATAGGGCGTGGCTTTGTTGTGCATCATAAAATATTTGCCGAAAATTACAGAATTTATGGTCACAGTCATTTTGTGAAGGCTATTGAACTTCGTCTGAGCTCCATCGGGACTCTCCCCCCGAAGACCATACAGACTTCCTCCGATAGCTATTAGACATGTCCCTGACATTGTAAGGACATAATCGGGGCTCGAATTCATGTGGCTTCGACATTCCATTCGAACAACACTTCATCTAGGCTCATATTAGTCAGATCCAAATGTATGAGAATCTAAACCGCAACTGTGGAGTACCATAAATTCGATTTATTGTTATTAATTATTAATTTATCATTATTTCACAACTAATATGTTTTATTCTCTACTTATATATTTATTGATTTTCATAAAACATATGTATGCTACCAAAAATCATGATCACAAAATATAATCAAGGTAAAATGAATTGGAAAATACATAAGAAAAGCAATGTTATTAGTCATGTAGCATTGTTTCAAAAAATAAAGTGTAACTTGGATTTGATTATTTTTTCACATTTGTGCCTCATTTACTATGAAAACATTATCCAAAGTAAGAAAAATTGAGATTGAGATCCTATATTCATAGGGGCGACTATGTGTGGAGTCTCAAGTTCAAGGTTTTTAGCAACACCGTTTCCTTTATCCAATATAGTTTGAATGGGGAACAAATGAAGAAAGGATGAAATAAGACATACGTGGGATGGTCATCATCAACATAATATGCAACCATTTGATGTAATGTGGTATGCAAGGAGAGCACAATAATACATACAATCTAATTTAGATTGCCAGTGACATACATAATACATCCATTCCTTAGTTTGACATTTTTATTTATAATTTTTTAACCAACTGCAGAATTCACAAAGCATGAGATTGTGTAGTACTTGACTATATGTGGAAGCCGAGAGTGAAGAAGAGATTGCCTACAGTCATGACGTCAAGATCATAGCCTCAGATCCGTCAAGCATGCAAACTTTTCTCTAGGTCTGGATCCGTGGAAGCCCCTTTCCTTCAATGGCATTTTATGGTACTTACGTCATTTTCTTTGCTTCTGAGTACATTCTCTGAGGATCTATATCGTATATTTCATTTGCTTGAATGCAATGTGATCTATGAATGACGTCCCACAATAGTAATAATGAAATTTAAATAAGATGTGGTTAATAGATAGAATGACGAGATGAATGGAAGTCTGCCTCTTCAAGTGCCCATGACCAATCAACTGCATACTCATTTTCTATTTAGGTTCGTCGAGTGCTCAGAGAACATGGTTTCCTCAAGCAAGAGATAGGAAGCTGGTGGTTCTCACCTAACCTAACCCTTTCTAACTAGCAAGAAGGTTACACAAGTGAGGAATGAAGCACCCCTTTACTCCCATACAACTAAATGCTCACCAAACTATATAAAGCGATGCTTTAATTCTTATCATGCCGATGTAATCAGGGGCTTAATCTTTAACTTTCCAATGTAAACCAAAAGATGGGTCGACACCTTAATCCATAGCATGTCGTGATGGCTTAATCCTTAACTTTTTTCTTTCTCTACTCTTACGCCAATGAATTGGTAGGGAATTAGTCGCATTTGAGCTTTCCCTCTTGTATCTATTATTTATCAAATAATAAGTTTATTTTTCTTTTCGTATTTTTTATAAAAACAAATTATGCAATTTCCATTTAATTAAATTATTTTTCTAGAATCCTTCCCAAGAATAACAAACAATTTTGTCTTTTTCTTCATTTTTAGCTACAACTAAATCGTCATTCTTACAAGGCTATTTTGTTTTCAATTAAAAGAACACTTAGCTTGCCATATTGCCCCATTGTTTATGTTTAAAAATATAGTTCGAAATGGTCTGAAAGGAACTTGTCCCTTGTGTACTAGATAATAAAATTTTACCATGTGTTAAATGACGATGCTAGAAAACATCAACCACGAATTCTCGCTAGTAGCATCATTTAGGTGATAATTTTTTTTTGCAAATAATTTATTCTTCCATTTAGTCTATTGGGATGCAGATAATGGGGCGTTCATTGTACGAGGTATGCGCATCGAACTCACCCTTACTGATGTATACGCCATGATAAGCATACCCATGTATGGAGTGGTAGGTGACATTCAACTAGGGCGACCATAGGATGTGGCCATGGAGGACTACCTTGAGGCCCAATGCAAGGAGTGCTAAACATTACAGGACTCCTCCATCTAGATAGATAACATAGAGCTCTTGGAGACTCATGCAGTGGCAAGTTGATGTTTAGGTTCAAACTATCCAAATATTTCTTTAAGGTGTTTATTAAAGAAAATTCAAACTACCCAAATATTTCATCCCAAATTTTCTTAACAAATACTAAATTTAAATTTACATATAGGTTGAAGGTGTGCTAAGTGCAAAAAAAAAAACCATTTTGTATGGATTAAAAACAATTATCACTAACGTCTTTTTTTATATTATATTATTGGCTTGCTATGCACATATTATTGGCTTGTTATGCACTATCAACAGAGAAATAATATTTCTATGACCATAACTTGGAATGCACACTCGAAACCACCAACATAAAGATCATTTGTTTCCTATGAAACCATAATTGCAACAAATCTTCCCAAATTAACATAAATATTTTCCAACAATATCAAAATGATATTAATAAAAAAGTGACCAAACTTTGACAGTGTCATTTAGAGATACATAGAGATACAGTCAATTGTATTTTGTTGTTTCTAAAAAGACAATTTTTGGGAATTATTTTGGGTTTCAATACTTTTTTATTAAATTACTGCTCACTTTTAGTTCTTAATTCTTAAATTTTTATTAATGTAATACTATCAAATTGTTTTTTATATTCAACATTTGCATTTCAAAAAACTCATTTTTATTTGCATCATTACATTCTGTGTTGTTTTTGCATTCACTAAATATTAATTTTATGTCATTTAACTTTGTCTATTACATCACCACCTTGGCCATACCCATCCTCATGTTCACAATATTAGAAAAAAATAAATAAATTTTTGTTTATTGTAACTATTTGTTTTACAAAAAATTATATTTTGTAGATTTTTATAAACTTTTCAAAATTTATTGATTCAACAACGATTTTGACAATTTACAGCATCTTTTTTAACACTTGTATATTAATAATTAAAAAAAAAATACTTCTCAAACTTTAAATATATGACAACAAAATATAAACAATATATTTCCCTTCATATTTAAAATATTTACTTTATATATCTTTTATTATATATATAATATTTTCTACAATCAAATTAAATATTTTTTTTTTTTTTATTATTATATATAATATTTTTTACAATTAAATTAAATATTTTATATTTTAAAATTAATTATGTCAGTTTTGTTTTTTAACTCGTATAATGTAACCATTATATTAATTCAATCTAAAAGCTAGACTATGGTCAATGTATATAAGAAATTCTACTACTTGTTATATGACAATGCAATTTTTAATAATTTCATATTTTTCTGTGTCAATGATACGGAGAAGTACGTATTCGACTTATCAAAATAATTGTTCAAAAATGATAAACAAATGCGAATCTAGATTCTTTTACATCACCTCACCTCATAATGCGTTTTTAGTAAATATGAAAATGATTACTTTTAATTAAACAAAATATTTTCTTTTTAAAAATATATTTTTATATCAAACTTTAATTAAAACCAAAAACACAATCACTTATTTTATATTTTATTTTTATTAATCTTTATTTCAGTTATTTATTTTTTTAGTTTAATTTTTTATATTGATTTTTCATATTAAAATTTGATATAAAATTTTTTGATTCTCGTGAAAAATATAACAACACTCTTCACAACAAATTGAATTGAATTAATATACACCAAACTTTGTTTCAGAAAGCCTCCATACACTTAACATCAAGGATGCAGAAACATTACCGATAAGCACTGATTATTAAACATAATAAATCAAAACAAAACTTAAAACATTCATTTTTCATTAGTTTACTAATAACCGAAGTTAACTCATTCTTATCAAACTTATTTTAGTCTTTTATGCTTCTAATCCAATAAGATTTTTTTGCTGAGACTTTTTTTTCAACGAAATAGGATTTTTTTCCTTTTTTTTTCAACGAAAAAACATTATGGTGAATAAGATTTTTTTTTCCAACGAAAAAATATTAAGACTTTTTTTTCAACAAAAAACATACATTATAGTGAATAAGACTTTTTTTTCAACGAAAAAAACATTATAGTGAATAAAAAAACTTACATTAATACCGATCCAGACCTATCCCGAGGATAGAATCTTCATTTCGTCGGTATGTCATTACTTCAATTTTTTTAATAATCAAGAATGCCTTCAAACTGAAGGCATCCGGAAATATATATTACGTCTTCTTACAGAACTTACAAATATTTCAGCCAGAATAGAAACCTTAAATGAAATAGTACAAACTAAATCTAATACTTATGTTTTGCTTTTCAATTTACCTTTGAACCCTGAGGATGTCGAAGTTCTAGGCAAAGATTGGCGTCTGCACCTAGTTCGCTGATGTCGCAGCTGAAGCATTTTCTTCTGATATGCCCTTCAAAGCGGCACTGGCGCCTATTCTTTCTTTGGCCTCGCGAAGAGCTTCAATTAGGTTTTCGAGGGCACTGGTGGGATGATCAGACATCTTCATTAGATGTTCCGTTACATCCGCAGGCGTAATCTGAGCGGCCTCCATCAAATCTTGAATCTCGGGAAACAGCTCATGGTCTTCAATGGCGAGGTAATTGCTGGCAAGAATCTTGAACGCCCCGAAAGTGCAGAAGGAGAGGAGAATGTGTTTGTCCATCCGACCAGACCGGAGAAGCGCCGGATCGAGCCTGTCGATGTGGTTGGTGGTGAAGACGAACAATCTCTCGCTTCCGCAACACGACCACAACCCGTCCGTGAAGTTCAGAACCCCCGAGAGAGTCACTTTGCTGTCTTGGTTCGCTTCACTCTCATCCGGTTTGCCGGGCTTGGACGCCGACTTCTCTTTCTCGTCGGCGTCTTTCTCTGGCTGCTGCTTCTTCTTCTTCTTGCGGTCCGAGAGATCGAGAGAGCAGTCGATATCTTCTATCACGATTATCGATTTGTTGGTGGTGGCGATGAGAAGCTTTCTGAGTTCCGTATTGTTTTTCACTTGGGTTAGCTCCAGATCATAGATGTCGTACTGGAGGAAGTTAGCCATGGCAGCAATCATGCTGGACTTGCCTGTTCCAGGGGGGCCGTAAAGCAAATAACCCCGCTTCCACGCACGCCCCACTTTCCTGTAATACTTGTCTCCCTTCGAGAATCTTTGGAGATCTTCGATAATCTCCTGCTTGAGCTCTGGTTCCAGAGCCAGAGTATCGAAAGTCGCAGGATGATCGAACACAACGGCCGTCCAGTAGCGGTATTCATTCGTGTAAATCTTCCGGTAGCGGTTTTTGAGCTCCAAAATTTTCCCTTCGGCGATGACGTGGGGCAGATACTCACTGAATATCTTCTGCTTTTGCTTCTTGTGAAATTTGAGCTCGTAACCGCGTTTCTCGTAGGAGGAGGGATTCCAGGGGGTCCTGACCTTCTCAGGGCTGAGCTCTATGCTGTAGAAGGTCCACCGCACTTTGATACCCTCAAATATGTCCTCGATCCGCTGGTTGTTATCCATGCTGAAGGTAAATTCCTTGCTATTTTCCGGCTTCTTCAGCCTTAATCTCTCGGCAGCCGAAGACGACCTTGCGCTCAGGTAAGACTGAACTGCCTCGTAAACTTCGCTTACCCTGTAGCCATCGTTCTCGTCTATGACTACTGAAATGTAAGAAGACACTATCCCTATGAGCCTGCGCATCCATTTTGAAAACAATTCGTAGAATTCTGCGGGCAGGTATTCCTTGGCTATGCTCCGAAAGAATATCATGGAAGCCAGGATCGATCCCAAATTCGACCAGAACTCCATTTTCATGAAACCAGGAATTTACGCCAGAGAGGAATATGTAAACGTAAACGATAAGACCCTGGTACTAGAAAGAAACACGACCTGGCTATATAAAGGCCTGCCTGCCACTGGAATACGAAAGAGAGAGAAGAAATTGCGTGGAAAATTAGTGGGTGGAAATGGACGGTGCCAAATTGCTTCGTGGACGTTGCGTTATGTCCAATTGAGTCACATCGACGCAGGTACTTCGCAGAATTTACTGGGTTCACGTTCTGAAATTACAATGTCGATGTGTGATGTGTGATGTGTGAATGAAATTAAAAGGCAGAAGCACGCTAAAGGTGTGGTACTATGTCCCGACAAAGTATCGATAATGCGTCTAAGTTCAAATGGACCGGACCACAATTTATTATTATTTATTCATTATACCTTTCGGTCGCAAGTCAATATTGTTTTGATTTTTAAAATTTTAAGATATTTCAATGTTTTTATAAAATTAACATATTTTCGTTTATTAATTTGATTTTTTTGGAAATAAATAAAAATATGTTAAATTTTTAAAAATATTAATTAGCCATATACAATGATGTAGTTTTGGTTGGAATGGGCAATTTTTAATAATAATAATAAGATATATAATTTAAAAAAATCAAAGAATGCCTTACTTTTGAATTCAAAGGTTGGTTGAAATTTTTCATTTTGGTTTAATTCATGATTTAATAGTTTTTTTTTCAGCCAAAAAAAAGCATACTATTGATATTCATTATGAATCAAATAGTACATGAAATTGGCAGATTCATAAACCAGCCTAGATGTTGTTTATCGGCATCTTATCATAAAAAAGGATCTATTCTGCAATAAACTTTGATATATAGCTACAACAAACTTCTATTTTCCCCCAAAGCCTAAAAATTTCTAAAGTTCAAAAATATGGACCTCCCCTTGGTCCAATATTGTTTGATCCAAGACTTCTTCCCAAAAGATGACACCATCAATACAATCTAAAGCTGCTTTGGAGAGCTTATCAGCTAAGGAGTTGTGTTGACGATAGATATGTTCTATTGTGACTGTTCGAAAGACTTGAGCAGGTCTTTTATCCTTTTGCACCAATGGACAAGAGAGATCACATTTAAATTAAAAGCTCCTTCAGCCCATTTGATTGTTACTCTAGAGTTACCAAAAATCTTTAAATCCCCTAGCCCGAAATAAGAAGCAGCTTTCAAGACACACCAAAGTGCCATCAGTTCCGCTTTCATATTAGATCCAACTCCACAGTTTAGTCTGAACTTGAAGAGGTGATCTTGAGAGAGAAATATTGCCCCACCAGCTACTGAGATACTATCATTTGATGCTCCGTCAAAAAAGATTACAGGATTGTTAAACTATGGATTAAAGAGGCCAATCTTTTGTATTTTTGGGACCATAGATAAAGTTTCTCCTTCCCCCACCATGTGAATAATCTTTGCACAACTTGCAATAATATTAGGAATTTGATCTTCAAAAACTGCTTTATTCCTTATGTTCCATACAAACCATGAGATCGAAGCTGGAAATGTTTGCACTCATGCATCCAACTTTTGAAAGAAATGTCAAATTGATAATTCCCCCAAGTATTATCGATTTTCAGAGAGAGACAACATCTGTTCCAAATCTGTTTTGTAAAGGAACAGTCCACTAGAATATGATTAGTGGATTCTTCATTAACTCTGCATAAATAACATATACCTGGACCATTCCAGCCTTTTGCCTGTAAATTCTCCCAAGTCTTCAAAGAACCTTGAAGAGCAAACCATAAGAAACATCTTAAATTTGGAGGAATCTACCATCTCCATAAGCTCTTATACCACCAATGACGGGGAAATATACATATGTGATTGATTACTACATCATAAGCTTATTTAGCAGTAACTTTCCCTCTTGCCAAGTTCCCACTCCAAACTAAGGTATCACTTACATTGGAAATTCGGCACCCAGCCAAATTAAGATTTTTAATGAATTGATTCCATTCAACAGCTGCATGACCAAATAACCCCAAATCCTCTGAAGTATACCAGTAATTGTTCACTCCATGCTTTGCAATCTGATCAAGAGTGTAAAAGTTTAGACTCATCAAATGATTCCGAGTACTACAACTACTTCTTTGCCAAAAAAAGTTCTAATTACTTTTAACATTTAAAAAATTGAAGATTAATTTTTTTAAAATTAATTACCAAAAACATAATGATGGGATTAAATAGTTTTGGTTGGATTTGGTAATTTTCAATTAAATAATAATAAATTATATATTTTAAAAAAAAATTAAAGAATGTTAGTTAAGACCATTTTTATTAGAATTTCTATTTTTGTTTAATTCTCCGTTTAATAGTTTTGTATAGCTTTATTGAAAAACAATTCGACCTACTTCTACCATTTAAAAAATTGTACACTTTAGGTCTTTGTCGTTACAAAATAATACATACTCAATTCGTAAAACAATCCATAAAAATCTTTGTCGTCTGACACCATATGTAAAATAAAACAATCCTTTCATTGACAGGTTAAATCTTTGTTATATGACACAATACGTAAAACAATCCTTTAATTGGCAAATTAATGTGATAGTTGGAAGACGTAATAATGTTGAGAGCCGAGCATCTTCTCAACCATAGTTGGAAGACCTAATAATGTTGAGAGCCAAGCATCTTCTCAACCAAATTAATACATTTCAACCTTTTGTGTAATTTTTTAAGCATACAATTAGATGCATTTTTTTAAAGTTGGAAAGATATGGTTGAAAGGCATTAAAAGTCCAAAACTAAAGACAAAAAGTGTAAAAAGGAATATATAATATATTATTAAAAAGGAATATATAATATATTATTGGAGAAGCTTGAGAAATTGATTCAAGACAAAGATAACCATTAAGAAGTATTTTGTTTGATATGACCAAATATAACATCTTCGAAGTGACGAAGGAAGGAAGGGGGTTTATGTTCAGCGACTTCCGATTTGGTGGCACACAACCATTAACCAAATGATATTTTGCCTTAACTATTGGATCCCTCATTTGATGTTCATTTCAGTGTATTAAATATGAGTCGGGTCTATAATTAAAGAAGGTTCTATTAATTCATATGTTGTCATATTATATATATCTATATATTTATTTATTTATGATAATAGAAAACTAGAGGAAGTGACTTCTTACAAATATTTCATAATTGATATTCATTAGAAGCTCAATTGGAAATATTGTTCATGTTATTTTGTACAGTTGTGAAGTATGGGGGTGCAACATTTCTAGAGAAGCTTGGAGGAAGATTGAGCAAATCCAGAAGCGATTTATAACTTATAACCTCAAAATTAAAAGCAATACACCTTATCCTATTCTCCTAATAGAAGTGGGTATTTTCCCATCAAGAGCATGGCTATGCCTAGGTACCTGATGTAGAAGCATAAGACAAATAACATGGGAAACGAGATACCATGGCTTGGTTCAACCAGTGGGGTATTGATGAAAATGACACTTTGCAAAAAATCGATTATGTCAAAAATATTATTACCTCTAAGTTTAAAGAGAAATTGTGGTGTGAGAAAAATTTAGCGGTTCAGAGAAAATTAAGATGCTATAAAGAGGTCATTAACCCTAATTTGGAAGCTTAGAAGTATCTCTCTGTAGTAACTAGTTCAAGGAAGAAAATTAATATAGCCAAGATTAGAACGAATTCTCATGAGCTCCATAGCAAAACAGGGCACTGGTCTATTCCTAAAACTCTGTGGACAGAAAGGGTTTGCCATCTTTGTGAGTCTATGAGTGTTGGGAATGAAAATCACTTTCTCTTAGAGTGCCTTGCTTATATCCACATTAGATCAGAGTTTCAAAGTATTTGCTACAATACAAACCTTCCTAGCTTGCCAAAACTATAGTGAACTCGAAAAGCTTATGGCCAAGTTTTTTGAGCACCTGAACAAAATTTTAAAACAAACCAAGTAATACCCTACTTAAGATCCGATAGACCAAAATTGGTCTTAGTAGACGTTAATCATCATCATGAAATTCATGATAATAAATGCATATATAAATATAGATCAAATTTCTATACATTTTTAGATTTTAATGAAATAAATAAATTTTGATTTAACTACTAGAAAACTCACTCACCCTGGGAAATGTTTTAGAGTGTTGAAAGCTTTTGTGATTGTGCCCATGTTATTTTGGTCACTCCTATCCTATTCATTGCTTTCATCCTCACAACAAAGGAAAAACATTTTCCAAAATTGTAGTTCAGCATTGAAGTGTCGACTTTTCAAGTATATCAATTGCTTATCACTCTTTACATAAATGCAACAGCTTAGACTCGTATGAAAAAAAAAATAGCTTAGACATGAAACGAGTTAGGATCCTAAAGAGCAAGTTACTATTCCCATTTCCGTGTGAATTTGTTCGTACTATTAACCCTAATATGAATTTTTTTGGTCACTTTAGAAAAGCCCAGCTTTTCAAGGTTTCTTTTGACATCCCTTATCATTTTAAAATACCCAAAACTTTTGGAGTATGGTAACTTCTAGAGAATAGAAACTTCTAGTTAGAATATGATGGGCTATCGAGTGTGACAATAGACTTTCAAATCGCTTCATTGTTAACAAATGCCCAAGTACTATCATCTCAGAGTTAAGTCAATTTGAATACCCTCTTAGAAACCACAATTCAGGATGTTGAGGAGGAGTAGCCTTTATGTGATTTTACAGTTTTAAGGAGAGCATGATGTTGTATTAATTAGGTTAATAAGGGTTTATATCTTAGAATTTGAGGTGGAATATCATTTATGTTTTTCCTAGATTGAAGGAGGATGGGACAAGTGTACTGTTGAGATTGATTTTATGGGCCTCATCCAAAATTTGAAATAAACAATTATAAACAAAATTGCAGAAGAAGATATAGCCTGATCAGAGATACCTTCTCTGCATTATCTGCATTCCATTTCCATGTGACCTTGCTCTCCTATTCGCTCGACCTTGACCTATGACGTGGTGCCTTTATCTCTTTGCTTTCTGGTGTTTCATCTATCCACAACCTAGTCCTTTCATCATGTTACCTGCTATCTTCTCATGAATAGATTTTGTTAACGAGTTAATCATGGAATTTTTTTTCTCTCAATGGAGTTACATGCTAACATGCCATGAATAGATTTTGTTAACGAGTTCATCATGTAATTGATTTTGTCTCACAATTGTCCTCTCACCTCTTGACCTTACATGCAAACATGTCACAAATAGCCCACTCTGGTGTAATTACTAATTGTAATATAACATATTTCCAGTGAGTTTCGTTAATGGTTAGTCTATTCAATGGACAATGAACCAGCAGGTTCAGTGATTGGAGTTTAAATGCTCTCTTTTGCCATCAATAACAAATATGTTGACCTTAATGTTTAACACATGGTTTTCCTTTAGTGTGATATATTATGTTTTTTTCTTATTGGATATGTATATTTCTTGTAGTAGTGATGATTTGGACCAAGTCTGAGAAGTTCTTCCACTTTCCATGTGCAAGTTCTACTATTCAACAAGCTACGGAAATTGCCCTTTTCCTCCCATCATATGGACAATAAACCTCTATCTTCAATTTCGCATTTCGATAAAAATTATCCATCAAATAATTAGATGAATATTCTCACATGCATATTGACAATAATCCGATTACTCTATAATTCTAACATTATGGAAACAACTCTATAATTTTCCATGGACCTATCTGAGGGCATTTCCAATGGTTGAGAGAGGAAAATAATGGCCTTAGGCCTTTTATGGGGTTTCTTGTCTCACCATACATGACCTATGTAAGTGATCTTTGGCCTTCTAATGGGAATTTGAGCACTTTTAAGAGGTATTGTGCACCACATATGAGTATCATGATATTGATAATGGTTAGCGGACAAAATAAAGGGCCTTATGGCTTAAATGATGTTTCTCAGGCTCAATTGTGATGGGGAAGGCCTCAAACCCCCATAAGTGATTGTTGTGGGGGATTATTGGACTTCCACTAGGACTTTGAGCACCATTAAGAGGTATTGCACACCACAAATTAGTTTTGGGCCTAACAATGGTCAAGGTAGGAAAATAATTTCCTTGGGCCTTGCATGACAATTATCATCTAAATTTCCATGAATGATGTCTCAAACCACCATACATGACCTTTATAGGTGATGTTTGGCCTACCAATAGACATACGAATGCCATTTAGGAAGTTTTGAGGCCTTGATAATGGTAAGGGGATGAAAACAAGTGACTTAGGTGATGAATGCCACTTTGTGGGCCATGAACAAGGAATAAAACCACCATACATGAGTGTCATTAGTTGGTATTCTTACTAGGAACATGCTTGAGGGATGAAAACAAGTGACTTAGAACCTAAATTAGGCTAGACGGCCATGAACGAGGCCTCAAGCCCCCATGTGTGATCGTTATAGGAGAGCTTTTGTCTCCAAGTTGGAATATGAGAATCATAAGGAGGTATTGTGCACCACGTATGGGTATCAAGGCCTTGACAATGGTCAAGGGATGAAAACTAGTGACTTCAAACCTTAGTACCAAGGATTCCTAGGTATAACTCATTAGGGTTGAGTATCATGGGCCACATAAGGATTCAAAGCCAATATACTTGGTGGAGATGTAGTTCTATGGAACTTGTACTTGTGATGGATTAACAAATACACAATTTTATAATGCATTTGTGTTAATTGAATTTTGAATTTTAGGCAAGATAACTATTGGATTGGATTATCACAAGCGTGCTATACCAATGTGGCTAGTTTGGAATTATGTTATGCGTAACTAACCTAATGGCTAGGACTAAAAAACACAAGACTACCAATTTTCCTCCATAACTCTATTAAGATGTCTAATTTCAATCATATAGTTAGCTTTACATAACTAAACAAATTTGAATAAAATTGCAGAGGTTTTTAGAATTTATTTTGTAGATTCTAAATATATAATTCTTTTTAGAAATATTATTATTATTTTATTTACTAGTATCAAATATAATTATTTCAAAATACAACATTATATTGTTTATGCTACAACTTTTGTGGACTTAATGATTTCTTAAGAAAAGTATATGCTGCAGAAGTAGAGAGCAAGTTAAACAAACTATTAAAACACAAATCAAATATTTTAAGCCCACAAATAGATGCACACTAACACGAAATTATAGTTTTAGAGCTTTCTAACTTTAATATTTTATAAAAAACATTAAAACATAATTAAAAATAGCGTTTCGCTAGTATCGATTATCCTTTTGGTCTAGGTGTAAGACCTAAAATTGTTTCTGATTGGCTAAGGTCTCATCTTCCTTAGACATAAGGAAACAAGATAACGACCCAAGGCATAGTGCCATCTGGCAGGAGTGGAAGGCTTCCCCTTATGGACCACCAATAGGTTATTTCAAGTAGTGTGGTTTTTCTTTAATAATAGGAATGAGTCAACTCACATTTATGAATGGTAGCTAATGATGGTTGTCCTTGCTGCTAGTTTGACAACTAAGTTATGATTGGTTTTTCCATCTTTAAAAAGTATCAATTATCCTCTACAACTCTGCTATCAATTATCATTTATAACACCATCATTTAGTCCCTATAATGTTACATATGTACAAACATATACATTCCATTTCACTTAAATTTAAAAATTCACTTTTAGAAAAACTCTCTTTACATAATTAAACAAATCCATAAATTAAATTTATATATTACGAAATTTAATTCAATATTTTACATTTTATCTTTTATAGCATCATAGTGGTACCTCTAATTTCTTTTCTTGGCTTTCAATATAAGCTACCACCAACCCCTTCTTCAACATGTGAGATTCCTTTTGTGCCACTATGTGCTTTGATGGGAATTCCAATAGATCTCTTGAGTGAGATGACTACGAATGCCATGAATCTCAACCATTTATGCCCCAAAACTCTATTTTCTTCTCTACTTACACTCATTGTGCCCTATCTTGTCTTGGGCGTACAATTTTGTTTTTTTTAAGTGGGCCATGCTTGTTGAAGTATTACACTAGTTGTGGGTCCCATAATGAGTATATTTCCATCATGTAAGTTCAATAAGACTTGGTTGTGGGCCCAATGATGTGGCTCTTGCAATCATATAAGTTCAATAAGACTTGGTTGTGGCTCCCACGGTGTGGATCTTGCAAATCATATATATATATAAAATTGTAAGATGGGTCATGCTTGTTAAACTAGTTGTGGGCCTCACTGTGTGGGTCTTGCCATCATTTAAGTTTAATAAGACTTAGGTTTGACAAGATAGAATAATTGGTACGTGTTGTAATTAAGTTTTCATAGGTCATTTGGTTAAAGCTTGTAAATTGCAATAAAAAGGTCCATTTTAATCAAGTGATATCATTCTCACTAATGATATATAACATTGTGAGATTTTCCAAGAATATTATAAATAAAGAGAGAAAAAAAAAATGAATTTATAAATTATAACCTCGAGATGACATAATCGATTGAACACGTTACATACATTTTAAGGCTATTTTTATTTTAAAGTCCAATTACTAAAAGGAGTGATAAGCAATAACCGGATAGCAATTAGAACATCCACAATTAATCCATAATATTAAGGTCTTACCCGCTGAAATTTCAACGTTCGCAAAGTCTTCTTATTTTCAATCCTTGAAAACACTTTAAGAAGAAAATGTTCAACCGTTCAAATACGTTTTAAGGAAGAAAAGGTATCATTGAATATCCTTTGGACTTGTCTACACTATGCTCTTGTAGGTTCGTTTTTTAGAGTTGTTTTAACAAATTGAGAAATGAGATGCTAAGCTTTTTAGTTTAAAGGGCCTATGGATTTGGTTTACCCTTAGCCTTGGACTTTATGATAATCCATTTACCAAGTGTATGACAATTTTGTGATATCTAAAATAATTATTGCATTATATTTTTTTGGGTTTTTTTTTTCAAAAATAAATTCTTTATTTCATCATGATTCAAATATCACCTATATTTATATAAAATATGTTTTTTATTATAATATTCGTCTATCAATTTATATATCTGTTTTTTTCAATCTAAAATAATTGCCTAGAATACTATACTTAAGTATACTTTGATAATCCTTAAAAAATACCCTATACATATCTTACATAGTCTACACACGATTAAAAATCCATCTTGTTGCTTCTTTTCTTGGGTCCATCACCTTGGACCAATGGAAACCATTCAATTACCTTGCTCATTCGCGGATCCATAAGAACTATGCATAACTCTTCAAAACTTACCTCGGGTCTAGCACATCAGATTGTTAATTTCGGAAAATTTGATTTACCTTGATTTTCACTTCTGAATCCGATGACATAATATATATTCCATTTAAACATTAAAGATCAGATATGTGGAGATTGTTTAATGTCCAAATTATCCTGCAAAACAGAACACTCTTATAATGCAGTGTAAATAATGAAACATATTAATAAATCAAGGATTAAAAAGACTTAAAATAAAATATGTACATATACTTTTATTTAATTATATACAAAATTAAGTTATGAACATAACATAAAATCATGCCAAAGAAAAATACAATTTAATAATATTTAAAAGAAAATTAAAAGATGCTACAGGATACAAGTTGTTGGATCCTTCCACCATGAAGGCTCTCATTGAGAGAAGTGTACAGTTTGAAGAAGGTCTTTTGCAAGACATCCAACACGATAGCTCAACACCACCACTTGAAGATGAGCAACGAAGTGAAGCTTCCTCATATGATCGTTCAGATTTTGTTACTGATGATGAAGATGAACATGTTGATCCAATAGATCCAACTCCAAGGCCTAAATGGGTTGAGAAGACAATTGAAGCAGCTGGTGGATTTGTTGGAGATCCACATGATCCAACAAGAACAAGATCTCAGTTTCGAAGTGCAAGTCTTGCATTCTCTGCTACTAATCCACTTCTCCCTGAGAGGTGTTTCATGATGATTGGATATGATCCGAAAAAAATTTGTGAGGCCTCCCAAGATCCAAGATGGCAAGCTGCAATGGATGAAGAGTACCAATCTCTTCAAAACAATGAAACTTGGGAGCTAGTTTCACTTCCTCTTGGAAGAAAACTTACTCAATGCAATTGGGTATATCGAACCAAGATGGATTCAGATGGGGTCACATGAAAGTACAAGTCTAGATTGGTAGCAAAGGGATTCTCTCAAGTCCAAGGACTTGATTACACAGAGACATTCACTCATGTAGCCAAGATGGACTCTATTAGATTGGTTTTGGCTATTGTTTCATCCAAGCACTGGGAGGTACACCACATGGATGTTAAGAGCGCTTTCCTCCATGGAGACATTGAGGAGGAGATATATATGCAGCAGCTAGAAGGATACACTCAATATCCTTTACTTGTGTGCAGACTAAGGAAGTCGCTTTATGGGCTCAGGCAGGTTCTTAGAGCTTGGTATGTTAATATGGATTCTTTTTTTATGACATAAGACTTCCAAAGATGCAAATCAGATCCAAATGTGTACATGAAGCATTATTGTGACTCTCTCTTACTCATTGTCTTGTATGTAGATGATTTGTTGATCACAGGTATTTAATCTGCAGGTATTTCTTCCATTAAGTATGCTTTGCATAGTTCATTTTCCATGATAGACTTGGGTTTATTGAAGCAATTTCGTGGGCTTGAGATAGCAAAATCTACTTAAGATATCAAAGTCTCACAACCCAAGTATGCATAAGATTTTCTTAACAAGTTTCATATGTTAGATTGCAAGTCAACAACATTCCCCTTCCTCTCTGGTGTCAGTCTTGAGGATGGTGGTTCTTCACCTTTGGTGAACAGTACACTATATAGACAGTTGATTGGGAGTCTTTTGTTCCTCACACATGTTGAACTTTGGTGTTGTCATTGATGTCAAAGAGGTTGTTGGACTTGGTGTCTGTGTGCTAGTTTGAAGAAATATATAAATATGTGTGCAAGTCCTTAATCCCACCTAGTCATGGTACTCCAGTGCAAAAGTCCCACTAAGCCAATGAACTAGTGTGTGCCAGATCCACAAAGTCATGGTACCACATTCACTCAAGATAATACAAGTTGTAGATGCTTGGGTAAGCTTGACCATAAAGAAAGGAAGAAGGGATGTTACCATTTAGAGAAGCCCCAACTTGTGGACACATATTTTGAATAAGTTGAGTATAAATCCGAGTGAAGTTAATGAATGAGAAGTAAGCTTGGAAGAAAAAATAAAGTAATATTCTGAATTTTCAGCTTCGGAATAGATGAAATTCTTAGGGAATCAGATGCAATATGATTTGAAGAAGTGCGCAAGGTTACAAGAAATGCAAAAGAACAAGGAGCAATCGTGCAGACATAAGGAGCATTTGTGATAAGGGCTCAAGAAGCATGTGAATATGTGTGCAAAATCAATACAATAATTGGAACTACAATAGAATACAGTATAAGAGAAGTAGTGACTTGATTTGAAGCAGAATACATCAGAAGTGAGTGCAGCAGTCAATGAAGTAGAATGCAAATCAGAGTGCATGCAAATATGAGGTTAATGTACAACAACATGTATATCTCAAGGAGGTTGGACTAGGAAAGGAAAGGAGATTGTAGTCTTCACTCAGATTGGTGCCTGAACACTGCGAGTTGGTGCTTGCACAGAGGATTGGTGTCCTCATAGGTTGGAGTCTGAATCGAAAAGTTGGTGCTTGCATGAGGATTGGTGTCCTCACAGGTTGAAGCCTATAATATGCAAGTTGGTGCTTGCCAGTGGG
The DNA here is from genome assembly GCA_027924585.1 of Larix kaempferi. Classification (NCBI taxonomy): domain Eukaryota; kingdom Viridiplantae; phylum Streptophyta; class Pinopsida; order Pinales; family Pinaceae; genus Larix; species Larix kaempferi. The sequence goes on from BSBM01000903.1 coordinate 388,475, forward strand.
ATTGGTGTCCCAATCAGATGGGTGTATAAGTGAGTTGGTGCTCACATTAGTGGATATTGGTGTCTCCGATCTTTCTATGTAATATATTTTTATACATATATATAAATTTTTCTTCAAACGTTCTGCGCATTGTTTGTTTTTATTGATGTGGTTTTAAATAGCAATTGGTGCATGTTTTAAAAAGTGAATCATTTGTAAATCTACGGATGATACTGATTCACCCCCCCTTAGTATCATTAATAATTCCAACAATTGGAATTAGAGAGGGTTGCTTCAAGAAAAACTTAACAGCTAAAATATATATCACTGCGCAGACATGGCCTATGAGGAATTTGGTTTGAACATAGATAGAGCTCCCCTGTTCACTGGAAAAACTATATACCGTGGAGTATGAGAATGGAAGATTATTTGCAATCACGTGGAATTGATATTTGGAAAACAGTTGTTGAAGAATACATTCCTTCAAAAGGGTCATAAAAATATGCTGCCAAAAGGAAATTGAAAATGAATAACAAATTGGCAATGGATGCCATTATGGAAGGGTTGGCTGAGTCTATGAAAAATAAAGTTGAAAAATGTGTCTTAGCCAAAGAAATTTGGGACAAGATAAAATACCTTCACAAGGATAAGGAAGCGATTTTAGGAAGCAATGAATCAGAAAAAGAGGATGAGAGAAATACATCCATCAAGTAAAGATCCTTTGAGTCTGAAGATGAGGAAACTAGATAAGATGATTGGAAGAGTGAATTAATAAGTTCTCTAAACGAGTTAAAAAATAAGAAGAGAAAATGAAGGGATAATGGAATACTTGGTACAACTTGAAGAAAAGTGTGATGTACCCATTCTGGTAGCACTATGGTTCACCACTAACCCATTCAATTCCAGTGGGTCCTAGTAGAGAAATTAAATTAATTAATTAGGGAGTTAAATTTTGGCCAAAGTTACTTTATGTAATTAAATAAATTATGGTGGATCACAATTTTGTTATAATTAATATTTCTAATAAATGTTTATGATTTGTAAATGGCCTAGGTGGCTCAAAAGGGCACATAGGATAAGGATAAATCATGTGAGTTTTCCTCCTCAAAAAAATATGGAAAGAAAGCATCCAAAAGTAGAAACAACAACCAAAAGCAGGAAAAGCAGCATAAAGGCAAAGAGGATAGAAGTTTCCTGATTTTGGAAGACAAGGCTCCAGAAATATTAGTAAAAGAAAGAAAGCAAGAAAAAGGCTTAAAGAAATCTACAGAGTCTAGTTTGATCCAATGAGGGAAAATTCATGGAGGCAATTAGGTCCTATGCTAGTTCAACTTGCCAAAGAAGCCTCCACTCATCACTAATTCGAATTTTCTAGATGCAAAGCTCTAGAAGGAATGCATTAAAGTTGGTTTAATAAAAGGAAGATGAACACACCAGACCTGGGGATGTGATATTTTTTAGGGGCTTGAATTGATCCAGACCTTAGGTCCCATTACCATGGATTTTCATGAACGTTTCCTCCACTTCACTCAAGACGAGCACACCCATCACCTTCAAGGAATTACCCCTAGATCACTTGAATTTATCTCATCCCACCACATGGAGAAATCGTTGAAGAAGGGAAACTATGGTGACATTGATTAGTTTAATGCCATCCAAGTTTTGGACACCCCCATTAGATATTCACCGTAACTTGAAATAGGTTCTCTCCAAGTACCAACAGGTTTTTGATGCATCCAAGGGTTTACCTCCATCTTGTGGAGAACATGACCATGCCATTCCTTTAATTCCTATTAGTAAACCCCCTAATGTCCATCCTTACCACCACCCTTTTTCCCATAAGAATGAAATTGAAAAGATCAATCATAAACTATTGTCCCTTGGTGTTATCCATCCTAGAACCAACCCTTATTCCTCACCTGTGGTTATGGTCCTGGAAAAGGAAGATGATGTGTGCATGTGTCTTGGTTTATGAACTCTCAACAAAATCACCATCAAAGACAAATTTCATGTTCCAGTCATTGATGATCTCTTAGACGAGTTTCACGGTGCCAAATTCTTCACCAATCTCAACCTTCATTCAGGCTACCATTGAATCTCGATGAAAGAGGAAATACACCCAAAACCCCTTTTCACACTCATGAAGGTCATTATGAGTTCTTGGTTAGTCCCTTCAGCCTCTACAATTCCCAATCCTATTTTCAAAGTATAATGAACAAGATTTTCCACCCCTTCCTCCACCATGTTATCTTGGTTTTGTTTGATGCTATCTTGGTCTACTGTCCCACTTGGGAACACCACCTCCAAAATGTTTCTCATACTTTTCACTTATTACAAGAGAAACAATTATTTGTGAAATGTTCCATGTGTGCTTTTGGGGTGACTGAGGTTGAATACTTGGGACATATTATGAGTTAAGATAGGGTTCGAGTGGATCCCAAGAAAGTGGAAGCTATGAAAAACTAACAGTGCCCCAACACCTTCAAGAGATTGAGAGGATTTCTTGGCCTTACAGGTTATTACCATAAGCTTGTGGAAAAATATGGGAAGTTTGCAACTCCTCTAAGAACATTGCTAAAAAAGAATGTGTTTTCTTGGCATGAAACAATGAAGCAGGATTTATCAACCGTCAAAGAGGCTTTGTGTACTACACATGTGCTAGACACGTTCTATTTCACTAAGACATTCATCTTAGAATGCAATGCCTCTAGCCGTAGATTGGGATCCATCTTATCCTAGGAAGGACATCACTTCGCCTTCACTAGTAAGAAACTTTGTAACAGAAACTTGAGTTAGATATTTTTGGGATAGTTAGATGGTTAGACTGTTCGATAGTCAGTCTCAAGGATAGATCACGTGTTGATTATCCTTTGCTATGTTTTCTACCGAGTGTGTAGAACTAGAGTAAGAATCGGATAGCCGAGGAGCTAATCCCTGAGTTGCCAGACAGTCTGAGTTGACGTCTGCGCCTTTGTAATCTCTGTAGAGAAGAGACTAGATTGAGAGAAGGGCTCCCAGCTGTGTGCGTGGAGTTTCCTGGAAAGAATCTAAGGCTGCAGCTGTGTGCGCAGCATATTGTATAACTCTATCATTTTCTGGTTAATATAACACTCCCGAGGACGTGGTTTCCCTCGAGGAGGTGAACTTTGCATATTTCTTCTTGTTATAATGTTTGCGTGAATGATTAACTGTTTAAGTTCATTACCTGTGTATACAAGACTCTTGCATTATCTTTGCGACTGTTTAACTGAGTTTGGGAAGGTCCCTTGATAGCTGTAAGTGTTAAGTACTGAAGAAGTGGTGGAGCGCTGTCGCGGCAGCGATCGAGGAATGCGATACTGCGCTGGGTGCGCAGGGCGAGGAGGTACTTAACGCGTCGACGCAAGGAATAGTTGCCTTCTGCGCCAGAGAGGAGAAAATGCGCAGCGGGCCGGCTGAGGGAAGAATCCATGCAGTTGCGCTGAGGGGCCTGCGGGACAGTCAGACCACCATCTGAGGAACCAGAAGAGGAAGATCAATCTCCGCGTCACCAAGGTTAAGGAAATCTGATTCCTTAACCCCCCCATAGCCACTTCGGGTGATACCTCGAGCTGCTGCGCAGCTCGTTGCCGAGAGGGCCAGTGCGCCAAGGGGTTTGTTGCTGCGCATCATTAAAACCTGGGTCTGCCCAAGAAAGCAGCCAACAAATGGTTCCGTTGCCTTGCGACTTGCTGTTGTGAGACTTGTTATTTCGGCGACGCGCGAGATCGAGGAGAACAAATGGTTTCGTTGCCTTGCGACTTGCTGTTGTGAGACTTGTTATTTCGGCGACGCGCGAGATCGAGGAGAACAAATGGTTCCGTTTCCTTGCGACTTGCTGCTGTGAGACTTACTATTTCCGCAACGTCTGAGATTGTTGCTGAAGCCAACACAAGGTTCTGTTACACTGAGACTTGCTCAGTTAACAAATGTGTTACTGGAATCCTACAGCTAAAGAAATTGGAGACTGGTTTGATTTAAAGGCTAAAGAGTTCGCTGAACAAGAAAATAGAAGTTCTACGCTCCAAACAGAAGACTGGTTGCAGAAGTATATTTATACTGACCTTCACGAAATTTTCTTTGTTACATTCGCACTGGAGTTGCACGCTTGGATAGCCAAGTTAGCAGACTCTAGACCTACTGTGCATATTGATCGACCCGTCGCTTGGACGCCTGAGCTAGTCAGTATTGTGAAGCGGATAGACAATCCTGTGTCCCGCGCAGTAGACTTTTGGTTGAATAGTCTACTAAAAGGCTTCATCACCGAGTTTGCAGTAGATACAAGAAAGAGTTTCAGTGAAGCTGAGAGGAATTTCTTCCAAGTACACAGAGGTAAGTTCTTAAATTCTCTGAACTTATGGATTAAAATGCTTCTGTATGAAAAAGGAAAGCTATGTATTACTTCTGATGAATAGCATAGACAAGTAATGTCCGTAGATTCTGATAGTGATCCTGAACTTATTGGTTGCACTCGTAGTGGAAAACGATATAAAGTAGGCCTTGACCAATATTCTTTTGAGTCTAGCCCAGACAATAGCCAAGTCCCTAGAGCAAGCCATATAGAAAGACAAGGGAGTGCTCATATCCCTTATCACCCCTTTACACCGCAAAAACCAGACGGAGCTCAGTATAACCCCACAGTAACATCTTCTAGTAGCCCACACGGTACTTCTAGTACCTCAGAACCACCTTTATTTAACCAACCCAGAAGCACTGCTACAGCACCCTCACCTCAACCTAGCACAAGAAGGATGGGTGATGACATGAAGCTACCAACTTTTAGAGGAACAGGGATAGAAGACCCTGAGCAGCACTGGTTCTTATGTGAAGCCATTTGGACAATTAAGCAAATTAATGATGATGCTGTTAAACTGGTTCAGTTAGCAACCACACTAAGAGAAAGAGCCTTAACTTGGTTCATGAAATACTCAGCAGCACAGAATAGAACGCTTGCTGATGTAAGAAATGCCATGATTCGGGAATTTAAGAAACCTAAATCAGAATCACAGTGTATAACAGAGCTCAAAGACATCAAACAGCTACCTACAGAATCAGTATGGGACTTTGACCAGAAGTTCAAAGCCTTGATAGATCAAGTAAGCTTCGAGTTTGCACCACAGCAGCATAAAGAATGGTTCATAGCTGCGCTACTCCCACACATTAGACTTCCTCTTATGCAACAGAATCTCAATACTCAGGAACAAGCTCTAGAGATGGCTATGAAACTAGAAGCTTCGCCCATTGCGGGAACAAGCAACGATGTTGCGCAGTTGCAGAACCAATTAGCAAACTTAACCTTGCAAGTGCATGATATTAAGAAAGGCAAGGAGATTAAGGAAGAAATTTGGTGTACAAAATGTAAAGCCCAAGGTCATTCAAAGGACCATTGCCCCGTTTTCATAGACTATATTGCAACTGGAGCACCTAACCCTTTACCACAGGCACAAGGGCCTTGGTGTGAAATCTGTAGAACTAGAGGTCATAGACCACAGGAATGTCACTTACTTCAGAAATACGTACAAACTCCAAAGAATCTATATTGTAATTTCTGTAAATCAGTAGGTCATGATGAGAACAATTGTAGAGCATATGATCTTATGATAGAAAGAAAGCATGATGTTTATAGGGTACAAGCAGAGACACAAGGACCCACAGCAGGTCCACCGTATGACCAAACTCGCGACGCCCGAGCAGGAAATTACAGGGGACGCGGACGCACAACAAATTTTGGTCGCGGAAGAGGACAGATCACTTGTTATAATTGCGGAGCACAAGGTCATTTTGCCAGGGATTGCCAAAATCCTACAACCCTCTGCAGGTATTGTAAATCTTCTGACCATATCATTGAAGAATGCCCTCAGTTACAGGCTAAGATGCAAGCAAAAACCCCACAGGTCAATCAGAATATTCAGTTGATTGCAGCAGAAAAAAGAGAACCAGACCCTACAGTTAATATAGTGACACGCAGTGGAGCAACCATTGGTGCGCAAGAGATGGGAATGGGAAAGCAAGCGACGCAATGGGTGCGCCGCGCTAATATTAAACCAGCCCCACTTAACCTGCAGAAGCAAAAAGAAGCATTCAAGCAAGCTCAAGAGTATTTCTCAGATCCGAGAGCTTCAAGTTCTGCCGCAATTCCGCAGAACAATATTAGATCGCAAGTGCTAAGACAAGACAACCTGGTACAAGAACAGGCCACTACAGCTGGAAGGCCTGACGAGGAGCATGCACTAGGCAGTGTTCATGCGTTCCTGCGACAATGCTTAAAATTGTTGCGCAATGAAAAGGAAACTCTAGAACTCCAACACCTGTTGGATCAGTGCCAACGGTCTGCTTCGACAAACACACCGCAGTGTGCTGTTCACCAGATTAGGAGTCACATTAGAACTGGAAAAGAGATGAGGCTCACAGCGCAGATTGGAGCATTTGAAATGGATGAAGTCATGTTAGATCTGGGTTCAGAAGCCAATGTTCTCACTATGCAGACATGGGAACAGATGGGAAGCCCTCAGCTTACAAGATCCCCTATCCAGCTAAGACTCGCGAATCAGCAACGAGTCTCTCCATTGGGAAGATTACCCAACGTACCTATTGATATTGAAGGAGTAAGAAGCTCTGCAGATTTTGAAGTAATCAAAATCCTGGATGATAGTAGACCATACCCAGCACTTTTAGGAATAGACTGGGCATTTGATAATTTGGCTATCATTAATTTGAAGAAAAGACAGATGACCTTTGAGGATGACCAGATTAGGGTCATCGCACCACTTGATCCTATTCAAGGACCAAGGTATATAGAACCCATTCGCGCAGAAGAGGAAGCGCGCCACATGGAAAGTTTGTACCAAATGACTACTAACCACAGGGACTATGTCAACCCCACAGCAGATGGCCATATCAGCTGGCGATGCGATAGCTCGTGCACATCAGACTCAGATGCAGGATTGGAAAACTGGCATAATCGTTTACATGAGGTTTCTGCAAGACGTTGCGCTATGATGACTAAATCCATTCGATGGATTGGCACAAAATTAACTGACACTCCAATTTTTGATGGTTTAACTGAAGTAACTAAATTCATACATGAATATGAACAAAAGCTTCCAGAACAGCAGCGCATACAGGCATTGGATGTAGCATTGTGCGCCACACCCGCAAGATGGTGGGTTGCGCATAAGGAGAATATTCATACATGGCAAGACTGTCGCAGATTGATACTGCGCAGATTTCAGGACACCACGGCCGGAACCCTACGCAAATACGAGGGACAGAGTGACCCCAGGTCACACATTGAAGCATGTATTCAGCAATGGTCAGATATTCCGGAAGATGAATGGGTTCACCTATTCATCCACACATTGGATACAGTTCCAAGGAATTGGTATACTGAAGCAGAATTGCGCAAAGGCACTATCAGTTGGCCTCTTACGATAGAAAGCTTTCAACTTACCTTCAGCTTTGAGTCAGAACATCCAAGCATCGATCAGGCTTTGAAGTGTATTAAAAAGAAGATATTTGAACAATGCCCGTTATCAGAATATTCCCAACCAGATTGGGCTGTCCAGATAGAACATGCCCTGGAATGTTATAACTTCACCGCTGAAGATGAGGAGGACAATCCTCGCAACATCAATATCCCAGAATCAGAAGGGACGCGCAATATTGAAGGTCCTGAGCTTGATATTCCTGCCATCACAGAACACATCAAGCTCAAGAAGATTAACATTGGTACAGAAGCTGAACCAAAGTTTGCTTCTATAGGAGATTATTGGGATGATGAAACTGTTGGACATGTTTCAGAATTATTACGTGACTACCAGGATATCTTTCCTACCAAGTTCACAGAAATGAAAGGCATCCTAGGAGACTTAGGAGTGATGCGCATACCTCTGAAACCAGATGCCAAGCCAGTAAAGCAGCGCCCATACAGGTTGAACCCGCGCTATAAAGAAAAAGTCAAAGAAGAAATTGATAAAATGCTCGCAGCAGGTATTATTGAGCCAGTAGAGGAAAGCGATTGGATTAGTCCTATGGTGGTCCAAGAAAAGAAAACGAAAGGTGAAATAAGAATCTGTGTCGACTTGCGCAAACTCAATGATGCATCAGCACACGATCCATTTCCCACTCCTTTCACAGATGAAGTACTTGATAATGTTGGAGGACAAGAGGCTTACTCTTTCACTGATGGTTTTTCGGGATATCATCAGATCAGAGTCCATCCGGACGACCGCCACAAGACTACTTTTGCAACTGAATGGGGCTCATTCCAGTATACGGTAATGCCCTTTGGTCTTAAAAACGCACCTGCTATCTTCTCTAGAGTTGTTGTTGCTGTTTTTAAAGAATTCATTCACAAGTTTTTAGAAGTCTATTTTGATGACTGGACTGTATTTGGCCTATTAAAGAACCATATTGCAAATCTGCGCATGATGTTAGAAAAATGTAGACAGCATCAGATTTCCCTTAACTTGAAAAAATGTATATTTTGTGCGCCCTTTGGTATTTTGTTGGGACATATTGTATGCAGACAAGGACTCCTGATGGATCCTGCGAAGGTTGCCATCATTGCTAATTTACCTGCTGTTAACACCTAAAAAGTGCTCACTAGCTCATTCCCTTACTCACATGACCCATTTGTCCACTTTTCCACCATCTGAGCCTCTGAAACCAACAAAAGGTCACCAAAAGACCTTAGTACACCCCTTTTTCCATTAAAAAAGATTATTTTTCCAAGAAAATCATAAAAAACCCTCAAAAAGGGTCCAAATTCCCAAAAATATTAAAAAGGGAATTAAAATATTATTTTTATTCAAAAAAGGAAAAAGGAGGGAAAAGTACCTAAACCATGTTGGTCAATACCATTTGGTTTCCACAAAACCACAAATGGTATTTCCCACCACCAAAACCTATAAAAAGGTGGTAGGGGCTCCTCATTCCACATCCATCCATTATCTCATCCTTATGCTGCTGAAATCTCCCCTGAGCATTTTAGCCATTGCAAACCACATTGGAGAAGAGACCATTGGAGATTGGAGTTGCTCATCCTTGGAGCCATTCAACCTCACCATTAGAGGTATTGATTCCGCAAGCACTTGCTTGCCCCATTCTTTCAATACAAATTTATTATTCTTATATGTTCTTGTTCTTGATTTTAAATTATCTTTGTTATTTGCTTAATATCTTTGCTTAGATCCATGAATAGTCTTGTTTAATTAGTTTATTGTTATTTATTTCAATTGAAACTGCTGCTACTAGTTAGCAGGTGCCCATAGCACTAAGCCTGGTTGCAAAACCGGGCCAACAGTTTTTGGCGACTCCGCTGGGTTTTGAACAATAGATCTCTAGTTTTGCCTTTAATCTTAGTTTTTTATTAGTTTTTAACCTTTAGATCCATAGATCTGCCATCTTAGACAGCAGATCCATTGCTGCTCTAAGTTTTGGCCTCATCTATTGCCATTAACAGCCCGGAATTCTTGATTTTCGGGTTCGTTTTTCGGCTTCCGTGCACGGCTTTCGCCTCGCGGTTTTTTGCCAGACAGTCGCGCGGTCCATCGCGACTTTTCTGCGTTTTTCCGCGCGGTCCATCGCGGGTTTTTTCCAGAAAGTCGCGCGGTCCATCGCGACTTTTCTGAGTTTTTCCGCGCTGCACACCGCGGCTTCGCGACCAATTTCCGCGCTGCCCATCACGACTGTGCGGCTTAAACCCGCGCGGTCCATCGCGACTGTGAGCCCGAAACCCGCGCGGTCCATCGCGACTGTGCGTCCAAAACCCGCGCAGCCCATCGCGGCTGTGCATCCAAAACCCGCGCGGCTGAATTTTTCATTCAGCCATCCCGATTTTGAAAAAAAAAAAATTTACTGTACTTTCTGCCCATAGCACATTTTTTACAGTATTAAATTCTGCATATTTTACAGCTTTGAAATTTTTTTTTACTATTTAAAAGTGCATATCTAGAAATCTTTTTAAAAATTTTCAAGAAAGTGAAAGAAAGACTCATTTTGCATTTTTCATCTAGATTCAAATTTTTTCTTGTTTACTTCTTTAAAATCTTGCCCTTAGCAATTTTTCTTGAAACGAAGAAATCCATTTATTTCTTTTAAAAAAAAGAAGTCTATTATTTGCTTTCATAAATCCAAAAATCCATTATTTTTTGAGTTATTTTTTGAAAAGCATTTAAATTCCTTTTAGTGAAAAGTCATAAATATTTGCTTTTTATTTTCGAAAAATCCTTTATTTTTTGAAAATTTCCTATAAAGCATTTAATTCTTTTCAAGTTCAGTTTACAACACCTCACGTGCACTCACACGATCACTTAATTGAACTAAGCCTTAAAACGTACTTTAATTTGAACACACTTTTAACCCCACTTGGGGAACACTAAAAGAATTTTTGTAGCTAGGTAGTATTGGGGGGATAGGTGTTCCAATAACACCCCTCAGTTCATACATCTGAGACATAGAAGTTGTCCAATTAGGGAGCTAAAATCTCTTAGTACTTTTTGGCGCGGTCACAACCGGTTTGTGGGAAGGCCTCTCCCTTAGGAGGGTTGAAGTCGCGAGGATGGTTCCGGAAGCCTGAGTGGGATACCGAAACCCATTCAGTAACCGAAGGGCTACCATTCGCAGTTCTCGGGATATCCCTGTATTGGGATATTGCGATCAAAGGACCAAACGGCAGATTTACCTTTTCTCAACGCGTCATGAACGGAGTATCCTAGTAGCCTGTCTTTAGGATTGATTACCCGGTGTCCCTCCCGGTAGGGGGATATCTAGCCGTTGTCTCAACATTCATATTGTCTGACTTGGATTTCATCACCTTGCAGAGGATATCGTCTGTTTGAGTCACAATACTTTTAGATTAGGTGTTTGCATGATTTCAACCTACCTATGGTCTAGTTACACCTATTTTTTATAGGAGCCGTTTGCATGTTGGTATTCTGACCAGTTGTTGCATTCCTCCACTTATTGTAGCACAGCTGCTAGAATAAGTGCCTTTTTTGAGGATTGATTTTTTTGGCCTGAGAGCCTTCTTTTTTCACTCCCCTTCTTGCACCCTTGGTTGCATTAGGGTTTTGAGTCTTTTATATATATATCACCACCTGATACTTAAAACAAATTTTTTACCCAAACACATATTCTCACCATTGAGAATTTTAGACGCTCTCGTCGTCTACAGGGCGAACTCCCAGAGTTTAGTCCACTTGGCTCTCCACGTCACGGACGCAGAGCCCTATCCCTTGATTCGACACATCGTCAATCAATTAGACAGTCATCCGATTCTGACATACCCCACTTCACCTTTGATTTGGAGGTAGAATCCAAAAACCCCACAGAGTTATCACCAACCACCATTATGTCTGGAACACCATTTGATCCACTATTTACAACTACCATAGGTCAGACATCCGCAGACCCATCTGCTGTCGTACCATCCACGGCAACAACCACCCCCCTGGGTATACCCAATATGGGTAACACTCCACATTTAGGAATGCCTAACACAGGGCCACCACCTGTCACGGGTATACCCAACATGGGGGTCATACCCCCTTTGGTTTCCACAAACCCCATCCCAGGAATCCCTAGTGCGATTCCCAACCCAAGTGCAACCCATGTTGCACTTGGGAGTGCTATCCCAGGAATCCCTAGTGCGATTCCTAACCCAAGTGTAACCCAAGTTGCACTTGGAGGCGCTGGCCCATACCAGACTACACCTATCGGAGGGCATATACCCTCCATACCTAGCATAACTTTAGGCGCTACTGGAACCCTACACCATACCACTATGGCTAGGCATGTCCCAGTTCCAGTCACCACATCTGCTAGTCTACCATACATGGCAAGTCTGAACCTGCCAGATTTAGCTAGGCTCACAAATGACCCCATCAGACATGATCTTGCGTGGCCCCATATGCCCACTAAGCTTCCCTCTGACATCCCTAAGTTTGAGGGTAAGGCAGGAGAAGACCCCCAGAATCACATCATGTCATTCCATTTATGGTGTTCCTCCAACTCCATAGTAGATGACTCAATCCGCCTACGGCTTTTACAACGCACCTTCACTGGCTCCGCAGCCAAATGGTATATCGAGCAACCCCATGGGACGCATTCCACATTTACCTCCCTTGCCTCGACCTTCCTGCATTTCTTTCAGCTACCGGTCCGCTATGATGCGGGCGTCGAAATCCTACTGTCTTGCCGACAGAACACGGCCACGCATATCACTGACCATATTCATGATTGGCGCCGGCGCCGGAGCCTATGCAAAATCAAACTAGACGACCGAATCTTTTTAGACTGGTTCCTTAAATCCCTCCTTCCTCTCATTGCGAAGGATGTAGCATCTGAAAGACCCCATTCTGAGGAAGAGGCCATCCTCAAGGCCCAACAGTTTGATCTCATCTACGCCCAGTCGGGTTACTTATACACGATCATACCGGACGCCCCACGAGGTGACTCTGCACGCGGTGACACACCGGGGGCATCACACGCCGCTGATGGCATTATTGGCCAAATTACACCGCAAGCAAAACCTTTCAGTATGGTGAGCACCATGCCCGCCCCAGACTTTTCTAGGGCTACATCTAGTTCCGGAGCGACAACTTCTTATGCTCCAGCAAACCAGACCCAACACGTTCATGGACCCTCTTGTCCACAACATTGTTATGGCCAAGCGCCATCAGCATATGTACCTCCTACATACTATGCTCAACCTACGGTACAGACCCCCATGCAGTTCCCACAACAGCCCATGCATTACCCACAACCGGTTGCACCAGCTAACCTCACACCTCCACCAGCTCAAGGGTACCAACAACCCCAACAGGCAGCTGGACCACCTCCAGCTCCACCTGCATACTACCCACCGCAGCCTGCTCCCGCACTTGCGGCTCCTCAGAATCCCCCCAATGCTCAAGGGCATGTGTACGCACAACAACATCAGCCCCAATACCGAAATAACCAACGCAACCAGGGTGGGCAACCAAACTGCGGAAGAGGACGCAACCGTGGAAACAATCAAAACCGCAACCAAGCTCCACAACCTACCCATCCTCCGCAAAACAATAACGCGGCGCCTGCTCATCAGAATCCTGATCGGCCACCTAAGCAACCCAAAAATGCTAATTTACGAACAAACCATCCTTGTTCCATTTGCGGTGTCTATGGCCACTATACCCACGCTTGCCCACATCTAGAGCGAGCTCGACAACTATGGACAAATGACGCCCATCGTCAAGGGAAAGCGGCTCCTCAGCCGCCACCCAACCCCCCACCACCTCCACAACAACCTTTGGTATTACAAAACCCTTTTCCAACACAAGGAGTGGTGAACACTCAGCCGTTAGCCCCCCCACAGGGCAACGTGCAACCACAACAAATTACTTACGCAGCTCCTGACCAACCCATGTTTGATTCAGGCACCCACCACTTATTGATGATGTCCACTGCCGACGTCTATATCCAAACCCGACGGAACCAGTATGGTCCTACCTCCGAGGCTACTCCCGCCGATAAGGATACTAACGCTAATCCCACCGATCAGACATTACGGATACCACCTCTTCCACTCGATGGTGCTTCTAAAGCACCTCGCTTCCCCCTTCGCCGAATCAACAACAACCCCCAATGCACGGGTTGCGTCCAATTACAACATTGTAGATGACTTAGCTCAATCTCCCGCAGCCATGTCTGCGTTAGAAGTCTTAAAAACCTGTCCTACTCAGCGCAAGACTTTACTTTCCGCCATTGGGGCGATTGACCCAAATGATTCGAAATTGATGACCTTTGATTTAGACCAGTCTGAACCACGACTGCCTTCCACCATAGCAGTCCAAGTTTCCGTTTCTATTCGGAATCTTGTCATCCATCGATGTATCATCGACGAGGGTGCCTCCACATGCGTCATGTCCACTTTTGTTTGGCATAAGTTGGGATCTCCTACTCTCCAGCAATCCACCACTGCATTGCGGGCATATGACAGCCGGTCAGCTCAACCTCAAGGTCTACTACCCAAGGTCCCCGTCCAATTGGGTGGGAAAACTGTGCTCATCGACATAGAGGTCATTAACGCCCATCTCGATTATAACCTTTTACTTGGACGCAGTTACATGTACGCCATGAAAGCGGTCGCCTCCTCCGTTTTCCGCACCATGATGTTCCCCCACGAAGGACGCGTGGTCAAAATCGACCAACTCACCTACTATGATCCCAACGCCCCTGCAGCACCCGAGAATGTTCTTCCCATGATTGAACAACCCACTTCTAGTGCAGTTACCTCCTTTGTGTCTTCTGTGGCACCCGGACTTTATTCGGATACACCAATGACCTCTACATTCCAGGCCATTCCACCACCGTCACCGGAGACCCAAGTCGCAAACCTCTGTACTCTTTCGCAGAATACGCAAACATCCGGTGGTCAACCACCATTGATCCCCAGTCACATTGGTGTTACACCCATCCACACCATCCCCTTCCTATTTGCTCCTTCGGGTGTAGTAAGCGCCCTGGTTATGGCTACCCTTAGCCTACCCGGGCTAACATTGGGATTACCCGTGTGGTATATTCCGCCTCCCGTTCGACCGCCGACACCAAACGTCATCCTCCAACCGGTACAACCTATTGTTACCACAAATCAGCCTCCTCCTGGTGTCGCAATCCCTTCGTCGTCAACGACACCCCCTCCTAACCTCAATATCCCTTCGTCGTCAACAAATCCTCCCCCTCCTATCAAGCCCGCTGGGGGCAGAGGTCCACAACCATACACTGCTATACCACCTCCTAAGGCAGTTAAACCCCCACCGGTGTTTCGAGCTCCCCCTAAATGTTCATTATGCGATGAAATTGGCCATCCAACTCATCAATGCCCACACTTACCGGCACTCCAAGAGCATATGAATATGCTAGACGATGACATTAGCATCCCAGTAGTCAGATTAGAGCCACCTCTACAGCCTCGTGACAAATCACTGCGCACTAACCATCCTTGTGCTATATGCAGTGTGTACGGCCACTACTCTCACCATTGTCCCGATTTACCTGACTACAGAGCAGCGTTGTACGAGTTAAACAACGTCGACCTAGAGATATCTCCTCCCCTCATCGAGGAGATCCACCCCCCGCCATCATCCTCGTCGGAAGAAGTCAATACAATATATATGATTTCAACGACTTTCAAACCAGAACCCCTTGATTTATGGTCTGACTACTTCAATACTGATGAGCAAATTTTGGAGACACTCACTGCACCCGACTACCCATGGGATGATATGGATCATTGCTCGTACTTCCTCCCGGAAGCATCTACCTCCACCGCATCCAACTAGCTATCGGTCGAGTCGAAAGACTTCATACCCGCTAAGGTCGATTGGTTAAAGGACCCCATCCCAGCACCGGATGCCTTTGAAGAAGGGAATATGTCAAACATTTCCCCCACTATACAGATAGACATTTCCACAACACCAGGGAAACCTGAGCTCATCTCGCTGGGCGCATCTTGCACTCAAGCAGAAACTCAGGCGTACAAAAATCTCTTTCAACAGTTCCGTGATGTGTTTTCCTGGTCCTATACCGATATGCCTGGTCTCGACCCCGCCATTATTGAACACCACATTGATACATGGCCTGAAATACCCCCTGTTCGACAGAAACAACGACCCATTCACCCTTCCAAGCTCCCCGCTGTTAAGGCTGAAGTCGAGAAACTTCGAAAAGCAGGGTTCATCTACCCTATTCCGTACACCACCTGGGTGTCGAACCCCGTTCCTGTCAACAAAAAACAAGGCACCCTTAGAGTATGCACTGACTTCCGCGATTTAAACCACGCTTGTCCAAAAGACAATTTCCCTACACCATTCATTGACCAACTCATTGACGAGTGTGCGGGCCATGAAGTCCTATCCTTCATGGACGGGTTTTCCGGATATAACCAGATTCACATCCGCAAGGAAGATCAGTACAAGACTGCCTTTACCACCCCATGGGGCACCTTTGCCTATCACGTCATGCCATTTGGCCTTAAAAATGCTGGTGCCACTTTCCAGCGAGCCATGACTTACTGTTTTCACGACTTGGTCCATATCCTACGAGTCTATCTTGACGACCTCACAGCTCGTTCCCGAAAACGATCAGACCACTTTAACGACCTCCGGCAAGTTTTCCTGCGTTGTCGCAAATATAAAATCCGCTTGAACCCACACAAGTGTGTCTTTTGCGTCCCGGCGGGCCGGTTGTTAGGTTTCATTGTTTCCCAAGACGGAATCACTGTCGATCCCCTGAAAGTCAAAGCCATCTTAGACCTTCCGCCCCCTCGCACGCTTCGGCAGCTCCAAAGTCTACAGGGTCGGTCCAATTTCCTCAGGCGTTTCGTTCCTGACTATGCCACCAAATTCCACGGGTTCTTACGCTTACTTCGTACCCACATACCCTTTGTTTGGGATGAGCAAGCAGAAACGGCATTCAAAGCCCTCAAGAAAGCTCTCACACAAGCCCCCTTGATATCCCCACCGGATTTCTCTCAAGACTTCACCCTTTATGTCTCGGCATCTGAATATGCTGTGTCCGAAGTTTTGGTCCAAGAAGATGCCTCCCACAAAGAGCATGTGATTTATTACGTCAGCCAGACCTTGTCTGGCCCACCTCTACGTTACCCATACGAGGAAAGATTAGCCCTAGCTGTAGTCTTTTCCGTACAAAAACTACGTCACTACATTTTTCTTAGTCATACCAGGATCGTGGCCGACTCCAACCCCATGGTCTACCTCCTCACTCGGCGGCTCCTTCAGGGTCGTGTCGCTAAATGGGTCATTATCCTCCAGGAATATGACCTTACTTTCAAGACTCCTAAGAGCACCAAAGCCCTCGCGCTTGCTCACCTCATCACCAACCTCCCATCCTCTTCAACATCACCTGTTATCCAAACGGACCTGATTGACGAGCAGATCTTCATCATTTCGTCTGACGACCCTTGGTACGGAGACATTTTGACTTACCTTCGTACGCAAAAATTCCGACCACACATCGATCGTGATGGACGCCGTCGCATACGACACCACGCCCCCCGATACCTCCTGATTGGGGATGTACTTTACCGACGCGGCGTTGATACAATCTTACGCCGCTGCCTATCCCATACTGAGGCAGAACAAGTCCTCAATGATTGTCATAGCGGTGCCTGTGGAGGCCATTTCTCCGGCATGGCCACCGCCCAGAAAATCATTTGGGCCGGTTATTTTTGGCCATCGTTGTTTACTGATTGCATCACAGCAGTCAAGCATTGCCAGAACTGCCAGCTATTTACCCCCAAAGCAAGAACCCCCCCTGCCCCCCTTCATCCAGTCATCACTGTTGGACCATTCTGCAAATGGGCCATTGACTTCCTCGATTGCAACCCCCCGTCAGCCGGCGGTCACAAACACATCGTGGTGGCCGTAGATTATTTCACCAAGTGGGCAGAAGCCATGCCAACCTATAATTGCAAAGCTGACACTGCAGCACGGTTTTTCTTCAACCATGTTATCGCTCGTTTCGGAGAACCACAGCAACTAGTCTCTGACCACGGCTCTCACTTCGAAGATGCCGTCTGGAAGGAATTATCAACCATGTTGAAATTTGAACATCACTTCTCTTCCGCTTACTATCCCCAAGGAAACGGCCAAGTCGAAGCGATCAATAAAATTTTGAAGACCATTCTTCAACGTACTGTAGACAAGCACAAATCCAATTGGCACCACATGCTTTTCCCGGCACTATGGGCCTACCGCACCTCAACCAAAACCGCCACCGGTTTTACCCCTTTCCATTTAGTTCACGGTGTCGAATCCGTCCTCCCTATTGAGTGCCAGATCCCAGCCTTGCACATCGCCGTTGAACTCCTACCGGACACTTCCCCGATCGAGGAACGTTTACTACTCCTAGAGCAGGATCGGCGCACCGCCATTCAAAACATGGAAGCAGCTAAACAACGATCGAAACTAAGTTACGACAAACGCGTCCACCCAAGAACCTTTTCTGAGGGAGACCTTGTCCTCGCTTACGATCAAGCTCATGATAAAACCGGGAAGGGAAAGTTCGTGTCCATGTGGCAAGGCCCCTACATTATACACACCTGCCTCGGGCAGGGGGCATACATTCTGACCGATTCAGAAGGCAATACCCTACGCAACCCACGCAACGGGTTGTACCTTAAACGATTTTACCCATAGAAAATCTGATGGACACCATCATCCATTTTAGTATAGGCATACATTTTTCGTTCACAAAAATTTCAAAAAACCTAAATATTTGTTTTTCTCTGCATGACCACAGATGGAGCCTCTTCCACTCTGCCATGTCGGTTTCGCTGATGGTGCAAGCCGTTGGTCTCCCAATCTCGCCTCCGCAGCTTGGGTAATATACTCCCCTTCACATGAGTTAATTCACATTGACGGAGTATGTTTAGGTGCCGCTACCAATAATCAAGCTGAATACGATGCCGTGACCGGTCTCCTGGCCGCTGCTCTCCAGATGAGCATACGTCACCTCAACGTTTTCTTGGACTCACAGCTCCTAGTTTCCCAGCTCAACAATGATTACCAGGTACGCGATCCCTGTCTTTTCAGAAAATTCCTGTGCACTAAACAAATGGTTAGACAGTTTGAATCCATTACATTCACACATGTCCCAAGACACCTCAATAGTGTAGCAGATAATATGGCCAACAGTGTCCTCGACTGGCACACCAATCACATCATGTCATATCCATAAACAAAAACGCACCCATGTGCAAAACATGTGCCTCCACGGGCATATACAAAAACCAATATTGCATCCACGTGCATAACATGTGCCTCCACGGGCATAAAACAAACAAACCAAATAATGCATCCATGTGCATAACAGGTGCCTCCACGGGCATACATAAATCAACAAACACACTGCATCCACGTGCATAACATGTTCCTCCACGGACATATAAAAAAGACAAATGTGCATCCAAGTGCATACACGACAATATATCTAAAATATATATCCACATATATATATAAATCAAATGGTGAACATGTCATAAGTGCCCTCAGCACCCGATATACAAAAATACATCTGCCATACAAAAAATGCTTCCCCATATGCTCATCAGCATTTGGGGGCAGATCCAATATGTCTACTCATCTGGATCCCTAGGATCCTCGGGCTCCTCCTCAGGCTCCTCCTCCGACTCCTCCGCCGCCGGCCCCGCCGGGTCATGACGACCCCGAACTCGCCGCTCTGCTGGCCCCGCGGGATCGTCCCTCAGACGTATCCTCCCCTGAGCCGGCCCTGCCGGAGCATCCCGTCTACCACCCCCGTGCCGCGCCACAAACATCGCTGCCCTCAACAGGAGCGACTGCCACTTAGGTGGCGCACCAAGACACCCCTGCAAAATGTCCCGGTCAAGGTCCCTCCAACCATCCTCAGGGAGTCCAGCTACGATCCGGGCTAAGGTCCGTCGGACACCATCTATGGCGTCGTCATGAGGGCCAACCCCTCGCCCACGAGCTGCATATCCTCCACCACGCGGAGAAGGTATAGGTACAGGTGGATGAGCGACCACCATCGCCCGCCCCTGCCGAGCCACATAGTCAGGTGGTGGCACTGGACCCACATCTGCACAAAGCAAGTAAGCCATAAGATACTATGCAAAAAATCATCAATGATAAATCAAACAACATATGATATAATATCAAATAAAACACAAAACATACCGTCTAGGCTCCAGGCCTGTCCTGGTGCATGAGGCATCTCTACGTCACCTCGGTAGTCCATGCCGGCGTAGGGATAGTCCTCAATCACTAGAGGCATCTGCTCCCACTGCTGATAGAAATCCTCCGTGAAGTAGCCGCGGACACCACCGCCGGCACGGGGCATCATCTGCCCCCACCCCATCATACGAGGCTCACTCGGAAGACCAGCACGAACGGGTACCCGTGGGCGCAAGGTCGGTACCCGCTCGAAGAAAAAACAGCATAAGAACGAGGCATAACAAAACTCGCCTCCCTCTCTAACGGCCTTGTCCAGATCTCTCCGGACACCAGCCAGGAACATCTGCACCCAGGCATAATAAGTACCCCGTAGAACGGAATCCACCATCATAGTCTTCCCACCAGACATACGATGCGGTGCAGCAGCACCCAATATCCTCAAAACGCAAGCACCAACAGCTCGCATATCCCACTCGCGTAGGAATTTCAGGCTAATAGAGCTGTTTACCAAAACAGCATCATCCACGCAAAAAGTCTGTAAGAGGTCCTCCATATCTACACCCGGAGGCAACCTCGGCAAAATATCACCTACCTCACCCAAGCGAGGCAACCCAGTCAAAAAATATACATCCGTGAGAGTAATCTCTAACCTCTCACCACAAATAATGAAGGCACCCTCTGCCGGCACCCACCACTGCACGAGCTTGTTCAGGAGCCGCCTCACTGAACGTATAGGAGGGATCTGAGCGAACTTCAAGAGTCCGCTCATAGCTAGGGTCTGTCTAACCCCTCCATCAGTCTCAATCCTCAACATGAGATCACCATCGATCTCCCTCTCCCGCCACACGGACTGATCTCTCCGCAACATCCTGCGAGGAAAACAGAAATTTTTTTTAGCCCCAGCACAAAAATTTTTATAAAAAATCCCATCGCGGCTTTTACACAAAAAGCCGCGATGCCCACCGCGGCTTTTCCACAAAAAGCCGCGATGACCATCGCGGCATCCATGAAAAAACCCACGATGAACATCGCGGATTTTTGCCGGACAGTCGCGATGAACATCGCGACTGTCCGCCATGAACTCGCGATGAACATCGCGGGTTCCGACCTCACAGTCGCGATGAACATCGCGAATGTGAGCCTAAAACCCGCGCGGTTCATCGCGGTTTCAGCCCCGAAACCCGCGCGGTTCCACGTTGGAGAGTCAACGTGGAGTTTCGCGGCCTTCGGGGGCCCGCCGCCAAACAAAAAAGACATAATTGACAAGGTTAAGGCGAATAGAATTACCTGCAACTCGCTAAATCGAAAACCAACGGTGAAATCTCCCGGAAATCAAGAAATAGCTCTGACAGCTCTATCAAACTCGCACGCAACAATGACAAGTCATATTGGGCCCCACGTCCTATTTATAGAAAATCTACCAATTTTCCAACAACCATTGCGGTATCATACGAAGTCCATTTCTCAAACCGTTGGTACCATTGGGATCAGCATAGCGAGAACTTCATAAAGGTCCCTTCCTTTTCCCGTTTTCACGGGGTCCATTTTTTGACCATTTTTTAGCCTCCCTCATCGCCTCGGTTTGCGTGCCGCATCGGCCGTTCTCCGTTTTGGGCGTGCCTTATATAGCCGGATTCAGTTTTCCGCGCTCGTGATGATGCTTGAGATCATTTCTCGCTCTCACCTTCAGATTTTCCGGGCATTTTTTTCCACGCCCCCTCGTCACCTCGGTTTGCGTGCCACATCGGCCGTTCTCCGTTTTCGATGTGTCTTGTATCACCGGATCCAGTTTTCCGCACTGATGACGATGCTTGAGACCTTTTCCTCGCCCTCATCAATCCATTTTTGTTCGGTATAATTTTATCCCTTTTTCGGGCCGAGCAACCCCTTTTTACGAAAAAGGCACTTAGGGAGTTTCTGTTAAGCTCCTTTCTGACTCCTAAAACAATGAAAAGATCGCCGAGCAATCTTGCTTCCTTTCATGCTCGCTAAAACATATCTGAAAGGGCGTCTACCTGGTATAATTTTACCCCTTTTCCGGACCTCGTGGACTAATTACGAAAAAGGTATACTCTAGTCACATCGGCTAGAAGAGTTCTCCATCCGCATCATTTTACGCTTTTTCGGGCCTTGGAGACTAAACTTACGAAAAAGAAACACCAATAGAGTCCACTTACCGCTTTCAGACTCTCTAAACATGAAAGCAACCATGAGCATGAGCCGTCCTGGGCTCACTAAATCCACAGGACCGTACCATTTCAGAGCACACTTTTATCCCTTCTTGGACCTCATTAAAACTACGAAGAAGGAATCAACGGTGCCTCTTGGCGCCACGACAGATCATATCTACTCATCAGGAAGCTTCCCCATTTTGGTCGCCTTTGTTCAGAGTATTTTGCAGTATGTCACCTTGAAACTCCCTCGACAGCTACCATCAGCTTCACCCCCCCAGAGTCAGTACATACCCTTCAGTCCCCAAAAGATGATCCCCACACCTACAAGTCAGTTCCCTGCGCTGCCAGGTCAACCATGTCATCATGCTCTGAACAAAGGAAGTTTGAGTCTACCCATTTTTTAACCCAGTTATTTCCCATCCCCACAAGTATGTCAGTCCTACCAGCAGTACTACATCACTTCAGTTCTACACCTCGTGCTCCTATCAAGGAAACATCATTGCCTTGTTAGTTGCTGGTATCCCTCTGTCGACGACAACCACATTGATTCCAGAGGATAGACCTAGAGGTCCCTGTGTCTTGGACTCATTACCATTTATGATGAGTGCCTACGAATCATTTCGAGAGGAATCCTCAGTACCTCTCCGAATGCTTGTTTCTCACATGCTCGACTCCAACACCTTGATCGCATCGTTGAGACTCGCACAGGGTATTGGTCCGTTCAGTTATTAGTCGAAGACCCCGGATACCACCTGACTCCTCAACATTTGAGAGTCAAACTATGGATACAACCAGTTACATTTTTTATATATATATCCGGGTTGCGTATGGCGACAGTATTCAGATGTACCCCAGTTTCATACTCCCTTGAGTATACAGTTACAGATACTTCCCAGAGATGGCTCACAGTCATTACGTCCCTACAGATGTTGGACACCTTCAGTTCCAATAGTTCATAAGTTATTCCAGTGTATCAGTTATTGAGATCAGTTATGATCAGGAGTATATCCCAAAATAATGTCCCCCCTGGACCATTATGATGTACCAGTAGTTTCTTTATGTATTAGATTCCCCTTCTTGGGACTAATTGTTTTATATAAGTCTTGATACGAGCATGGGAATGCCCGCCTCGTCCTTTATCAGAGATTATACCTCATTCATATTGAGGCCATGTAATATTTTTTGTTTTTGCAGCTTCCAAGGGCCGTGGCTCCAGTCTCCAACCGGTCTCTTCTTTCCCCTAAACCCCATAAAAAAGGACAAAAGAACTATGATGTCTATCGGCCATACGATGAGCTCCTGCCCTCACACATCAGGGGGCAATCTGTTAACACCTAAAAAGTGCTCACTAGCTCATTCCCTTACTCACATGACCCATCTGTCCACTTTTCCACCATCTGAGCCTCTGAAACCAACAAAAGGTCACCAAAAGACCTTAGTACACCCCTTTTTCCATTAAAAAAGATTATTTTTCCAAGAAAATCATAAAAAACCCTCAAAAAGGGTCCAAATTCCCAAAAATATTAAAAAGGGAATTAAAATATTATTTTTATTCAAAAAAGGAAAAAGGAGGGAAAAGTACCTAAACCATGTTGGTCAATACCATTTGGTTTCCACAAAACCACAAATGGTATTTCCCACCACCAAAACCTATAAAAAGGTGGTAGGGGCTCCTCATTCCACATCCATCCATTATCTCATCCTCTTATGCTGCTGAAATCTCCCCTGAGCATTTTAGCCATTGCAAACCAGATTGGAGAAGAGACCATTGGAGATTGGAGTTGCTCATCCTTGGAGCCATTCAACCTCACCATTAGAGGTATTGATTCCGCAAGCACTTGCTTGCCCCATTCTTTCAATACAAATTTATTATTCTTATATGTTCTTGTTCTTGATTTTAAATTATCTTTGTTATTTGCTTAGATCCATGAATAGTCTTGTTTAATTAGTTTATTGTTATTTATTTCAATTGAAACTGCTGCTACTAGTTAGCAGGTGCCCATAGCACTAAGCCTGGTTGCAAAACCGGGCCAACACCTGCGCCCAACTCAGTTAAGCAATTGCGCACTACATTGGGACATACAGGATACTACAGAAAATTCATCAAAGGATATGCAAGGATCACAGCGCCTATGGAAAGATTGCTGAAAAAGGATTCGAAGTTCCAATGGACAGAAGAATGCCAACAGAGTTTGGACACACTTAAAGAAAAGATGATCACAGCGCCTATTCTAGTTTTCCCGGACTGGAAAAAACCTTTTCATGTTCATGTTGATGCTTCTTCCATAGCATTGGGGGTTGTGCTTACACAGTCTGGAGAAGGAAGTATTGACCACCCGATTGCTTACTCCAGCAGAAAGCTATCTACAGCTGAGAAGAACTACACCACTACAGAAAGGGAAGGACTAGCTATGGTGTATGCCCTATAGAAATTCAGACACTACCTGTTAGGCGCTCATTTTAAAATGTACACTGACCATTCTGCTTTGAAATACTTGGTCAATAAACCAGTGTTAGGAGGAAGAATTTGCAGATGGCTACTGCTCTTTCAAGAATATGATTTCGAGGTTATTGTAAAGCCAGGCAGATTGAATGCAGGGCCTGACCATCTATCCAGGATAGAGTCAGGAGAGGAACCTACAAGTCTGGAGGAAAATCTGCCTGACGCACAGTTGTTTTCTATTCAAGCAGCAGACGAATATTATTCTGATATTCTCGAGTTTCTCACTACCGGGCAAGCGCCGGCTGAGTTTACAATCCAGCAGAAGAAGCAACTTGTTGTCAGAGCCGCAGACTTCACTTTGATAGCAGGCCAGCTTTATAATTTGGTCCCTGACGAAGTTTTGCGTAGATGTATATTACCACATGAAAAGAGCTCTATCATCGCAGAAGCGCATTCAGGTACCGCAGGAGGCCATTTCGCAGGAAAGCCGACTGCGCAAAAGATATTAGCCGCAGGTCTTTGGTGGCCGACATTGCACAAGGATACTAAGGCGTTCTGTAAATGTTGCGATGTGTGCCAGCGAACAGGAAAAACCTCAAGGAGAGATGAAATGCCGCTAAGACCCCAGATCACACTGCGTGCTTTTGATAAATGGGCCATTGACTTTGTAGGACCTATTAACCCACCAGGAAAAGAACTGGCGCAAGATACATCATTACAGCTACTGAATACCTCACCAGATGGGCTGAGGTGAAGCCAGTTAAGAACTGCGACGCTGCTACGGCTGCGCAGTTCATTTTCGAGAATATTATCACTAGATTTGGATGCCCAGTGATCCTCATGAGTGATCAGGGTACACATTTCCTCAATGAGACTATAGAGGCCCTTACTGAAGAATTTCAAATTAATCACCATAAGAGTACACCCTACCATCCTCAAGCTAATGGTATGGTGGAAGCATTCAATAAGATCCTTGAGAATGCCCTGACGAAGATCTGTAATCAACAAAGAGATGATTGGGACCTTAGAGTCACAGCTGTATTATGGGCTTACAGAACCACTTGCAAGAAACTAACAGGTCACACACCTTTCAGCTTGGTGTATGGACAAGAAGCAGTTATGCCCATGGAATACATTGTTCCCAGTCTTAGAATTGCGCAAATTACAGAAATGGCAGATCCTGATACTACGAATGAAAGACTTTCGCAACTGCTTGCCTTACAAGAAGACCGACTTTTAGCCGGATTCCATCAACAGGTACAGAAGGCAAGACAGAAAGCTTGGCATGACAGGCACATTAAGCATAAACACTTTGAAGAAGGAGACTTGGTACTCCTTTATGATAGTAAATTCATCAAGTTTCCGGGCAAGTTTCGTGTACATTGGTTAGGCCCTTTTCAGGTGATAAAAATAACAGAAGGAGGTGCAGTTCAGCTTGCAAAGCTTGATGGAGAATTACTACCTACAATGATCAACGGGAGTCGGCTCAAGCTTTATCACGACGGCCACTCCGCTCTGTCGACCTAATATATTGGAAAAAAAAAAAAATGCAGATGCCCAGTGTAGTTGAAAGAGGCACCGCATTCAGTCTACACGGAAGTTGCGAGACACTCAGTCTCCGGCTTCCTGCGCAGTTCCTAGAAACATCCGCGCATGTCTAAAGTTTGGTTGGAGCGAACATAGTTGCGCTCTTGCGAAACTTCTCCCTGGACCGTTGAACTATCGCTCTTGCGGAGCTCCCTGTGTTAATTCACCGCTTGAAGAGTTCTCCTTGTGGACCCCTATAGGCACAGTTCCCTAAGTTGAAATGACCCGCCGAAAATTTTGAATTACAGCAGTTATGTAGCCGCGTCTGAATAAATGAAGGATAACTCTGCTATTTAAGCATAGCCGCTCTGACGGATTCGGCTTGATCTCCGAAAGATTTGCATTTAACTCAGGCGCCGAAAGCATTAGCTTCTCCCGGAAGGCTGTCAGAGCCCGTCAATCACAATAAATGCACCACTGCGGCGAGGAGGATAACGTGTTGTCAACTCAGAGCCGAGTTGTGCAGAGTATTTTCCCTTGTTTTCAGCGTCCATATCCTACGCAGGTCCGCCATTTGCTGTCCAAAGTTTTTTGTTCCCTACATCGGCTCACGACGGAGAACCTGTCGACTGAAGAAGTTGTTCGTCAATTCCTGCGCCGAGGCTTAGATTTCGGCATGACTACTCCAGTCACGGCTTCGACTTATGTACACCCTGGTTATCAGGATCCCAAATAGTCTCCGGATACAAGAGCGTCTCCATCGCAGCCAGAAGAACCTGTTCCAGAGCCGTTGGCCACCATGGCGAACTATATTCCGCCGCGTCCAGATGATGCGCCAGAAGTACAGATCCCGAAGAATGCAAAGTATCCCATTCCGTTACCGCCACTACCGGCTAGTGTGCGGGTAGAAGGGAAACTGTTGGGACACATTCCACTGGTCAAATTCTCTGATTTCAATCTGGGAGACTATAAAACGTATCCCCAGTTTGTGCCAGATCGATATCTGACGATAGTTCACAATCCCACCCGAAAGGTCGATGAATTTACCCCAAGGGGATTTGCAGCAAACTTGGAGAAGCCAGGTTTGTTGAACTTGTTGAAGCTACCGCACTTTGGGCGTAGCAACGAAGTCAATGCAGTTGTTAAGACGCTGCTTTCATGTGTTCATGGAGGTTACCTTTGGCTTGGGAGGCCAATTGATCTAAATGTTGATTTGATTCACCGCATCACCGGTCTATCTAAGGCTGGTAAGGATCCCAATATTCATTTTGTGGGAAAGGACAAAGACAGAAAATTGGCTGCACAGCTGGTGCAGAAGTATAACTTGACAAGAGGAGGTCGGGCTTATGACCTCACTACAGTAGAAGATGAGGCACTTCGATTTACAGGAAGTCTGCTTGCAGGCAGACTTCTCACAAAGTGCCGACCGAAGGAAGTTACTGGAGCTGTCGTGGAGCTCGCCATCGCAGCTGCGGAGGGAGAGCAGTACAACTGGTCTCTCTTCCTGCTCAATTCTTTCTTGGCTGATTGCCTGAATGTGCAGGACAATGCAGCCCAATCATTCCATTTTTCTTGGCTTCTAATTTTATGCGCTCTCGTTGGGTGGAAGGAGCCCTCGAATACTCAGTTCCTTCCGCGCCGCGCAGGAGAGGTTGCCGGCATGCGCTACATCAACCTCTGGGATTCTCCCAATCCCGCGAAGCGTAAGATGAATCGCGCTGTATTTTGTGAATACTACTATCTCCTTAGAGATACTATTCAAGAAATGCCAAGGCTGATCTAGGAGACAGCCACATTATATGAAGGAAAGTTGGCTTTTACTGCCGACATACATCAACTTTACCTCCGCCCTTGCGGCATTCCAGATGAATGGGCGCTAGGCCTTTACAGGATGACTACCGAGGATGTTGAAGAAACCATCAAGTCTTGGTCGGATGAGTGGAGGGAGGCCGCCGATCTCGCATCCGCGCTGCCAACCGCCGCTACGAAAGAGAAGGATAAGGGCAAGGAAGCCCCGGAGCAAAGAAGTGATGAAGGCTCCACAGAACCGGCCACCAAGAAGCAAAAAGTGTCGCATCCCGCTGAGGCTATTCCCTCGGGGATCGACCAGTACCTACACGAGCAATTTCGCGAGCTGCGCACTGCGCACGCTCACATTAGAAGTGCTTTAGATTTGCAATTCGTAGAATTGAAAGGTCTCGCGGAAGAGTTGCGCAGACCCATGCGCCAGCATCTACTTCGCAGGCGCCACGAGAAATTCCAAGTGCCGAGCGAGTTGAAGAACTCATAGCAAGGCATACTGTCATGCATATTCCGCCTACCAGCATGACACTTCCAGATCCGCTAGCTGCACTACAGGTAAGCGCCGTTGGGCCCGTTGAAATCAATTTGTCTCTAATTCCTATAGAGACTCTACAGCTAGTGCATGAGAAAGTTTCTCTTGAGTTGAGAGCTAGAGAGCTCTCTACATTTCAGGAAAATCAACGACTGCAATCGCAGGAGTTAGAGTTGAAGGCAATCCATAAGAATACCTCTAAGAAGCTTGCACTTTATGAGGCGCAAGACATCGGCATCAGAAACGCAGTGGATGAGATTGCCCAGGAATTGCCGGCTTGCGAGATTCAACCAGACCTCCCTCTGGTTGCAAAAGTTCAAATTATTGGAGAAAGGGCGAAAACCCTGGAGCAAGAAATAGTTGCTATGGCTGAAGGCCATAGAACCCAGATCGCTGAGCTAGAAGCTCGCGTTGCTGCGCAGTTTACAGATGATGCGCAGGTACAATTTGAAGCACTGAGCAGAGCTTCCACACAAATGAAAGATAGAATACAGGAAGCCGAGAACCTGATGAGCCAAGCTATGGAAGCTTGGACGGAGCTTGAGAAGCTCCCTTTTAAAGTTGGTCTGTCAGAACAGGTGCAAGCTGCAGAACAGTCTCTCACTGTTCTGACTGAAGAAGCTAAGGCCTTAACAGGCTTACCAAAAATGAAGAAAATGAGTGAAGTGCGCAGAATGCAGCAGCAACTGCACAAGCTCAGAACTGAAGATGAGAAGCTCACCAACAACATTCAGCCATTCTTTAATGAGTATGCTGAAATCGTTGGTCAATTCGAGGCAAAATTCAAAGAGGTTGCTGAATCTCAAGAGGTGATTGATACCATCACTAAAGAAGAAGCCACCGCAGAAACGGTGCAGACAGCTGTGGAGTGTATCGATGAATTGGACTCCGCTATTGCGCAGTGGAGGAAAACATTCGCGGAGACCCAAGCACAAGCAGATGCGCAAATCAAGCGACCACACGCTAGTGCGAGTGGCTCGAGGGCGAGCCACAAGTGAGTGTTAGGGGCCTGTTGGAGCCTAGGCCGTAGCTACGGTAAAGCTGCGAATTTTGGGGAAAAAGCACAAGTATGAAAGGAAAGTGCTAATTTTGGGACAAGCACTAAGTTTTGGGTAAGAAGGAGATGGTGCGCAGTACGGTGCCAGATGGACAAGCTCAGCGAAGATCACGGACCGGAAATCGCGGAGCTCGCGCGCACGTCATAGAAGAATGAAGGTGGCTCAGCTACCTTAATAAATAAGGTGATGGAGTAGAGGGCTCAGCTACCCTCATTTAAAGGCTAAGTACAGAAGTTATGGTTGCTCGGATCAAGGAGGAGCAACGGACCAGAGCATTGAAGGTGAAGGACAAGCGCCCATACCCACAATCTGCGCCGGAAGTCAAGGAGCCTGCAGGAACCGGCGACATGACTACAAGCGGTGCCTACAGTACACCTAGCCATGTACGTGGTTAGGGTTTTTGGGAATCACTGTTGGGAAAGGCCCACAGTTTTGTAAAGGTGTGACCGTCATGGCCACCTATATATATGTATACATGATAAGAAGAAGAGTTAGATATTTTTGGGATAGTTAGATGGTTAGACTGTTCGATAGTCAGTCTCAAGGATAGATCATGTGTTGATTATCCTTTGCTATGTTTTCTACCGAGTGTGTAGAACTAGAGTAAGAATCGGATAGCCGAGGATCTAATCCCTGAGTTGCCAGACAGTCTGAGTTGACGTCTGCGCCTTTGTAATCTCTGTAGAGAAAATACTAGATTGAGAGAAGGGCTCCCAGCTGTGTGCGTGGAGTTTCCTGGAAAGAATCTAAGGCTGCAGCTGTGTGCGCAGCATATTGTATAACTCTATCATTTTCTGGTTAATATAACACTCCCGAGGACGTGGTTTCCCTCGAGGAGGTGAACTTTGCATATTTCTTCTTGTTATAATGTTTGCGTGAATGATTAACTGTTTAAGTTCATTACCTGTGTATACAAGACTCTTGCATTATCTTTGCGACTGTTTAACTGAGTTTGGGAAGGTCCCTTGATAGCTGTAAGTGTTAAGTACTGAAGAAGTGGTGGAGCGCTGTCGCGGCAGCGATCGAGGAATGCGATACTGCGCTGGGTGCGCAGGGCGAGGAGGTACTTAACGCGTCGACGCAAGGAATAGTTGCCTTCTGCGCCAGAGAGGAGAAAATGCGCAGCGGGCCGGCTGAGGGAAGAATCCGCGCAGTTGCGCCGAGGGGCCTGCGGGACAGTCAGACCACCATATGAGGAACCAGAAGAGGAAGATCAATCTCCGCGTCACCAAGGTTAAGGAAATCTGATTCCTTAACCCCCCCATAGCCACTTCGGGTGAGACCTCGAGCTGCTGCGGAGCTCGTTGCCGAGAGGGCCAGTGCGCCAAGGGGTTTGTTGCTGCGCATCATTAAAACCCGGGTCTGCCCAAGAAAGCAGCCAACAATCATGTCTTCCATGTCTCTTACCTCATAAAAGTGGTGGGATCAAATTGCAAATTATAGACTAGTTTACCAAAATTGGATGAGTAAGGATCCATTTGGATTCAACTGATTGCAATATTGGATTCCAGGGAAAGACAATTGCAAGGGCACACCATCAAATAAGTTTTGATCCAATGGCAAGACATGCAACTAGAAGATGCCACTTGGGAACCATCCAACATTTTACAATAATTTTCACACCTTCAAGATTATGGGAAATGCTGCTTTTGAAGGGGGAGGGCATGCTAGGGTCTTACCCTAACTCGCCTTACTCTATGAAGTAATCATAAATATTATAAGGCCATAACTTTGTAATAAGGCTGAATTAGTTAGTGTTCAACAAACAAGGTAAAAAGGGTCTCTTTATTAATTAAGACCCATTAGGAGATAGTATTTGACCATGTCAAGTAGCTAGGGCTTTGGACATTTGGAGCCTATTTACAAAATATTAAAGGCTATAATATGTTTTGTGAATAATATTGTAATAGATCTCTTCTCAAGTGAATGTTCTCCCTACCATAAGAGACCTGTGAACGTTGTTCCCATAATAACAAAGCTCTTTTCTACCATATTCCGTTGTTATTGTCTCATATTTATGGTTTTTTGTTTCTTATTTATAGTTTTAATGCATGCTAATCGTGCTATATAGTATGCGATTCTCAAGCTAAAAGCATAAGGAACACCACATTTCACATCTATAGAAAACTCTTGGAAATTCAATTTTATCATAGAACACACACCTATTAGGGCGTCAATGATGATTTTCCATTAACCCAAACATTAAATTCTCAATTTGGAACGAGATTGATTGCTTATAATCCTACAAAAACACATAGAACTTGGAACTCTTTCTAGTCCCCTTCAACCAATGAAAGGGGGACGGTAAAGATAAAGTCTAGACGGCAAGCATAATAACATAGACAACACAAAGTTTGAATTTTTTTCCACTCCCTTGAATTAGATGATGAAAGGTAGCATAAAGAGATAGTAGGGATAAATTCCTTGAACCACATGCCTCCAACCACCCCCCCACTAGTCTTTGCGATATGCGTTATTGTCCTTTTCAGTTATGCTTCTTGAGGTAGCAGTCTATTGACTATATGATGAATTATAGCCAACGAATCCCCTACCATGATAATCTTATCGATTCCTAATTATTTAATCATTGGTGCCCCTTACCAAATAGCCAAAAATTTGGTTTTGTTATTAGTAACCTCACATATCCCGCATGTAAATAATGTTTCTTGATTTCCTTTGTGGTAAAGAATGACCACCACCAAACCCCTCTACACCTACCGAACCTTTCATTGAATGTTTAATTCACTAAAGAAATTAAATATTAAGTTTTGACTAACATTATAATATTGATGAGAAAAAATAAATAAAGTCATTTTGTTAACGTTAGAGACAACTAAAAAATAAGTGAATATATATAATGAAATACAAAACAAAGATAAGAGAATATTAGGGCACATCTTGACATAACAAAGAAACGTCATTATTAATTTTAAAAAATTAAAAAAAAAAAACTTTTATTAAATTAAAAAATATATATTTAAAAAAACCATCACTTATTCCAAAAAGAAACGTCATAGACATGACTTAACAAAGAAACGTCATAGACATTACAAAAGTTGTGACTCTAATCGTTTGGTATGCAGCAATCAACGATTGAAAATTGAGGTCGTAAATTCTGGGTTGTATTCTATTCCACGGAGGTCTAACTGATTTTGGTGATCATAGCTGTTAGATGGATCATAGTCATGAATATTTTTTTATAAATTTATGATTTGTTTCATTAATGTTGGAGAGGGTTGTGATGATAGTTTCTTCTTACATTTCACCTGTGATGTTTAAATCATTACGGGTGAGATACCAAGATGTTGATATGAAAAATATTGATGGTGATTAGAAAGCTTAGTCATTTAAATAGTATCATTAAAACATTCAATTTAATAAAATATTATAAACAATCCAAATCAAATTACCAAAAGTACTCATTGATTAATTAAGCAAAAAACTGAGACATCAAAGACATCAAAGTATATTTGGAGTATATTATCCAAATTACATGTTTAAAAAAACATTTATAATCAAATTCAATATATCATAAATATAATATTAAAAAAGTTAAGTTATAATTTTTCAAATTTTTAAAAATGATATAGTCAGAAAATTAAATATCGAAGAAAATAAAAAATTTCAATTATTTCACTTTTTCTTTCTTTCATAAAGCACTTTTCTTAGAATTCAACGACTAAAAGAATCTGATAGTAGAGTCTGATCATAGTATATAGTATGATAAGTCCTTTATTTTCATTCACACCGACGATTTCCATTTCGGCAGGTGAATGCAGACAAATCCTGAACAAAGTTTGATGTGACTCTACTTGAGAGAGCGCACCGTCCAGAATCAGATCATAGCAATTTGGCGCCATGTAGAGACGAATTTTCCACGCAATTTCGATCGTCTCTTTCCTGTTCCATCGGAAGGCCTTCAAATAGCCAGGCCGACTTCATGTAGATTACTATGTGTCTTATAGAGATTTTGGAAGATTTAGGTGTACTCAAAATTTATAGAGATTTTAAATGGATTCAAAATTTATAGAAAAATTTACTAAAATTGTTTTTGACATTTTGATCCATAAAATTATGATATCTATGCGATATCATATAGTAACACGACCATGCATGTAGGTCCAGTGAAATCCGAGGTGAATCCAAGTGTAAACATATCGATGCCAACATCATATATGAACCAATAGTTTTCGTCGGGAAATATCCAGGTAGCAGCATCTACACTCCAAAGTATTCTTTTATCTCCATTCATTAGAGAAGAACAATCTATTGAGAAGCTTGAACACATTAGGTCAATAACTTATACTACGGGACCACGAGACCTATATTTCCTACTTCTCCTTTCTAATTTGTAACGTAATCTGGATAGGCAAAGGGTAAGGTAAGTTCCACAAGTGTAAAATATATGTTATAAATGTATATATATTATTAAAAAATGTAAATATTATTCTATTTTGCGATTACAATGATAGGTAATTTATTTTAGAATTTGGGGTGGACTAGTATTTATGCTTTTTGATTGTACAAAATAAGATAAGTATACATGATTCTATTCAATAGTTCTAAATTCAAAATAAACAAATATATATATAACTAGTAATTAATGCTTCCTGATGTAGATGAGCTTTAAGACCATACGAGTCACGACACGAGCCAGGTTGGTCCTGGCAGGAAGTGGGGATGTCTAAGGGTTGGTTAGCACCGAACAACTAGAGACGAAGGGAGGCATTAAAGAACACCGGTGGAGCAGTCAGAGAGGGCAAGAAGTGTGATGTGCAAAGGGCCCAAACAATTAATGAAAGGGACAGCAGGAAATCTAAAGGAAGAGGGGAGTACGGGACAAGCTGTTCAATACATAAGACGAGCAAGAGAAGCATGAATGATGGATGAAATTTGTCGTTCTAGCAGGGTGACGATGTCCACCTTCAATCCATCCCTAAGGGCATTGATGGTAGGAGTTACCATACGATTGGGTTTGTATAGCCCCCCGGAAGTGTAAATATCTATCAATGTCTGTGAGTACACATTTAGAGTGCTTCCCTGTAAAAAAGATGGAAAAAATGGTGGTGGGAACCAGTGCTTCCCTGTAACCTTGAAGCTATGCGGAGGGTGGGAAACTTGGTACTAGTATGGAGTTTTTGATACTGATTAATGAGTGTTTGAACAATGGTTTATCTGGTATTTAGAATATATGGGGGATATATATTCTAATTTTGTAAATCCAAAGGACTCAAGGATTTGAGAGATAACAGCTCACACATAATTGGTACTTAGGTCTCTATCCAGTCAGCTATATGACCACTCACTTACTTGTACCTTGAGACCCATGTTTTTAAATGTTACGTAGAAAAATGTACACCTTAAGGATTTGAATTATCTTGAATTCATACAATGGATTGATACCTGGGTCGGTCAGTCATAAAACCCCACCATTGCATTCTATAGTACGATCCAGATGTTAAATAGAAAAACAAATAATGATGTGTCAATTCGAATTTGATGTGAAAATGTGTCAAACTCCCGGAATATTTGAAAGGTAGGTTTCGGAATATTTGAAAGGTAGGTTTTGAAAGGTTAGCAACAAACTGAATGATCATTTCTCTATTTCGAGATCTAAATGCGACGTGTATCGTGTATCATGATTAATCATCTATTTTAAGATATAAATGTTTATTTATTAATTATTAATTGATGATTGAAAATACTCCACGCATGATGTATATGATAATATAAAACAAAAATAATAATGATGGTTGAAAATACTCCACGCATGATAAAGGACTTATCATACTATATACTATGAGATTCTCTTAGTCTTTGAATTCATATGGGAGTCTAGGACTGATCATACTCTACTATCAGATTCTTTTAGTCGTTGAATTCTAAGAAAAGTGCTTTATGAAAGAAAGAAAAAGTGAAATAATTGAAATTTTTTATTTTCTTCGATATTATATTTTCTGACTATATCAGTTTTAAAAATTTGAAAAATTATAACTTAACATTTTTAATATTATATTTATGATATATTGAATTTGATTATAAATGTTTTTTTAAACATGTAATTT
Source organism: Larix kaempferi (assembly GCA_027924585.1). Taxonomy (NCBI): domain Eukaryota; kingdom Viridiplantae; phylum Streptophyta; class Pinopsida; order Pinales; family Pinaceae; genus Larix; species Larix kaempferi. The sequence continues at coordinate 423,789 of BSBM01000903.1, forward strand.
GGATAATATACTCCAAATATACTTTGATGTCTCAGTTTTTTGCTTAATTAATCAATGAGTACTTTTGGTAATTTGATTTGGATTGTTTATAATATTTTAATAAATTGAATGTTTTAATGATACTATTTAAATGACTAAGCTTTCTAATCACCATCAATATTTTTCATATCAACATCTTGGTATCTCACCCGTAATGATTTAAACATCACAGGTGATGTTTAAATGAGTGTTTGAATAATGGTTTATCTGGTATTTAGGGTTTAGTGACGAGTGAGGGGTATTTGTGGCAGGGTATTGTTGTTGGTAATGGAACCTTGAAAGGGGTTTCTGTAGTGGCAGTGGGGAATTTTAAACATGATCTCTGGGAATGGAACCAAGAACAAACCCACTGTCGGTGGAAAATTCGAGGGGAAGTAAACAAATTTCTGACGAATGGTGGGCAGATGTTGGGGTGCTCAAGTCAGACGAGGAATATCGGGGCATTTGGAGGGCGCGTTCCTCACATGCGGGTCAGATGCCAAGAAAAGGGTCAGATGCGCCCTCAAGTCTAGCCGTTGGGCAGACCAATGTATCTCTACGTCTTCTAGAAACTACGGTTCGTAGAACGTCCGAGGAGGGCTCAACAATCCCTGATATCATCCCAGTGGTGGAACCCATATCCAGACATAACCCTTAGTATATCCGGCATCAACCCAGGGTGGTTTCAAATTTGAAAAAAAAAGTGGCGTTTGCGGAATCAGGGTAATGATCTCTTGATGGACCGTCTATCAGGTCTGGAGGGAATTGCGGCCCTTTCGATCAAAGCGTTGGTAGGGAAATTTTCCTATGGTGCCATGAACACAAAGGACATTGATCAATGGGTTTCCACCAACTGGGCAAAAATTATTGGTTATCGGTCTGAGATATATATTTTAAGCAAGGGCTAGTATATGTTCTACTTTAGGCGGGAAGAACACACTTCTATGATTCTGGAGAAGACTTGGATTAGGACGAACGAAATCCTTATGCTCAAACACTAGCAAATGGGTTTTGACCCTACCTCGGAGAAGTTCTGCTATCGACATTTGTGGGTATTATTACCAGCCTTTCCTATCGAAATGTGGCACAAAGAGGCTTTGTCGTTGTGGCAAATCATTTGGGACGATTTCTTCATGTGAACGATAAAACCCTTGTCGGCATGGACCGCTGGGTGGGCCGGGGTACTTGTTGAAATTGATATGTCCCTAGGATTATTTGAGTCCTTGGATATTGTGTGGTGCGATAGGCGCTACAAGCAGGCACTGGACTACTAGGGGATCCCCTTCCGTTGCTCCCGGTGCAAAACAATTGGTCATCTCTGGCAAGAATGCCCGGACTCCATCTCAGGCTCTGAATGAGACTCTATGAATGATGTTCAGGCATGGACTACTGATAGTAACTTTTCCTCGGAGGGTGAAGCTGAGGGCCCAACGCCTGACCCTAGTTCATCCCAGGTTTTGACTAATGACAGCCTCGGTTCTTCTTCACTATTTGGTAAATTGAAATTACTTGATCCCTCCTTCTCGTCTACCTTATCAAAAGACGATTTAGAATTTCTATCAGGTTTGGAAGAAAAGGGTGATCGTATTGGACATGGGCTTATTGGATGTCCCCCACTTTTTATTTGGGTATTCAGCAGGATATATCCCCCATTATCCCTAAGCATTTGTCGTCGTCACCTATTTCTGTTGCACTGGATTCGGTCACTCTGGGGCTTCCTGAAAACACTTCCCCCCCTGGTAGGGGTTTTATCTCAGGGTACTATAGCAAATAGAGTGGATCTATCTACCTCATCCGACACATTTCCTACCCTTCCTTCATCCCCCCTGGCATTAGAACAGTCTACACCAAATTCAGGGTTTCCTCCTCTCACACTATCGATGGCTCCTCAAGATGGGGGTTATGTGGGTGATTCTTCATGGGGCTTAGTGGTCCCATCCTTTATTGACATCGTTAAATCAAAGACCCCATTAGATACCTACTTAGCAAATATCCCTTTGGTGGGTGGAACCCTGGTTTCTCCTTTGACGAATACCGTAGAATTTCATGGGCATGGACTGTTTTCCAAAGGGGTTAGGAAAGGGGGTATCGCCCAATTTTCCCCGATAAAAACTCGCAGTGCAAGAAAACATGCCCCCCTCAATTTGGATACCCCTTCTTCGGACAACTCCATGTCTGTATCTACATCCATCGGACCAATGGACTCCATTCGGGCTCTTAGAAACTTGAAAGCCCTTGCCAGGGTGAAAATATGATCTTCTTATCCTTGAATATTAGAGGGATTGGGAGCCCTAAAAAAAGATTAGCCCTCAAAGGTTTAGTGGATTCTCTGAATCCAGATATCATTTTTCTCTAGGAAACGATGGTCTCAGCAGAGAAAGCTAGGTTATATTTTTAGACTATCAGGAAGGATTGGATGATTTGTTCGACGGATGCGATTGGACTCTCAGGTGGCCTCCTGTCGGCTTGGGACCCAAAACTATTTTTCATGTCTGCTTTTTGTACACCTATGGGGATACTACTGGAGGGTCGGGTTCGGGGGTTTTCATAGGTGGTAAACCTTCTAAATATCTATGGGTCATATTCGAATAGAATACTTTTTTGGGAATCTGCTAAATCGGGGGGAGTTTTGGAACTTGATAATCTCTTAATGGCTAGAGATTTCAATATTACACTCTCATCTGCTGAGACGTGGGGGAATTTTTCCTGTGGTGACAACCTTTGCCAATATTTTACTGACCTCTTTTCATATTTGGGTTTGTTTGACATTGCACCAATCCCTCTTGGCCCCACCTGGTGCAACGGAAGGAAGATTGGTGATAAGATCTCTAAGCGTTTGGATAGGTTTATGATGGCTGACAATCTGGCCGTAGCTGTGAATAAATATAGAACATGGTCTGTGTTATCGATCCTTTCGGATCACCTTCCAAATTATTAGAGTTGAACCTTGAAGGGGAAAAATTTCCTTACCCTTTTAAATTCAATAACACATTACTGAAGATGGCTGACTTTGGGTCTTTTGTCCGTTCGGAATGGTGCAACTTCACTATGGTTGACTATAGCCCGCCATCTCAGAGATTGATGCAAAAGATTGGTCAACTTAAGTTGGCTGTCAAACTCTGGGATCAGGATCAAAAGAAAGTTGAGAAACAAGATTTATTAGATATTGATTCACAAATCAAGTCCTTAAATGCAGCATATCTGGGATGTCCCCTCCCGGATGGGGCTTGACTACTACTGGTGGAATTGGAGAGTGATCGTCTTATATTACTAAATTGGGTGGAGGCCACTTGGCGTCTGAAGAGCCGAGCCTTATGGGTCTCGTTGGGGGATAATAATTCGAAATTTTTTCATCGTTTTTCCAATGGCCGCAGAATTACAAACACTATATAGCAACTGAAGAACAGGTCGGGGGTCACCATTTCGGAGCAACAGGACCTTAAGGGTGAAGCTACAGCTTTCTTTAAAGACTATTATCATGATCCGGGTATCTTGACGATTGGGGAGCAATTTGGGGTTATAAAGGACTTCCCTCAACTGTTTTCTGAACAAGAAGGTAGTGACACCTTTCTTCCGGTGTCTCTGAAGGAGATCCATTATGTTTTGAAAGACTTCCAAAAGGAAAAAAGTCTGGGCCCAGATGGCTGGGGTGCGGAACTATTCTTGGAATTCTTTGATATTATGGGGAAAGACTTACTGGATATGGTGGAAGAAACCCAATTGAATGGGTGTATTTCAGGGGCCCTAAATGCTACCTTTTTGGTCCTCATTAGTAGCCTCAAGGAGGCAATTCGTGCCCATGTCCTCATGCAACAACCCTCCACTTGGTTGGAAGCTTTTGATGGAGCTAGTGAAGTTTAATTGGTCCTTAATGACCAAACAAAGTTCTCTTCCTTCCCCCCTTGCATTGTATCTCCCATGGCTCACCCTCCCAAAAATCCCCCCCACCCCACCTTTTTGCATCCATAAGCTCACCCTAGAGGTCATGGATGAGCGTCAATGCCTAAGACTTTGTTATAATTGTGAAAAAAAAAATTCAAAGGCATAAATGTAAAGAACATAAAATATTCTTGATCAAAGTCAACGTCCTTGAGGTCCCATAAGTTAACACAACATAACATCTACCCTAACCAGAAGGTGAAGACCAAATGAAACCTCTTGAAGTGTTGGAATATTCACACCATCATTTTTGTATTTTATATGCCTACATGCAAATCTGCATGATGCATGCATCCAGTCATCATCGTGGTTGTCTCCCCAGCACCTAGAGCTTGCTTCTAGCTCTCCGAAGCCTTCCTTTATCCCCCATTTGGAATCCTACCTACCTAATGCTCCCTCCTAGACTTTTATGCATGGAAAGTGTGCCTTTCCCACCTACCACAGCCAGTTTGGGCACCTTTACTCACCTACCACCAGTTGTCACTCAGTTAGGGCGCCTTTTCTGACCTACCGGGAGTTATCACTCAATTAGTGCATTGATTGAGCAGTTGTTCCACTGATTGCTCATGATGATTGCTTGTAGCTTTTAGTTAGCTAGTTTTGGAGTTCCACTTGACTATTTGACAGCCTCATGCGCCCCCCTTGGAGTCTCCATTCCCTGATTTATGCCTAGATGGTTCTGTTAGACTCAGTTGGACACACTTGACTAGCTCTTACCATTTATGACTGATACTACTGACTGGATGATGTCTCCATTTTTATCCAAGCTAGACTCTGAGCTCGGATTCGAATTACCTACTTGGCTAATTTGAATCCTATATGATGCTCCTTTGCAGTTCATTGTAAAACATTCTTTACATTCATTATTCATTGTATGATATTGACATTGTCCATTATTCTGTGTTAATGAGTGATTATTGAGTGCATGCTTCTCTTCGTCTTTGCAAATATTCTTGAGAGTTTGATTGTGAGTTTGTTACAGTTGCTAGATCCCTGCAGATTATCACATGGTATCAGAGCAATCAGCAGTTATTCGAATTGCAGCCATTGCAGCAGCAGCAGTTGCAACATTTCTTTGAGCAGCTATCTTTCACTTGATCACCAAAAGCCTCTGAGTTTCCACAACAAATCCTGGTGCTATTAATTGAATTCATTGGAGAAATCCAGTGAGGTCTAGCCAGGTGTGAAGGACTTAGTCTATGTTCTCAGTGTTCAAAAGGTAGTGTTCAGTCGAAGTGTAGCATTCTCCATCAGCAAAAACTTCTCTTGTTTTGCAGGTTTATTCACCCGTTCGGAATCTTCTTCAACTATTCGATTTTCTCTATTCAGATGGATCTAAAGCTCACATATTCCAACTATGTTGAGTGGAAAGCCAAGATGGATCTCTTCATGAGATCCAAGAGCTTTACCCGAATACTCAACGGAACGATGGTAGAACCTCTCAATGCAGTTGAAAAGTCCAAGTACTTGGATAAGCTTGATGAAGCAGTTGGTCTCCTCCTTCTCTCAATTTATGAAGATCTTCACTTTCATGTCATTGATCTTACATCTCCTAAAGAGGTTCGGGACAAGCTCGAATCCCTTTTTGGACAGAAAGATGATATGAAAGGACACAAATTGGAGAATGAGCTCATATGTTTGAGTCCTGACAGCTTCGAATCTATCAATGCCTTCCTCACCAAGTTCAAAAGCTTGATATCACAGTTGAAAAGATATGATATAATGAAAGAAGACAAGCAGCTTATACTTTCCATTCTCTCAAAGTTGGGGCCAAACTTCTCAGTTTTTTTCTCTACTTTCCATTCGGCTAAGATGTCCATTCCAAAATGGAAGTTTCCCTCAATTGATGAATTCATCCAATCTCTTACTCAAGAGGAAGAGAAGTTGACCTCCATGGGAATGATCAAACCCAATTTGGATTCTGCCCTTACAGCTGCAAAGAGAGCAAATGGTAAAGGCAAGCAAAAGATTTCTAACAAAAGATCGAATGATACAAGGCCTACAGATAGTCCATACTGTGAAAACCCTCACAGCAGATCTAAGAGCTGATGTATACCTCACAAGAAAGATTAAGATTAAGCAGGAAAATAGAAGAAGAGTGGACAATGCAGTGTAAAAGAGCAACATAATTATGATACAGTAGAACTCAGATAGAAGCATAATAACATCACACTAATTCATTAATCACAATATGAACAATAAATAATACAATGGTGGAGAGGATTCGAATGCCAAGGTGGAAATTCGAATTAGCTAGCATGGGCATGGCTTATCTGCATTAGGAGTCATCATCATCATCAATGGAGTGTCAACAATACACCACTAGGAGTCCTAATCATCATTAGTGGAGTCATCAATGCACAAGTAACGATCAACCAGGTGTCAAACTGAGTCTAACTGAGTGTGGTAGGTGTAACTGGAACATGGAAGTACTAATGTAGTGAAGGAGTCTCAGTGGAGGGCGCATGGAGAGTTGGTTGGAGTCAAAATAGGCAATCTAGTCTCACTGGGGGTCCAACGGAGTGTTTCACTTAGTTAACAAGTCAATCAATCCTCAAATCAAGGAGAGATCCACAAATAACTCAACTAACTGAAGTGTAGCTGAGTGGTAGGTGAAGAATGACGCCTTTCACAAGTGGTAGGTGAAATGTGGGCGCATCACTGACTAGGAGGGATAAAAATGAGTGGAAAGAAGCTCTCGGGGCTAGCAAACTAGGGACTAGGTTCTGGAGGACACCAACCTAATGACTGGGATGCATGCAATTGCATGACTGCATGCATGACTGAAATGCAAAATAATGAAAATGCTGGTAGGACTAGGATGGAGTATAAGAATATCCTAACAGCCCCCCTTAATCAATCCTGGGCACTGGTAACTGAGACCAAAGGTCACCCAATACAATGAATAATAAATAACAGTCCATAAACCGAGGAAATGGGGAAAACCTCATGGAAAAATACCCCCCCTCAAAATAAATTGTAGGACACACCAAAATAAATGCTCCAAACTCAAGCAGGTGTGATGCTTGGTCATATGTCTGGAGGTATATTCTTCTTGGGAAGAAGTGGATCATGCTCAAAAAGCATGTGCTTGTACTTTCTCTTCAGACCGAATGTGATGAGAACAAATCCAGAGGTATGAGGATGATCCTGGAACCTGTGATTCGAATCAGCTAAGGTAGGATTAAATCCATGAATGTGTAGATAGTCTTTTGTTTTCTCCTTCGAACCATCATAGGTGAGATTATGCACAAAAGAACCATCACATGATAGTGATTGCTTGGAATCCAAATCAGATCCAAGACTTGAAAAATGGTTTCTTGAGATCTCCTGTGAACCATTAGAGGTGAGATCAAAACCATGAAATGCATGAGAAATTATCCCAAGTGAATGGCAATGCCCTACATCTTCAATAAACTTCTGAGAGCATGTACAAATGATCTTATAGTAGTACATAAGAGGTGAGTGATCAAGGAGAGTGAATGCATTACCTCCAATTGTTGATTTAACCTCTGAAACATTCATGAGATCATCATTATGCAAACCAATAGACTCTTGTGCAAGAGAGGATTTAAGAACCTTTGCAGTTTCTAGAGTGTGAGCTGGCACATAATTCGAAATAGAAGATATTGAGAGCATGAGTGTAGAATCTGCAAGTTCTTCCTCTTTGTGGACAACTTCATTATGAGATATGTTTGATACTGATTCATGATCACAGAGACCATCAAGGAGGGCGAATGCATCACTGGGCTTGCTCTCGAAATGGTTTGGACCAATCCCTTCATTCTGTTTGCCAAATCTTTCATCCAGATGGGCCCATAACTCTTTTGGAGATTCAACAGAAAGGAAGTGGGTTACCATGCAACGAGACATGGCATACATCACTGCTGCATAGGCTCTGTCGCCTTCATTTAACCAATCATCATCTTCTCAATAGGATTCGAACTCTCTTTCAAAACAATAATCAAAGAGACCATGTCTCTTCAAATGTGCTATCATCTTTGGTTTACACTCATCATAGTTGAATGGAGAAAGAGGAGGAATTCCTTTTGAATTCATGGAAGCTGTTTCAGAAGACTTGCAAAAAACAATAGAAAATATCTGCAACTGCTACTGCTGCAACTGTTGCACTCGAAATCTTGATAATAACCTGCAAAAAACTCTCAGGAATGGAGATAGACAATACTCTCAACAGGCTCTGATACCATGTAAAAATACTCATAGCAGATCTAAGAGCTGATGTATACCTCACAAGAAAGATTAAGATTAAGCAGGAAAATAGAAGAAGAGTGGACAATGCAGTGTAAAAGAGCAGCATAATTATGATACAGTAGAACTCAGATAGAAGCAGAATAACATCACACACTAATTCATTAATCATAATATGAACAATAAATAATACAATGGTGGAGAGGATTCGAATGCCAATGTGGCAATTCGAATTAGCCTGCATGGGCATGGATTATCTGCACTAGGAATCATCATCATCATCAATGGAGTGTCAACAATACACCACTGGGAGTCATAATCATCATCAGTGGAGTCATCAATGCACAAGTAACAATCAACTAGGTGTCAAACTGAGTCTAACTGAGTGTGGTAGGTGTAACTGGAACATGGAAGCACTAATGTAGTGAAGGAGGCTCAGTGGAGGGCACATGGGGAGCTGACTGGAGTCAAAATAGGCAATCTAGTCTCACTGGGGGTCCAATGGAGTGTTTCCGTTAGTTAACAAGTCAATCAATCCTCAAATCAAGGAGAGATCCACAAATAACTCAACTAACTGAAGTGTAACTGAGTGGTAGGTGAAGAATGGTGCCTTTCACAAGTGGTAGGTGAAAGGTGGGCGCATCACTGACTAGGAGGGCTAAAAATGAGTGGAAAGAAGGCTAACAAACTGGGGACTAGGTGCTGGAGGACACCAACCTGATGATTGGGATGCATGCAATTGCATGCCTACATGCAATTGCATGACTGCATGCAAAAATGCATGCATGACTGAAGTGCAAAATAATGAAAATGCTAGTAGGACTGGGATGGAGTATAGGAATATCCTAACACATACCAGTCAGATGGGGCTTCGAACTCAAGGAATACCAAGCATTCTCAGAAGAGAAGATCCAAGTGCACATATTGTCATAGAGGGTTCCATCCCAAGAGTTCTTGCATGAAGAATACTGTAGATTTGATGGCTCATTTACTTGAGAAGAAAAATCTTCCTGTACCTGCATGTACAAGGAAGAAAGATCCTGATCCTAAATATTCTAGATCCGAAGACAAAGAAAGATGTCATGTCCTCATGGAAAGTACATCAACAGATTCTTCTTTCATCATAGATTCAGGAGCCTCAAGACACATGTCTTCCTCCAAAGATCTCTTCTCCAACTTCGAAATCTCAGTTGGCCCTTCCATCATGTTGGGCAATGATTCAGAAGTCTCCTCTCAGGGGATTGGAAGAATCAATCTTGACTATGGTTACTTTTCTGATGTGCTTTATGTTCCTTATCTTGCAACAAATTTACTTTCAGTGTATCAAATGACTCATATTGGAGAGCCCAAAAGAGTGATCTTTTCTACAAATAAAGTCGAGATACAACACATGGTTTCAGGGGAAATCATTGCAAAAGGAGTTGTAAATCATACTTCAAAACTCTACGAGTTTTCACACTTCTTACCACTATCCAAGCCATTTTCTCTCCATACTCATGCCAATGAAGAAAGTAGATTGTGGCATGAGATATTTGGACATCTCAACTACAAGCATTTGCAGGACATGCAAGCTCAAGCTGTGGTTGAAGGCCTTCCAGATGATAAGTTTCATGGTACCTGCAAAGGTTGCTTAAAGGGAAAAGATCCACAAAACAAGATGAAGAAAAAGAAGACTCTTGAAGAAGTGTGAATGCTAGATCCAGATCCACAAGAACCTGAATATCTAGCACCTAAAGTTTCATCTCCTATTGCTACATGGGCCACCATAGCTCCTATCTCCACCATTGATCCTGTTAAAGATAGATATGATCTTCATGATACAAGAACTGCACTCTCTCCCTCAGATCCAATTCTAGCTGAGAGATGCTTTCTTATGATTGGATCTGATCCAAAGACATACTTTGAAGCCTCCCAAGATCCAAGATGGGTAGCTGCTATGGAATAAGAGTACCAATCTCTTCAAAGAAATGAGACTTGGGAGCTTGTTTCTCTTCCACCTGGAAGGAAACTAGTTCAATGCAAGTGGATCTACAGAACTAAGATGGATTCAGATGGAGCCTCCCACAAATACAAGGCTAGATTGGTTGCAAGAGGTTTTTCCCAAGTTCATGGGGTTGACTATTCTGAGACATCCACTCCTGTTGCTAAGATGGATTTTAACCGTCTTGCTCTTGCTCTTGTTGCATCCAAACACTGGGAAGTGCATCATATGGATGTCAAGAGTGCTTTCCTTCATGGAGATCTAAAGGAGGAGATCTACATGAAGCAACCTGAGGGTTATATTGATGATTCTTCACTTGTTTGCAGATTGAAGAAATCCTTGTATGGGATTAAGCAAGACATAGTTCACCACATAGTTGGCCCAAGACATAGTTCACCACCTCTTCAAATGGCTTCAAGAAGACTTGAATGATGCACTCAGGTATACATGGAACCAAACTATTTTGAGGTATAGGGGGCACATCTTTCTAACATCAAATTCAACATTGAAACTAAGAATCTTGGAAGAATTACATTCATCACCCACATCAGGTAACTTAGGCTTTGATAAAACTTATGAAAGAATTAAGTGTTTTTTTCTTCAGGGAAGGCATAAAAAAAGATATACATAGCTTTGTTGCTACCTGCAACATTTTTCAATGACATAAAAGTGAAACAATGAAGTCACCCAGGGGCTTTGCAACCACTCCCAATTCCTAATCATATATGGACGAACATCTATATGTATTTCATTGTGGGGATTCCTAAGGTAGACAACAAAACAATCATTACGGTGGTAGTAGGTCATTTGACCAAATATGCCCATTTTTGTTCCTTACCACCCACTATGACATCCTCTTTGGTGGCCCAAGTTTTCCTGGATCAAACTTTCAAACTCCATGGCATTCCTATTTGTATTTTCTTTGATCATGACCCCACTTTTACTAGTAACTTTTGGCAAGAGCTTTTCAAACTTCAAGGCACTCAGTTTAATTTCAGGATGGCATACCACCCCCAAACAGATGGTGAAATTGAAGTAGCCAATAAGTGTCTAGAAAAATACTTACGTTGCTTTGCATCTGATAAGCCACACCAATGGGCACAATGGCTCCCTTTTGCTGAATGGTGGTATAATAAAAATTATCATGGTTCCACAAGCATGACACCATATGAATTAGTGTACAACCAAAAATCATTATCAATGATTTCCTATCTACCAAGTACCTCCAGGGTTCAAGCAATGGATGGTGCACTCCACACCAAGGATGAAATTATCTCCATCCTTAAATACAATCTAATTCTTTCCCAAAATAGAATGAAGTAACAAACCAATCAACATCGCTTTGACCGCTCCTTTGAATTTGGAGATCAGGTGTTTCTTCAACTACAACCATATAAGAAGACCTCTCTCAAGACCCATCCTCATCAAAAGCTTGCTCTGAAGTTATATGGACCCTACACCCTTCTACAATGCATTGGATAGGTCGCCTATAAGCTTTCTCTACTGAACCACTCCAAGATTCATCATGTCTTTCATGTCTCTTACCTCATAAAAGTGGCGGGATCAAATTGCAAAGTATAGCCTAGTTTACCAAAATTGGATGAGGAAGGATCCATTTGGATTCAATTGACTGCAATATTGGCTTCCAGGGAAAGACAATTGCAAGTGCACACCATCAAATAAGTTTTGATCCAATGGCAAGACATGCAACTAGAAGATGCCACTTGGGAACCATCCAACATTTTACAACAATTTTCTCACCTTCAACATTGTGGGAAATGTTGCTTTTGAAGGGGGAGGGAATGCTAGGGTCTTACCCTAACTCGCCTTACTCTATGAAGTAATCATAAATATTATAAGGCCATAACTTTGTAATAAGGCTGAATTAGTTAGTGTTCAACAATCAAGGTAAAAAGGGTCTCTTTATTAATTAAGACCCATTAGGAGATAGTATTTGACCATGTCAAGTAGCTAGGGCTTTGGACATTTGGATCTTATTTAAAAAAAAATTAAAGGCTATGATATGTTTTGTGAATGATATTGTAATAAAGCTCTACTCAAGTGAATGTTCTCCCTACCATAAGAGACGTGTGAACATTGTTCCCATAATAACAAAGCTCTTTTATACCATATTCCGTTGTTATTGTCTAATATTTATGGTTTTTTGTTTCTTATTTCTAGTTTAATGCATGCTAATCATGCTACATACTATGTGATTCTCAAGCTAAAAGCATAGGGAACACCACATTTCACATCTATAGAAAACTCTTGGAAATTCAATTTTTATCATAGAACACACACCTATTAGGGTGTCAATGATGATTTTTCCGTTATCCCAAACATTAAATTCTCAATTTGGAACGAGATTGATTGCTTATAATCCTACAAAAACACATAGAGCTTGGAACTCTTTACAGTCCCCTTCAACCAATGAAAGGGGAACGGTAAAGATAAAGTCTAGACGACAAGCATAATAACATAGACAGTTCACAAAGTTTGAATTTTTTTCCACTCCCCTGGATTAGATGATGAAATGTAGCATAAAGAGATGTAGGGATAAATTCCTTGAACCATATCCCTGCAACCACCGCCCCACTAGTCTTTGCGATATGCATTATTGTCCTTCTCAGTTATGCTTCTTGAGGTAGCAGTCTATTGACTATATGATGAATTATAGCCAAGGAATCCCCTACCACGATAATCTTATCGATTCCTAATTATTTAATCACCAGTACCCCTTACCAAATAGCCAGAGATTTGGTTTTGTTATTAATGACCTCACATATCTCGCATGTAAATAATGTTTCTTGGTTTCCTTTGTGGTAAAGAATGACCCCCCACGCCAACCCCTCTACACCTACCGAACCTTTCCTTTCATTGAATGTTTAATTCACTAAAAATATTAAATATTAAGTTTTGACTAACATTATAATATTGATGAGAAAAAATAAATAAAGTCATTTTGTTAACGTTAGAGACACTAAAAAAAAAGTGAATATATATAATGAAATACAAAACAAAGATAAGAGTATATTAGGGCACATCTTGACCTAACAAAGAAACGTCATTATTAATTTTAAAAAATTAATAAAAAAAAACTTTCATTAAATTAAAAAATATATATTTAAAAAAACCATCACTTATCCCAAAAAGAAACGTCATAGACATGACCTAACAAAGAAACGTCATAGACATGACAAAAGTTGTGTCTCTAATCGTTTGGTATGCGGCAATCGACGATTGAAAATTGAAAATTGCAGCAATCAACCAACTGATCCAATCTCACCGGCACGACCGGCACACTCCGCGAGGGGAGTCTATCTAGTGATTAAGTTTGGCCTTTTATTGAAGCAGAATTTAGCTGGAAAACCTTTTTAGAGTCATGATTGTACCATTTATTTTCATTCACACCGACGATTTCCATTTCACAAGCTGAATGCAGACAAATCCTGAACAAAGTTTGATGTGACTCCACTGGACAGAGCGCACCGTCCAGAATCAGATCATAGCAATTTGGCGCCATCTAGAGACGAATTTTCCACGTAATTTCGATCGTCTCTTTCCTGTTCCATCGGAAGGCCTTCAAATAGCCAAGCCGACTTTATGTAGATTACTCTGTATGGTCCTGAAAAAGGAAGGTGATTTGTGCATGTGTTTTGATCTCTCAACAAAATAGTCATCAAAGATAAATTTCATATTCCAATTATTGATGATTTCTTAGAAAAGTTGCAAGGCGCTAAATTCTTCACCAAACTTGATTTTCATTCAGGTTACCATCAAATTTAGATGAAAGAGGAAAATATACCCAAAACTACTTTCCACACACATGAAGGTCAATATGAGTTCTTGTTCATTCCCTTTAGCCTTTATAATGCCCCATCCAATTTTCAAAGCCTTATGAATAATATTTTATGCCTCTTCCTCCATCATGTTGTCTTGGTTTTGTTTGACAATATCTTGGTCTATAATACCATTTGGGAACGCCACCTCCAAAATGTTTCTCATACTTTTCACTTATTAGAAGACCAACAATTATTTGTGAAATGTTTCATGTGTTCTTTTTAGGGTGACTAAGATTGAATACTTGGGCCATATTATGATTCAAGAGAGGGTTCGAGTGGATCCCAAGAAAGTGGAAGCTATGAAGAACTCATAGTGCCCCAACATTTTCAAGAGATTGAGATGATTTCTTGGCCTTACAGGTTATTACTATAACTTTGTGGAAAACTATGGGAAGATTGCATCTCTTCAAACAAGATTGCTTAAAAATAATGTGTTCTCTTGGCATGAAACAATGGAGCAGGATTTCTCAACCCTCAAAGAGGCCACGTGTACTACACATGTGCTAGAAATGTCATATTTCACTAACAAATTCATCTTAGAAAGCAATGCCCCTAGCCATGGATTGGGATCCATCTTATCCTAGGAAGGAAATCACTTGGCCTTCACCAGTAAGAAACTTTGTGATAGAAACTTGGGAAAATTGTGATGAACCTGCAATAATTAATTAATGCAAATACATGAGATATCAGAAATAACAGAACTCAGAATCACTTTTATATTGATCACAGGCCACTTCGAGGGGGCAACCTCCTTTGAGCAAGCTCAATACAATTAACTCCACGGTGCCTTCATAGGCCTCAACACACACTTATATACTAAGTCTAGGCGCCAATACCATGGGTCAATATTATGTGTCAATACAAACCATGGGCTAAGTCTAGGCGCCAATACTATGAGTCAAAACCATGGGTCAGTACAAACTATTGATCAACAAAACTATGGGCGACTTACAAAACATATGCGCCAACAACAATAACACAAACTATGGATCAACAAATACTACGGGATGACTTACAAAGCATATGCGTCCAACAACAATATACTAACAAAGTAAAGAAATGTGTTCCTAACATCCCCTCTCCCTTAGAAAAAGCTTTGTCCTCAAAGCTTTAGATGTGGAAATTGATGCAGAATCTGAAGGAGTGGGTCCCCTGTAGCATCCTCGGGTTGCATTCTGAGCCACTGGCGCCTTTGGAGTTTTAGGGAGGATTGCGTGGAAGGCTGTAGACGAAGAAGAACCATATCAGCGATGTGAAAAGTGTGCTCAGAACGGTGCTGATCGGCTTGTTGTTTCAGTCGAATTCTTGCCATGTGAAAATTGTCCTACAGAATGAGAAGAAGCTGATCATGGTTTCGAAGAATTGAGTCAATTGCCTAAACTAGGGAGCTGCTGAAGGTATATGGAAGAAGAACTAGTGGTGCCTGTCCAGAGACTACTTCATATGGTGTCCTTTGAGATGTGGTACTATACCACTGGAGCGCTTCTAGGAAATCCATAGAAATAGTTGTCCAAATCTGTGGAGGGATGGGAAAGGGTTCGAGCAGTCCCGAAAGGAGGGTCGTTTCACCCTTGTTGACCTAGAAAGTATCACAGTCAACTACCATCTGTTGAATTGTCCTTTTGAGTCCCTGCCAAAAGAAGTTACATTGTTCTTGGTCATACGTTTTGAGGAACCTAGAGTGCCCTACTGATGAAGAAGCATGGAGTTCATAGAAGAGATAGCCCCGTTGAACAGATTGCAACCAATTTGTAACAAGCAAAGAAATAGCTGTAAGAGAAACTGGGTCATCAAATGTGCGAGGAGGAGCATCTTCCACCATATTGTCCTTACCCTTCTGGTAAGTGGTCGCATAGTCATAACCCATGAGTTGGATAACCCATTTTAGGTGTGCTGGGGAGGAGACCCGTTGTTCCAGGAAAGTTTCCAGACTCTGGAGATCAGTCTTGATGCAGAAATAATTCCCCAATAGGGATGGCTGCCACTTCTGTACTGTATGCAAAATAGCCATCATGTCCTGCTGAGATGTAGATGCGGCTAAATGCTTACCGGAAAGGTTTCATGAAGACGGCAAGCCCACGGGTGCAACAAAGACACCTGCATATCTATCCAAGGAAGTAGTGGAGACCATTGCTGGGTGCATCTGAAGGGAATGGAGATGAGCAATGACACCATGCGAATTCTTCTTAAGGATCTTTTTTAGGCGATGTGAACTGATGATGCGGAGAGACCCTGGTTGTAAGCCCATAATTTTGTGTTGTGTCCCATTGGCTGAAAATTGCATCCAAAGTTCAGCAAAATCCCATAAGATGGGGCCAAGTGTGCGTAACCATTGAACGCCCAAAACCACATCACATCCGCCTAAGGACAAGGCAAACATGTCAGAGCGTAGGTTATAATCTTCCATAGAGATACACACATTGTGACACTTCCCCTTGCAAGGTAAGGTGCCCCCATTGGCAACCATGACTTCAAAGTTGGAGTAAGGATGGACAAAACAATCAGCCTGTTTGGCAATCCGAGGGTCAATGAAGTTATGAATGCTACCAGAATCAATGAGTATGGTAAGAAGGAGCTTCTTGAAGTATCCCCTGACCCGCATTGTTTGTGGGATGGTGACGCTGGTTACAGCATGGAGAGAGATCTCGGGTGGGTCGTCCTGAGATGGGGTGTCAACAGGCGGGTGTTGAATGTCGACCTGATCATCTACTGTATATGTAGCTTCTTCACCAAGTTCTGAGGCAGGCGGAGAATCCACATCCAAGAGATAGAGCTTTTGTTGAACACATCTATGTCCCCGAGTGAATTTCTCATCACAATTATAGCAAAGCCCTTTTTCTCGGCGTGCCTGTATCTCTGTTTCAGACAAATGCTTGATAGGAGTTGGTTGAGGAGCAAGTGTGATGGGAGGTCGTTGGGAACCCATATTTCTGAAGGGAACAAAGGTGGGTTTGGAGTGTTGTTGAGCTGCGATCTTGTCCTCTGCCAGCTTAGCCAACCCTAGGACTTCCATCATTGTGTTGGGACATAACATTTTGACCTCTGAGCGGATTTCATCCTTGAGACCACTGATAAAACAACTCCTGTAGAATTCATCAGACAATCCTTCTGTGTGATTGGTCAATTTCTCAAATTCTGTTTGATACTCTCTCACTGTGCCAATTTGGTGAAGTTTAGTGAGTGCTCCTGTGAAATCATCAAAAGCACTAGGACCAAATCGTGGCAAAATGAGTTGGCAAAAATCTGTCCAGTTTGGCTCGGGATGAGCTTTGATGTACCAATGGTACCTTTGAAGGGATTCCTGTTCCAAATGAAAGGATGCAAGTGCAACTTTCTGGGCATCAGAAGTGTTATGCAAACTGAAATATTGTTCTGCTCGATATATCGATCTAGTTGGATCAGTACCATTGAAGCGAGGAAAATCAAGTTTCGGCCCACGAAAATTGTTGGAAGAAGAGAACCCGGTGGCTGCAAAAGATTCTGGCTGTCTGGTATTGTTCATGGCCGAATGCTGAAGATGGAGGCTGAGAAATTTTTCATCCAGATCTTGGAGCTTGGTTTGGATGGCTGTAAGTGCTTCCTCCATGGTTTTTGCTCTTGCACGGGTGACAACCATAACCAAGAGTTTTTTTTTTTTTTTGGGGAAATGGATAGAAAAACACAAACAAAAGCTTATTTAGTAAAGGAAGATTTGGATTTGGAAAAAACTCGGATGGGTAATTGGGGTTTGACTAGGTTTTGGACACTTTCTGATGGATAGGGAAGCTAAAAATGGGGATTTCAGAAGCGGGGTGAAAGAATGAGAAAATTTGGTAGAGAGGGACAAAGAAGCAGAATTAGGAACACGGTGGCAAAAGTTGAAGGCGTTTGGGTGAAAATTGAAGGAGTTATGGCAAACCCTAAAAATAGACAAATGTGGGATTTTTGGTCTTGGGAAGTGGAATTTGGGATAGGGTCTTCAGGAATGAAATATGAAAAATGGGATTGCATGGATGTCAGTGAAGTTTCAGGGAAAACAGAGTTGAAACAAGGGAGATATAGCTGAAAAACAGTTTTTTTTTTTTTCTTCTCAGAAATGGATCGGCAACAGCAGCGCGGAATGGATCCCCAACAAATGGATTTGCAACAGCGAGGAAGAGATCGAAAACGGCTGGATCTGGAACGACTTTCAGAATAGATCTGAAACGGCTGGATCTAGAGCGGAAGTGATCGGAAATAGTTCAGCTGAAAATAGATATGGACCCCAGGTATGTGCGGCTTCCTATCGGTTCAGGGGATTCACTCGGCCACCAATGCTATCTGACGGCTTGCGTATTGGGGTAGTACCCCTCACTCCATGGCTCAGGTAAAACTGATAACCGCTTTGCCACAAACGACAACTCTTGGTTTACCTCACAGGTGGGAACTAGTCAATCAGGTAGGGGTCGTTGCCCTTTTCGCTGGCAGGTCCTCTCAATGGGCTAGCTACTTTGGGGTTCCCGTGGTACTCCTCACAATGAGTTTTAGGGATTATGCCCAAGTACTTCCCACAGTTAAGTGGATAGGGGTTATCCCCAGATCCGAACTTGCAACAACACGAAAAAAAAAAAAATTGGCAGAAATTCCACCCAACGAGCCCAAGAAAGTGCTCTGATACCAGATGTGATGAACCTGCAATAATTAATTAATGCAAATACACGAGATATCAGAAATAACAGAACTCAGAATCACTTTTATATTGATCACAGGCCACTTCGAGGGGGCAACCTCCTTTGAGCAAGCTCAATATAATTAACTCCACGGTTCCTTCATAGGCCTCAACACACACTTATATACTAAGTCTAGGCGCCAATACCATGGGTCAATACTATGTGTCAATACAAACCATGGGCTAAGTCTAGGCACCAATACTATGAGTCAAAACCATGGGCCAGTACAAACTATGGATCAACAAAACTATGGGCGACTTACAAAGCATATGCGCCAACAACAATAACACAAACTATGGATCAACAAATACTACGGGACGACTTACAAAGCATATGCGTCCAACAACAATATATTAACAAAGTAAAGACATGGGTTCCTAACAAAAATCCACCTATGAAAATGAAATGATGGCTATCCTTTATGTAGTTGAGACATGGCGCCCCTATCTAATCACCCGACATTTCAAGATCAAGATGGAACATCACAGTCTCAAATATTTCTTGGAACACCATCTTTCCTTGCCCAAGCAATAGAAATGGGTTACTAATATGTTGGGATATGATTATGAAATCATCTATAAAAAGGGTTGCAACAATGTGGTGGTTGATACTTTGTTTAGGAAATTTGAATAAGAAAGTTCATTCTTTGCCTTATCCTTACTAGTCCCAAGATGTCTCAATGAGGTGCGATAGTAATGGTTGTCCCAAGACACAGATCACCACCTCATCAAATGGCTTCAAGTAGACTTGAATGATGCACTCATGTATACATCGAACCAAAATATTTTGAGGTATAGGGGGCACATATTTCTCACATCAAATTCAACATTGAAACCAAGAATCCTAGAGGAATATTAATCATCACCCACATCAGGTCACTCAGGATTTCATAAAACTTATGAATGAATTAAGTGTTTTTTCTTCAGTGAAGGCATAAAAAAAGATGTCCATAGCTTCATTGTTTCCTGGGACATTTTCCAATGAGATAAAGGTGGAACAATGAATAGGGGGCTTTGTAGCCACCCCCCATTCCTAATCATATATGGACAAACATCTCTATGGATTTCATTGTGGGGCTTCCTAAGGTAGACAAAACAATCATTATGGTTGTAGTAGGTCATTAGACCAATTATACCCATTTTTGTTCCTTACCACCCACTTTGACACCCTCTTTGGTGGCCTAAGTTTTCCAGGATCAAATTTTCAAACTCCATGGCATGCCTATTTCTGTTTTCTTTGACTGTGACCCTAATTTTACTAGTAAATTTTGGCAAGAGATTTTCAAACTTGAAGGCACTCAGTTGAATTTCAGGATGGCATACCACCCCCAAACAAATGGTCAAACTGGAGCAGCCAACAAGTGTCTATAAAACTATTTTTGTTGCTCCCATCTCATAAGACACACCAATGGGCACAATCGATCCCTTTGGATGAATGGTGGTATAATAACACTTATCATGGTTCCACAAACATGACACCATATGAAATAATGTACAACCAAAAACCCTTACCAATGATTTCCTATGTACCGGGTACCTCCAATGTTCAAGCAATGGAGATGCACTCCACACCATGGATACAATTCTATGCATTCTTAAAGACAATCCAATTATTTCCCAAACTAGAATGAAGTAACAAGTCGATCAACATCACTTCAACTGTTCCTTTGAATTTGGGGATCATATTTTTCTTCAACTACAACCATATAACAAGATCTCTATCGAGACCCATCCTCATTAGAAGCTTTCTATGAAGTTATAATGGAGCCTACACCCTTCTACAATGCATTAGATAGGTAACCTGTAAGCTTTCTCTGCTAAACCACTCCAAGATTCATCATGACTTCCATGTCTCTTACCTCAAAATTTAAGTGGTGGGATCAAATTGCAAAGTATAGACTAGTTTACCAAATTTGGATGAGGAAGGCTCCATTTGGCTTCAACCAACTCCAATATTGGATTCCAGGGAAAGACAATTACAAGTGCACACCATCAAGGATTTTTTTATCCAGTGGCAAGACATGCTACCAAAAGATGCCACTTGGGAACCATCCAACATTTTACAACAATTTTTGCATCTTCAACATTGCGGGAAACTTTGCTTTTGAAGGGGGAGGGCATGTTAGGGTCCTACCCTAACTCGCCTTACTTTAGGAAGTAATCATACATATTATAAGGCCATAACTTTGTAATAAGGCCGAATTAGTTAGTGTTCATCGATTAATGTAAAAAGGGCCTCTTTATTAATTAATACCCATTAGGAGATAGTATTTTACCATGTCAAGTAGCTAGGGTTTTGTACATTTGGAGCCTTTTGAAAAAGATTAAAGGCTATGCTATGTTTTGTGAATAATATTGTAACAAAGCTCTACTTAAGTGAATGGTCTCCCTACCATAAGAGGCATGTGAACATGGTTCCCATAATAACAAAGCTCTTTTATGCCATATTCTGTTGTTCTTGTCTTATATTTATGGTTTTGTGTTGCTTGTTTCTAGTTTAATGCATGCTAATCTCGCTATGTACTATGTGATTCTCAAGTTACATGCATAAGGAACACCACATTTCACATCTATAGACAACTCTTGAAAATTCAATTTTGTCATATAACACACACCTATTAGGGTGTCAATGATTATTTTCCATTAACCCAGACTTTAAATTCTCAATTTGGAATGAGATTGATTTCCTATAATCATACAAAAACACATAGAATCGGGAACTCTTTCCAATCCCCTTTAACCAATGAAAGGGGTTTGGTAAAGATAAAGTCTAGACGATAAGCATACTAACACAAACAACAAAGTTTGAATTTTTTTCACTCCCTTGAATTAGATAATGAAAGGTAGCCCAAATAGATAGCATGGATAAATTCCTTGAACCACATGCCTCTAACCACCCCCCACTAGTCTTTGAGATATGTATTATTGTCCTTTTCAGTTGTGCTTCTTGAGCTAGTGATCTATTGACTATATGATGAATTATAACCAAGGAATCCCCTACCACTGTAATTTTATTGATTCCTAATTACTTAATTATTGTTACCCCCTACCAAATAGCCAAAGATTTGGTTTGGTTGTTAGTGGCTTCACATATTCCCCATGCAAATAATGTTTGTTGATTTCCTTTATGGTCAAAGATGCCCCCCACCCCAACCCCTCTACACCACCACCCCTTTCATTGAATGTTTAATTCACTAAAGAATTTAAATATTAAATTTTGACTAACATTATAATATTGATGAGCAAGCTAACATAAATAAAATCATTTTGTTAAATATGAAAGCAACTAAAAAATAAATTGTTAAATAAAATCATTTTGTTTTAATTGTTAAATAAAATCATTTTGTTTTAAATGCAGTCACTAAATCTCCTTGCATTCCCTCTTATGTGAACCATGAATAAGAGAGTGCACAAATACTTGGGTAGAGCAATTTGATAAATTGAATCAAAGAACACAGAAAATGATGATATAACAATATACAATGTATGAGATATACTAGTTTATAGTTTAGTTTAAGTACAATATGGGTGGCTTGGGCTTAATGATTGAGAATATGCCTCCGCTCCTAATTGTATGAGATATACTAGTTTAGTTTAAGTACAATATGGATGGGTTGGGCTTAATGATTGAGAATATGTACCACCTCCTTAAAAAGTTATAGATTCAAGTTTGAAGGTGAATAAAAGATGTACTTATACCATGAAAATAAATACATTAAAAAACTAAGTATTAAAAAAAACATCACCTATCCCAAACGTCATAGACATGACATAAGATGTGACTCTAATCGTTTGGTGTGTAGCAATCAATTATTGATGTGATTCTAATCGTTTGATGTGTAGAAATTAATGATTGAAAACGTCATAGACATGACATAAGATGTGACTCTAATCGTTTGGTGTGTAGCAATCAATGATTGAAAATTAAGCTCGTAAACTGTGGGTTTGGTTCTATTCCACGGGAATGCCCTTTAAATAGAAACGCTTATTGTTTATGTGTATTTTTTTATATATATATTAATAACTAGCATTTTCCCCTTAAGGGGCAAAAGTGAATGCGAGTAGGAAAAGAGCAAAGGTTGTAACAATCTTAGATTACAAATACATAGGCACTCAACCCATAACAAAAAAATGTTAAGTTCATCAACACAGTGAGCCAACTACAATTGATTTTCTCACAATCTCTATAATAGTAAGCTCAACACTATAGATTACTACTATATTTGGAATATATAAGCAATTTAAGACTCAAATAATTTTTCATTTGCAAACTAGTTGTCTATTCATAGAATCATTTGTTGTTGGTTCCACATTTGTTAATGTTTAGAATGAGTATGCTATGTTGCAGATGAAGAAGGAAACGAATGAATGTATATGTACTTATACACTCTAGTGACACTTGGACTTCAAATGGTCTTTCCTTGTAAATTATAGTAGTTGGTTTGATCTTCAAACAAATTACTTACTGCCACTCTATCTCATCTAGCAATGTGAATGGGTAATCCTCCTGGTTCCTTCCATGGGAGAATAGAAATCAAGGTTGAGGTTTATTCAACATTCAATAAATACTATTGGAGTTATCTATCCCAACTACCTACCCAAGATAGGTTGATTCAACACCTTATATAGTATTAATGGGACTCTAGTATTGAATGGTTACATACAAATATTGAACTAAGACACCAATTGAACCAAGGCATTAATTAATATGGGATTGGATGGATTTTTGCATCATTTAAGGATAAACTTTCATATCCATAGCACTAATAATGAGGAAATATCCAAGCAACAATTCCATATCCATATAAGTCACTGTGGCGAGTGCCTCAACGTATAAACTTGAACTTGTCTTGGGGGGTTTGCTCCTTGGTTTTATCATTCACTGCATTGAGAGGAAATACCCATGCACATGGAACTTCCTACATCGAAAGGGTATATGTGCATAATCGATTGGTTGAATCCATTTTGAATCTTGGTGGCTTAGGGTATTGAGAATCCCTTAGATCTAAGGCGGAAGTTATAATGCCCTTTGGGTTTCCATTTGGTATTGTTCTATCCTAGAAGGGATCATTCCAAAGGCCATAGGCCTAATTTTTTTTTCTATTAGAGCATAATCCTTCATATATTGAATATTATGGCTTAGACAAGTGGAAGTGATTTCGTACCTTGGCACTATCGATGTTTTTGGTATGCACTTTCCTAGTCCTTTGGTGGCATTTCTGTGATGAGAAGCTCTGAATTCCTTCATCATCGACTCTTTCCCATTGAGTATATTTCCTGCACCTACCACTCGTTCAATTATTTGTGTTTGTTGGTTGTTTACCTCTTGTTGACGATTCATTTTTTCACCGGTTAAGGAGAGAGGCTATCTAGAAGCAACAACATCTCTAAAGGAGGGGGGCAGATCCACCCCTTTCGTTGATTCCATGGCGATCACAACTATGGATACCTAAAATGCATCAAAATAGAAACCCTAATCGCAAATCAAAACCCTAGCAAAGCATAACAATTTTTCACCTAACAAGAGCATTACTCGATTATGCTACGTAATTTTAATTCTTATGTTTAGTCTATATCTAATATTATATTTTCACTATAAATCATTGTCAATGTTCATGTTTAAGATACAATGATTTTCATGGATACTAAACCATCAAGGGATGGGCATAATGAAATTTATATATCCTTTCTAAGGCAAGGAAACACCCCATTTCAACAATACTTGAAGTATTGGAATTATCATAGAAGTTATAGCATTTGTTTTTAGTTTTAATGTGATCAACAATTAATGGGGAAGCTATAATATGTTGCAATAGTTTTTCTTTCCTGTTTAGTGACACCCATTATTTTCCATCTCATAATATTATATAAAATAATTTTCAAACTTTACCTTAGTTGGAAACCTTCAAATATATGTTTAATAAATTTGTAGCTAAGTGTATTGATGATTGTCACTTAGTGCATTTTTTAAATGATCCATTTCACTTATAATGAACTCTTGAAAGCACATATTTAAATAAATATGCAATGGTGGTGAGTTCAAGTCCCTTTTCCACATGAAATCACTAAAAGGAATAATTTGTAATTGATCCAGGTGGATTTTTGAAATTAAGAAAATTCCATTGCCTTTGATGCTTATGGAAGTAGAACAATTGCGAAGATCTCATCTAGATGTTTCCGACGATGTTTGAATTTTCTCATTTGGACTCTGTATGCAAAAGTTATGCAGTTTTGAAGTTTTCTCTCAATAGGCAAAAATTTGGCAAGAGTGCCACGTTGCACCATTGAAAGGGTGAGACGTGGCAGTCGTACAAGTCATGCGTTAATGTGGAAGTACCTCAAGATGACACGTGGCATATAGTTTGCTGAGATGGAAAATCTTATAGCTGAGTTGGCATATGACATCACTCACATGTTGACTAATCCAACGAGGCCATGTGGCAATCCGATTGGCCTTTGATAGGTTCTCCTTACAAAGGAAAAATTGGAAGTCGCAGGAATTGAACCTACAACCTATTGTTCACAAGACACACACCCTTTCTGGCCCGCCTACAGTTTGGTTCTTACCACGATATGGCACAACTTCTATTTGAAGTTTGTTGGAGTTGCATTTGGTGGTTAAAAGGGGCCAAGGGCTTAGCCCTCGACCCTAAACCGTGCCATATGGTTTTGGAGCAATTAGAATGATATATCCACTATATGACTTTGCAAGGAAATTAGTTATGGTGTTGAACATGTTTGGGGCTTGGTCTTGGTGGAAGCACTATCTTTGGCGCTAGATTCAACAAATATTCTCCATTTGAATCATGCACATTAAAATGACTTTGGCAGTTGGCCACATTTAGTGGACGTTGAAACAACACTTTTGATGGTGTTGATCCCATGGTTATAGACCATATGTTATATTTGATGGCGATTTTCACGGTTGGCCATACTCAACACCATTTGGTTGTTTCTTACCGAGTATGCCAAAGTTTGATGGATGTTGGAACAATATACCATGGTGGTGGTTTTCAGTGGACTTATTTAGGCCATGGTTATGTTTGTTTCCATGAGAAGTGGGGGTGGTTAGGACCACCATGGTGCTATATAAGCACGCTTACCAAGAGCCAACTCAACAAGGAAGACAAGTCACAATGTAAGACACAGGTACAACGAGCAAAGTCATTCGAGGCGAAGTCACGAACAAGTCACTTGCAAAGCCGAAGCATTTGGCACCAAGGAAAATCCATGTGGATTGAATAATAAAGGTTGAGGATCAAGGGTCCAGAGCCATGGAGATGGGTCGACAACTTGGATAAAGTATTGATATTGGTAACCCATTATATTATAGTGCTTTATTTAATGGGATTTCCATTATAGTTTTCTTGATATATAAAACTATTGAAGCCTAGCACTTTTAAAGGATGCCACATATATATATTTTGTAATGGTTTCCATATAAGTATTAATGGTAACCAAGGAAAATAAGTATTTTCATTTATATAGTAGAGTGAGACCATAGATTCCACCACTTATGCATGGTTTATGGCATTGTAAGAAAGATACATTTTTGGGAATTTTCATGTGCACTTGACTATATCATCTTCCACCAAGTGCTTGTATTCAAAATTTTGACTTATCCATGTGCACACATGTTGTAGTGGTTTTGAGACCATAGAGTCTACCACTCGTGCACATTTATTGTGACTTGAAGATGAATCTTTCCATGTTATAACGACCTTTGTAGCCACTTATTTGTGAGAGGCATTGTTTTCTTAAAGCCTATTTGGAAACTTTGTAAACTTGTCCAAGTTTCATACGCTCTTTGGGACATGAGGAAGCCACTTATGTGTCATCATTGGGGACTCCATCTGCCCAATAGAGAAGGCACTGATCTTTAAGCAATTCGCCCTCCTAGGGTTTTGATCATTTTCCTGTTTCTGGGCCTTTTTCTTTTTTCTTGTGGACTTAGACACTCTCATATCTCTCATCAAGCAAGTAATCTAAGGTGTTAGGAAATCTCTATCTTCGTCTAAATCATTATCTTGGGCATCTTTAAGTTTCCTATTCAAATCCCCCCAGAGTAGTGACTTAGTCATTTTTCACCTAGCACCTTCATCCTAGATCTTGTGCATAATTATGTAGCCATCAAAATAATATATTTGGGTTATCTTTTCATTCCTTAAAGCCTCACAATCCAAAATCGTTCATCAGTGGCTATCCCTCATTGGTCTAGGGTTTCATCAGTTATACACCTTACATATTCTATAGCTGTAGTTTGATCCGGTGTCTTACCTTTAGGTCTTTCATTCTAGGTTAGATATGGATCTCCCCCTTTGTCACTTGATCCTAAGTGGCATAAAGCGAAGAGAATCTTGACTGGCATGACAACCGATCCATTCCGGGGAGAATCTTAGGTCACCTCTTTAGTTGCCTAGATCCTCTACCATCCCGAATAGGATTCATCTCAAAGGGGAAACTACAAGTTGCGTGATAATAGGATCCAACCAGACTGGTCCTTTTTCTCTTGAATTATGGAGTCTCGTGTGAAGACAGAGTCTAGCATTTTCCCCTTGAGGGGAAAAAATGAATGCCGGTAGGAAAAGAGGAAAGTTAGAAGGAACAAAAACATAGGCACAAGAAACGAAGGATACTAGTAGGAAAAGAGAAAAGTTTGTAACAATCTCAGATTACAAAGACATAGGCACTCAACCCATAACAAAAAATAATGTTAAGTTCATCAACAAAGTGAGCCAACTACAATTGATTTTCTCATAATCTCTGTAGTAGTAATCTCAACACTATAGATTACTACTATATTTGGAATATATAAGCAATTTGAAAAAATATTTCTGCAATAATATCAATGAAAACAATGATTATAATAGCTCCTAAACTGCACAAACTACTTGTGAACAAAAGTTTGCTTTCATGCCATGTGCTGTAGCAATAAATTTATGAATATCCTTATACAAGTATAGGTATAGAACTCTTTCATGGACCAACTCTTGATACTGCCATAATCTAAGTTGTAAATGAATGTTCGTTATGCTTGCTTCAAGAATGGAAGATACAGTGGGAAACCCAAATATGTTTCTTTCTTCTCATTGAGGATTTCAAGTCCACAATAAAAGCTTTACATCCATCTCAACCATGTAAAGTAGAACAGGCCTGTCACTACATGAACTAATCTTTTGAAAACTACTAATAAAACAAGGAAAGTAACCGGTTATCAATGACTCTCACCACATCAAGGATTCACACATCTTCTGACAATATAGATAGTTCACAACAAAGCACAATAAAAATGCAGACTTACAACACAATAGGAGTGGTAAATCTTCGTTATCCTTGCTTGAAGAATGGAAGATACAGTGGGAAACCCAGATATGTTTCTTTCTTCTCTTTGAGGATTTCAAGTCCACAATAAAAACTTTACATGATTCTCAACCATGTAAAGGCGAACAGACTTGTCACTATATGAATTAATCTTCTGAAAATCACTAATAAACCAAGGAAAGTAACTGGTTATCAATGACCCTCACCGCATCAAGGATTCACACGTCTTCTGACAATATAGATAGTTCACAACAAAGCACAATAAAATGCTGACTTACAACACAATAGGAGTGGTCGTAGCTCTCAATATAAAGGTTGTATTTATTCAACGTGGAGGTAGATGAGGAGAGGTCGTTTTGCTTGGCTGCTTTGTTTTTATGAATGTAAAAGAGAGTAAATAGTTTACAAATCAGCTGAGATTATTATTTATATCACTACTACTTGGGATAATCCATTACAAGGAAACTAAAGAGCATTTAACTAAAAAAGTAGTAAAATATAGCACTGTTACAAAAATATGAAGAATCATTTAGGTTTTTTAGAGAAAAGGAATCCCAATAATATCCATTGAAAAGTACACATTACATATAAACATTTCTGCAATAGTTTCTCAAGAAGGGAAATTTGTTTTCATTGACAAAGAAGAATAGAGGAACAACAAAAAGGGTTAGTTCACCACTATATAGCCTTTGAAGAGTTTGTTATCTGGTGAAATTGCAAAAAATAATAATAGTAGGCAAAGTTTTCATTTGAGTGTTGTACATATGAGAAGATACAAATGATATTTACAATTAAAATTAGCTGGACGCTT
This sequence comes from Larix kaempferi, assembly GCA_027924585.1. Lineage (NCBI taxonomy): Eukaryota > Viridiplantae > Streptophyta > Pinopsida > Pinales > Pinaceae > Larix > Larix kaempferi. The sequence continues at coordinate 452,597 of BSBM01000903.1, forward strand.
GTAAATTGGAAATATAGTCTGCTCATGCAGTAGCTTCTTCAGTTATGATATTATATTCATCAAGCTTTAATAGTTTTAGAGACACTTCATGATAAGAAAGTTCTGTTTCTATATTTGCAACTTCTGTTGGTGCAGCCTTGCAGGTATCCTCAAGAAAAATGAGATGTGTAGATGTTTTCCTCACATAGAAGTTGATATCTTCTTCTGTTAGAGAAGCAATTTTCTTGATGTAGTCCAGGTTTGATTGCAACACTTGCTGGAGTTCTTCCATCTGCTGATCCTTGGGGGGGAGCTCATTGATGTTGGTTGTCATAGGGAGCTGACATTTACGGTGAACCTGATGGTTTTCCTCATAGAAGTTTATGCACTTTTCAAGAGTTTTATCAATTTCAACATTTAGTCGATTAGTGGCTTTCCTGCAAAATTCAAGGAGTGTAATATCCAGCTTCAGGGAGGTGAGGAGGAAATGATGGGTTATTTTCTTTCCAAGTTAAATGTTTGTTAAGTTTGTTGCCAGTAGTAATCAAATGTTGATGCATTGCTATTGAGCTTGCAGCAATTTCCTGCATCCTTGCCATGAATTGTTTGATATTGTAGATTTGTTGAAAGAGTGTTTTTTGACAGTTTGAGACTTGCTCTTGAATCTTGCATGCTTGTGCCCAGAACGGTTCCATGAGTGATTCCTTATCTCTCAACAACTTATCTACTTGAGTCTTCAATTCATTGGCCTTGTCATTCGCCACTGATGCATGTGTTTCAAAGTCTGTAAGCTTTGCTTGAAAATCATTTGTCTCCCCTTCCATTATCATTAACTGAACAATCAATGCTTCCTTTTCTGTGTTAAGATTGTTGTACGTAGCTAGTAAATTGTCTTTCTCAAATAATGTGGTCTGTAATTTTGTGTTTAACTCAATGGTCTCTCCACGTTCCTTTACTAAGGTGGCCTTGAGTTTCAACATTTTTTCTTTGTTTTGCTCAATAGTGGTAAGCAACTTGTCGACATTGTCAGCACTTGCTTGTGCAGCTGCGACATTCACGGAGGCTGTGAATTTGGGGTCCTTTTGGGTGCCTTCTACAAGTGTGTTTTTTGTGACGGTGACAATATCTGCTTGAGCGGTCATTTTCATTCTTTTTTCTGACCGTCGTGTTATGGTATTTCTCTATGAATAAAAAAAATCGTGTCCAATCAGGCCACTGTATGTTCTTTGGATGGGGTAAACTACGCAAGCTGAAGCTCTGGAAATGGAAAGTGGCCTCCAATTACTGGGATTAGCACATTTGTGTCCATGGGTTCTGGACTATTGACTTGTGGACTTGTTGGCTCCTTGTGCATAGTTGGTTGGATATTTTCTTGCGCTTCTTTGCTGATCTGTTCTTCTAGAGATTCATTTTCTTTAGTTTCTCTTGCACGACGGGCTTCTTCGTTTTGCAATTTTTCCATTTCCTCTCTTTGATGTTGTTCGATTGCTAATCTTTCTGCTTCCTCTTTATTTTGTTCGATGTGCAGCACGGGTTTCGGTCGCGCAGTCGCGATGTGCAGCGCGGGTTTCGGCCGCGAAGCCACGATGTGCAGCACGGGTTTCGGCCGCGAAGCCGCGATGTGAAGCGCGGGTTTAGGTCACACAGTCGTGATGTGCAACGTGGCAAATGGCCGCAAAGCCTCGATGTGCAGTGCATAAAATGGCCGTGAAGCCGCGATGTGCCGCGCGGAAAAAATCCGCGAGGTCGCGATGAGCCACGCGACTGTCGGGCAAAAAACCGCGAGGCGAAAGTCGAAAAACGGACGCCGAAAAACGAACCAGAAAATGGAAATTTCAGGCTGTCAATGGCAATAGAAGGGGCCAAGATCTAGAACAACAATGGATTTGTTGTCTAGGATGGCAGATCTATGAATAAACATGATTAAAACTAAGAAAAACTAAGATCTAAAGCAAAAAAATGAGATCTAAGAATTTGAAGCCAGCCAAGCCAAGGATGCAGTGGTGGGGAGAAATGATGACCCGCGGGGGGAGAATACTAGGTGTATCAAATCAAATCGAATATACAAGTGATATGTGACCTCAAAAAATGGTTGAGATCACGCATGTGAAAAAGTCAGTAGGGTTAATGACCTGCCCCCATGCTATGTGCATGGGGTTTGTGATTGTGGATCACATATGTGTTGGTTTGAACAATGGGATCATTGGAATACTGAGATAGATGTGATGGGGAAGGTTCAAAATGATTGATCATGCCCCCTATCCCAGGGTCAAGGTAATCTATTATGCCCCCTAACTTAGAGGTGTCAATGTTGTGTAGATGTTGTCTCAGAGAGGGATCAATGGGGCATTGAGCAACCGTTGGCGGGGGCGTATACCATGAGGCTGTAGGCCGTGGTGGCATACTGAAGTGATGATATGATGATGGGGGATTCCCCTTGTGGGGTGGATGCCCCTAGTATCTCTGACGAGAATCACGATGATGATGAGTGGGTTTCCTCGTTGATTTGAAAGGGTTGAACATGTGTGTCAAAGGGATCAATGGAAGGGGCCGATCGGATAGAGGGGTATCTAGTGGAAACCGTGTAAATGGTGTTAATTTCTTCCGAGGAGGAAGATGGTGGGGGATGAATTTCCTCAATTTGAGGAGGGGATATCTCTAGGTCGGCATTATTCAATTCGTATAGAGCTGCTCTATAATATGGGAGATCGGGGCAGTGATGTGAATAATGGCCATAAATGCCGCATATCGCACAAGGGTGGTTAGTGCGAAGTGTTTTGTCGCGAGTTTGAGGATGTGGCTCAAGTCTTATCACTGGAATTCCGATGTCATCATCCAACATATTCATGTGTTCTTGAAGTGCAGGTAATTGTGGACATTGATGAGTGGCATGGCCTATGTCGTCACACAACGAGCACTTAGGGGGAATGCGAATAGTTGGGGGGTTCTTGGCTACCTTGGGGGTCGCTGGGGGGGTGCGAGTTGTGGGTCTAGTGGTGTAGGTTTGTGGACCTCTGCCCCCAATGTTTCGAAGTGGTGGGGGAGTATAATTGGATGTTGATGCGGTGGCCGCTATTGGAGGTGGTCGATTCTGGATGTTTACTACACTAGGGCGTGGACGGTTAGAAGTATTGATGGGTTGCACCAGTTGTAAAATGACATTCGGTGTTGGAGGAGAGGTTGGGGCAGGTAGGTACCACACAGGTAGTCCTAATGTTAATCCTGGGAGATTAAGTGTAGCTATGACTGGTGTGCTGATGGCGCCTAAAGGGGGAAATAAGAATGGGATAGTATGAATTGGTGTGGCTCCTACATGAGTTGGCACTGAGGGTGGTTGCGGGAGTAAAGGGGGCTATTGGTTTGGTACCTGTATGTTCTGCGAGAGGGTGCACAAATCAGATATCTCAATTATATTCAAAGGGGGTGGGATGGATTGGAATGTGGAAGTCATAGGTGATTCCGAGTATAATCTGGGTCTAACTGTGGAGACGAACGATGTAGGTGCATTCTGAACTAGTCGTTCAATCATAGGGAGAATATTTTTAGGTGAAGTGGGGGCGTATTGGTTTCGACGCGTTTGGAGATTCATGTCGGACGATGACATCATAAGGAGATGATGACTACATGAATCCATCGGTTGGTTTGTGTGTGCAACATATGTGATTTGCTATTGTGGTGCTGTGGTTCCTTGAGGAGGATCCAACGGACGAGTGTTCGCCACTCCTTGTGTGGGCAAAGGATTCTGTAGCACCATGGGTTGTGGTTGAGGAGGTGGCGCTGGTTGTTCCGCGTGCCCTTGGCGTTGGGAGTCATCAGACCACAGTTGGCGTGCTCGCCCCAAATGGGGGCAAGTGTGTGTATAATGGTCGTATACCCCGCATATGGAACATGGGTGGTTTGTTCGTAAATTGGGGTTCTTACCCTGTTTCGGTGGTCGATCAGGGTTTTGGTTGGTGGGGGTAGCGTTGTTGTTGTTTGGAGGATAAGTCTGAGCGATTGGAGGTTGTGGTGCAGCAAGGATTACCTGTGGTGGGAAATAAGTCGTTGGGGCTTGTGAGTGAACAGGAGCATGTGTGGCCTGCTGATGGTAATACGTAGGGGGTGCAACCAGAGGTGGATAGGCTAAAGGTGCGTGACCATAACACTGTGGTGGACATGGGGGTCCATGAGTGTGGTGGGGGTGGTCCATGGGAGCATACGAAGTTGTAGCTTCTGAGTGAGATGTGGCCCGTGAAAGATCAATGCCGTTATTATTACGCATAATGGAAAATGGTTGGTTGTGGGACGCAACTTGTCCAATGATGCCGTCGGCGGCGTGGGATGCCCCCAGCGCGTCAGTCTGGGAGGAATCATCGTGGGGAGCGTCAGGTAAAATGGTATACAGGTAGCCACACTGGGCGTAGATAAGATCAAACTGCTGGGATTTTAGAATGGCTTCTTCTTCCGACTGGGGTCATTCAGAAGCTACATCCTTGGCTATGAGGGGTAGGAGTGATTTGAGAAACCAATCCAAAAATATACGGTCATCCAGTTTTATCTTGCAGAGGCTACGGCGCTTGCACCACTCATGGATATGGTCGGTGATGTGGGTAGCTGTGTTTTGTCTACAAGACAACAGTATTTCAACTCCTGCATCATAGCGTATAGGTAGCTGAAAAAAATGAAGGAAAGTGGAGGCGAGGGACATAAATGTATGGTGGTCCCATGTGGTTGTTCAATGTACCACTTGGCTGCAGAGCCAGTGAACGTTCGTTGCAACAGTATTAGTCTAATGGAGTCATCCACTATGGAGTTAGATGAACACCATAGGTGAAATGACATTATGTGGTTTTGGGGATCTTCCCCAGGTTTTCCTTTAAACTTTGGGATTTCCGAGGGAAGCTTTGTGGGCATGGGGGGCCAAGTGGGGTCATGTCTAATAGGATCATTAGTTAGTCTTGCCAAGTCTGGCAAATTCAAACTTGCCAAAAATGGTAGACTGGCCGAGGGGTGTGATGTAGTGGCTGGGACATAACTGTTAATGGTAGCATTATGTAGTGGTCCAGTGGCTCCTAAGGGTATGCTAGGTATGGAAGGTATGTGTGCTCCAACCGATGTGGTGTGGGAAAGGCCAGCGCTCCCAAGTGCAACATGGGTTGCAGAGGGGTTAGGAATAGTGCCATGAATTCCTGGGATCTGGGTTGTGGTAATGAGAGGTGGCGTGATTCCTATGTTGGGCATACCCATAATAGGAGGTAGTCCTGTGTTGGGCATACCTAAAGGTGGAGTGGCCCCTATATTAGGAATGCCTAAAGGGGTTGTTGTTACCATGGATGGCATAGTAGTAGAAGGGTTTGTGGATGTATTTCCAATAGTACTGGTGAAAAGTGGGTCGTATTGTGATCCTGCCATGAGGTTGGTTGGTTGGTGATATTTTAGTAGGGTTTTCGGATTCAGCCTCAGAATCAGATGTGAAGTGAGGCGTGTCAGAATCAGATGACTGTGTGTTTGGCCGATGACGTGTCGAGTCAAGGGATAAGGCTCTACGTCGGTGACGTGTAGAGCCAAGTATACCGAACTGAGGGGGTTCACCCTGAAGACGACGAGATCATCTTAAATTCTCAATGGTGAGAAATATTTTTAAAAATTTCAGTGTAAGGTGGTGATGTAAAAAACTCGGAACCCTAATGCAACAATGAGTGCAAGAGGGGAGTGAAAAAATAAAGGCTCTCAGGCCAACAACCAACCTCAAAAAGAACTTATTATAGTAGTTGTGCTATAATAAGTGGAGGGATGCAACAAAATTGGTCAGAATACCAAAAGTCAAACAATTCCTAGAAAAAAGGGGTGTTACTAGACCAAAGGTGGGTAATGTATCATGCAAACACCTAACTAGAAGTATTGTGAGTCAAGAAACGATATCCTCTGCAAGGTGATGAAATCCAAGTCAGACAATATAGAGTGTTGAATCAACGGCTAGATATCCCCCTACTGGGAGGGATACCGAGTAGACAATCCTAAAGAGTGGCAACTAGGATACCCCGTTCATGACACGTTCGGTTGGGTGAATTTGCAGTTTGGTTCTATCGCCGCTGTACACCCTCTTGGGTGTACACTGAGAACTTCGAAAGGTATCCTTCGGTTACTAAATGGATTGCGGTATTCCACTCAGACTTTCGGAACCAGTCTGGCTACTTCAACCCTCTTAAGGGAGAGGCCTTCCCGATAAATTGGTTGATAATCGTGTCAAAATTATAAGGGATTTTGGTACCGTAGAGGACAACCACTATGTCTCAAATGTAATAATTGAGGGGTGTTATTGGAACACCTATCCCCTCAATTCTACCTAACTACAAAATTCTTTTAAGTGCTCCCCAAGTGGGGTTAAAAGTTTGTTGAGTTTAAGGTAAATTTTAAGGCTCAGTTTAAATTATGTGGCAGAGTGGGTGCAAATGTGGTATTTAAACTGAAATTGATTTTCCTCGCTTGGGCGACTGATTACAAATGAAAGAAAAGACGCTTCCAGTTTTGCAAAAAATAAAGGTGTTTTTGAAATGTAAATGCTTGGAAAGACTATTCAAAAATAATGCATCTTTGAAATAATTTGAAGGAAAGCAAATAACATAAATATTTCAAGAAATAAATGGATCTTTAAAAGTTGCTTGGGCAAAGTATCGAGCAAATAAACAGTAAAACCTTGATCTAAATAAAATGCAGAAAAATTTCTCTTTCAATTACTGAAAATTTTTAAAAAGACTTTTAATGGAGCATTCTAAATAGTAAAAGATTTAATGTGGCTGTAAAAAATGCAGAAAAATTGATGCTGTAAAATATGCTAAATGGGCAGAAAATACAGCAAAAATAATTTTCAAAAAATTGGTCGAATTAAAAAAAATTGCATCGCGGGTTTTGGGAAAAAAGCCGCGATGTGCAGCGCGGGTTTCGGCCGCGCAGTCGCAATGTGCAGCGCGGGTTTTGGCCGCGAAGCCACGATGTGCAGCACGGGTTTCGGCCGCGAAGCTGCGATGTGAAGCGCAGGTTTAGTTCACACAGTCGCGATGTGCAGCGCGGAAAATGGTCGCGAAGCTGCGATGTGCAACGCGTAAAATCTCTGCGCGGAAAAAAGCCGCGAGGTTGCGATGAGCCGCGCGACTGTCGGGCGAAAAACTGCGAGGCGAAAGCCAAAAAATGGACGCTGAAAAACGAACCCGAAAATGGAAATTTCAGGCTGTTAATTGCAATAGAAGGGGCCAAGATTTAGAACAGCAATGGATCTATTGTCTAGGATGGCAGATCTATGAATAAAAATGATTAAAACTAAGAAAAACTAAGATCTAAAGCAAAAAACTGAGATCTAAGAATTCGAAGCCAGCGGAGTCACCAAAAACTGTTGGCTTGGTTTTGCAACCAAGCTTTGTGCAATGGGAACCTATCAACAATGTGATAGCAGTTTCAATATTGAAAGCAAAAAACAATTATAAATCTAAACCTAACATGTGCATATAACAATAAACTTGAAAAGATTTAAGAACAAGAACAAGAAACAAAATAAAAAATGACTTTTGTATTATACTACCTCAAATGGTGAGGATGTTGTGGTGTTGAGCAGCTCCAAGGGTGAGATGCTCCAGGCTCCAATGGTCTCTTCTCCAAGATTGCTACAATGGTCAAGAACTCATGAGATATTTTGACAGCATGAGGATAGGATGATGGATGGATGGAAAGTGAGGAGCCCCTACCAACTTTTTATAGTTTTTGGTGGTGGGGAATACCATTATGGTTTTGAGGAAACCAATGGTATTGACCAACATAGTTTAAGTACTTTTTCCCTCCTTTTTCCTTTTTTGAATATTTTGAATATTTTTATTCCCTTTTTAATATTTTTGGGAATTCTGGACCCTTTTTGAGGGTTTTTTTTATGCTTTTTGAGGAAAAATATTCATTTTGAGGGGAAAATGGGGGTGTATTATGGTCTTTTGGTGACCTTTTGATGGCTTTAGAGGCTCAAATGGTGGAAAAGTGGACAAATGGGTCATGTGAATAAGGAAATGAGCTAGTGAGCACTTTTTGGGTGTTAACAATTGTTCACTTTGGCTATGTATTTCTACTTCCTCTTTCTTTTGTTGTTGTGCTGATTCTTTCCTTTGTATATGTATTTCTGCTTCCTTTTCCTGGGTTGTAATTTTGATAGAAGTAGGTGCATGGTTGCCCTTTATTTTTTTGTGCATCTCTTTCGCATTGTTGACCCTTTGATATATTTCCTCATCTGCCAGGAAATGATCTGATTATTCAAAAGTGATTTTGCAAGAAGCACAATGTTTAACCACTTTACTTTTGTTGTCGTTTCTTACAAAAAGTATAGTTCCGAAGTGAAAAGCTTCCTAGTTGGAAATGAAGGCTTCAACAACTCTAATTTTTTGGAACTTGTATGCACCAATGTTGAATGGTATAGGTGGGTAAGATGATTTTTTTTTTAGATGGAGAAAGTCACCAATTCCATTGATGAAGACTTGTCATATGGCTTCTTTATGCACAATGAAATTTGTAGCATACTTGGGAAGTAGATAAGGAGGTTTAGTGCCCCCATACATCCGTATGTATGTTCCTTCTAATGAGAAGTAGTAGTTGCCGTACTCACCTATTACATCCAAGGCATTGTGTGACAAACAATTTGGTTTTTATTGAAGAGCAACCAATAAAGGGGCATGATTATTTCTTCGCATATTACTTTGTAATACCCTTGATATCGATGAGCCCAATTTATTTGGTATGCTACATGAAGGGGAGTCTTAGTCCATTGCCAAGTACATCCCAACTTAGGAAAATGATTCTTGACTAATATACAATCAATGAGGTAAGAAGACATGAAATATGCTGCTTTCTGTTGTGAAAGGTCGGGTTGAGCTGTAGCAATGTTGGACGCCATACTATCTGATATTATATCTTCCCAATTGAATACTGTACCATGTGTAGCAATGTGGTAGATCAATGGAACCCAACTGAGTTTATAGCTGTTTCCGTTTGGTAGGCTGAAGATTCTGTTCAACATTAGGACTATGATTCGGTAGGGGGTCCTTGGTAGGCCGGGTTGCTGCCTTGTGAAGGGCATACCTCTTAATGTTTTGGTAAACCATTGATTCCTCGATGTTTGCATCTGGTATTTTTCCATCTCTGATAGCTGTGTATAGGTCACCCCATTTGAATTCTGGGGTGGCCCTTGTGATGGGTTTGGTGTCTTCAAACATTGTTTCAATTGGTATAATTGGAGTTGTTTCTACGTTAGGCTCAATCTACTTGCCCTTCTTATTGTTGTCTTTTTTAATCATACCTGATGTGAAAACATAAAGGGTGAATAGTGAGGAACTTGACATGTGTATAAGGGATATAATATTGAATATTGAGCAACTAAGAAGTGGTTAAACAACAATTGAAAGTTGATGTTGTCCGGCATAGGTATGGCGTGCAAGGAAAGGCACATGGCCCTTAACAGGTTCTATTAGTGTTATATAAATGTATATGCTAGAATCTTCTTTACATAACATAGAAAAAGCAAGTTGAGAAGATTGAATGCCAAATACAATTTGGCCTACACGTAAGTGTTTGCATTGCTGAATTGTATAAATTTTTTTTGTTGTTCTAATTATTTTTTGCTTGCACTCCTAATCACTCTTATTTATTCAATTGGAATTAATTCAGGTTGTATTGGACAACCTGAATCACTGTATCAACACAAAGTTGCCAGAGTGCTGACGCGTCACTGTGTTATGCAACTATTAGTAGAGAATTTTATAAATGTGAATTTGATAATTTTGTTCAATCTTATATGAGTAGTTGTTTTTCAATCCATACAATTAATTGAAAACAATAGCCATTGTCATAGATAGGGACTAATAACAAAGAAAAAGAGGAATTAAAAAAAAGGGTCTTTAGTAATCATTGACCATACATTAAGTATAACCCATAATTGAAAATGTGACCTCTCAACCATTCCTATTATTACACTTCAACATCAACATTTTGTATTTTATTAATAAAGTACAACTTTCAACAATTATAAACGTACAGTGATTATGAAGAACATGAACAAATTTAAATCACTCATCGAGAGAAGCAAGGTGATGTACAACCCAATATGGGGGAGACTTCTTTACCCAGTTGCGGAACCATGTTTCTATTGTGTTTTAGCGAGTTTCTATCTTTAGATAGATTGCATTTAACATTAAGTGGTGAAGATCCAATCTAATGCTTTCTCTTCATGGCTTCTTAACCATGTTCAAGGAGGATGTTGTGCATAAGGCCAACTTTATGTTGACGCTCTCACTTCTTTTCAACTATGGTCAACCATGATTTCTAATTGGATATACACACACCAACTCTCACTTGTATTTGCATTAGGTGTTTATAAACCTATTCTTATGTTATATTCAAGTTTCCTTTTGAGTTTCTCTCTATGATATGAACTTTGAATGAGTATCCATAAACCCACGCCACTATTGTATTTGAGCACACTTGGTCATATTCAAGCTCTTAAAAAACTATTAAATGGAATGATAAAAACATTTAGATTAATTAATTAAAAAGGAAAAATATAAATATTTTTGGAATTTTTTAACATAAAATCATTATGATAAGTTAAAAAAAAAATAAAAAATTATTAATTATGAATTGTGTTTAGGTTGATATGATATTTTTTACTAATGAAAATATTTAATATTTAAAAGAAGAAAAAAATTAATGATTATCTTAAAATAAAATGAGAAAATTTTAATATGAATAAAATTGTAATGTAAAAACTAAATAAAAATGTAAAAAAACAAAAGAAAAAGTATTATTATGAAATAAAATTGTAATATAAAAAATTTTGAAACAAAATTTCTTAAAAAGAAAATAGAAATATATGAGAAGAGAATAATATTAATGTAAATTATAAATTATATTTTTTTGAATATTATATTAATTTAATATAAATTATAATTTTAGATTTTAATCATTTAAATGTTTCTAACTGTATATACAAATTTTTATTTTAAAATTTGAAATTTTAATAAAGTTTAATTTAAGTTTATTATTAATTTAGATTATCATATTAATTTTTGTAAAGATATTTTTATAAAAAAATCATGAATTACATTTCTAATATTAACAATATGCAATTGAACATTAAGATGTATTGATATTGTATATCAATTCGTACACTAAGTTAAATCTAAGTTATCACAATATGTTATATTCTTAGACTCAACAATAAATGCTTATTTATAATAATAATCTATTAAGTTTAGAGAGGTGTACATATCATATTTCTTCTCGATCTGAACCTATAATTTAAAGAAAAAACACATGTTCTTAACCATTAGATCGGTGTACAAAACAATATATATATTTTTGCAAAACTATCATATTTCTTTTAGATTTGAAAAACACATGTTCTTAACCATTAGATCGGTGTACAAAACAACACACACACACACACACACACACACACACACACACACACACACACATATATCTATATTTCTACAAAACCATAAAATTGAATTAAATAAGAGAAGAACTTGACCACTTTTTTACATACCCAACCATATATATCAACTTCGACCAAAACGGGAACGACCATCTTTTTACATGTTACATCGACCAAAATATAAAGTGACCTTAATAAAATGTTGAGCTCGACCGAATGTAGATACCGACCATATGATGTATCGACTCAACTACAAGTCCGACCATGTTATATCGACCATATTTTTAAGTAATAACCCAACCATTTACAATTCTGACCATTTTTGTGTCGACCACCCCAACCACATAATTAAAAGTCGACCAATTTTTAAAGGCTCGACCAACTCGACCATTTCAATATCAACCATTTTTACAGACTCGACCAATTACAACATCGACGAGACCTTTACAAACACACTTGGCCCACAAATATAGAAAAACATATCGACCATAAAAATGATATCAAGTGAAATTATTCATCGACCAGTCATCTTTTGTAAGCACGTGTTCAAACAATCGAAAAGAATGCATGTATGTGAGCCATGCGTGACAGCAAGTCCCGACCACACATGATGAAATCGTAGGCAAAGTCGAATAGTTCCATCGTCGACGTCGACGACTAATCAAGTCGACGAGCAGTCAATTAAATTGAGAAAATAGTTGTATTGTCGATGGAACCAAGCCTCTCCTCTCCTTCAATCAACTCTTTTGAATCTCTGGCCGACAACTTCTGGAAATAGTTGTGAGATGGATGGAAATAAACAGTCTACGTGTCTACCGATTCTTTTAGCAATAAATAGTTGATCATTACTTTTAGGTAATTTCTATGATTAACAACATTTTCCAAAATTATCGCTTGATGCTTAATAACTTATCTGATTAACAACAATACATGGTTGTGGTCGGATTTATTTTTATTGCAGTCGGCACCCAACAGAGTCACGGAATCATCGGTTAAACCCTGGTAGAATCCATTTGCATATACTGTCTTATATTATGCTCCTTGAATAATATATCAACTTTTGTAAATAAAATAAGGGTTGTGCTCCAAAAATTCGTCAAATAGTAGTACATTACATGCGATACAACCAACCAACAAAATGAATGGACTGTGTAGTCGGGCGAGACTGGTCGAGCATACTCTCTGCCAAAATAAGTCGACGAGAAATCGAAAGAATGCAATCGATCAAAATTTTTCTTTTGGTGTGGCTTCATTACAGAATGATCATTTTCTATGCATGAACCAGTCGGTTATCGGCTGACTGCATCAATTGATCCCGACCAATAGGATTCTAGTCGATAACATGCTTTCTTTGCTGTTTTTATTTTTGAAGTCGTTGGCAGACTATAGAGATAATGATTTGAACAACCATCGTGCAACCAACAACATACCATTTATCATGAAGACTTCGGTGGTCGGTAGCCAGGACAATCGACGAGTATTACTAACCGATAGTAGGCGGGCACATGAGGAATGCTTAACTACATGACTTATTGGTCGAACTTCTCACAAACAAAATTGTAATTGAAACCAGATAGGTTGATAGTCGACTCCTTCATTGAGATGGCTTGAATGTGGTCGCTTGAATCAGTGGATTGTAATAGAAATTACTTGCTAGTGAATAACCTTTGCAATGTGTTAGCTTCTCCATTCTTCAAGTAATCGACGAAATCCATTATCGATGAAATTTGTTTGATAACTCAGGACAATCGACGAGTATTACTAAGCGAGAGTAGGTGGGAACATGAGGAGTGCTTAACCACATGACTTATTGGTCGAAATTCTCACAAACAAAATTGCAATTGAAACCAGATAGGTCGATAGTTGACTCCTTCGTTGAGATGGCTTGAACGTGGTTGCTTGAATCAATGGATTGTAATAGAAATTGCTTGCTAGTGAATAACCTTTGCAATGTATTAACTTCTCCATTCTTCAAGTAATCGACATAATCCATTATTGATGAAATTTGTTTGATAACTTAGTACTCCAACTTACTCCAGTCGGATAGTGATATAGTCGGCAGCCTTTCTGGGTGAAAACTTCCATCGCTTTGGTCGACTTTTATTGATCTACGCCAAAGTCTTTATCGTTCTTCTTACATGGGTTTTATAAAATACCGTGTGAAAAATTGGGAAAAAACAACCATGTAAACAGCTAGACCTGTGACTTGTGAGGACTTTAGTTAATCCTCCCAACTGTCGAAGGTTGCCGAATCCGTCGAAGTGTTGTATGTGTGCCGAACTCGAAACTTGTCGAACCGAAACCTGTCGGGGTTGGTCGAGTTGAAACTTGTCGAACCTAAACCTGTCGGGATTGTTCGAGTCAAGACTTGTCGAAGTCAGAGCAGGTTTAAGCACAGTGTAGTAGACGCTAACCCCAGAGGCGGCTGCGACGTTTTTTGGCAGCCGCTGCTAGCCATCTGCATGAGGCTTGCTTGGCTGCGACTTCAAAGTTTAGGGTTGGTGCTGAAGCCACCGACAATAGAAATGATGAGATTAGAAGACTAATAGAAATCCTTCTAAAGGTTAAGAAGAAGAATTTGGTTCTCGAAGGGGAGAAGGTCTCATCCAACAGATTTGGGATGCTATTGAGTTGGATGAGCGTGAGATTCTGGCAGCTCAGCTAAATCGGCTCAAGAGCCTCTTACTCAATATCAGAAATCGATTCCAAGATAGCATGCCCTCGGAAAACGTGAGAGACTGTTTGCGAAGGATTCAAATTGAAGTCGGAAAGGGGAAACAATTGATTGTTGTCTCACAATCGGCGCATAAAACTCTTCATTCCCTCCTTTGCAGGCGTAACCTCTCTGGACAAGTCAGAAAATGGAAGACAAGTTTTAATGAAGTCTTTAAAGAGCTTCAAATTGACTTTTCTTTGATTAATAAAGCTCTAGATATTGTCTCTTTTGCACAGCAAGAGGGAGAAGTATCAGTGCAAGACACGGACTCTGCACAGCAAGAGGGAGAAGTATCAGTGCAAGACATCAAGAGGGAAAGGTATTACTGAAAGACAAACACGAACCAGGCAATGATTCAATATAGTACGACGACACCATCCACGTGGCAGGATTCCATTTGCTCTATGAGCGAGGAATCTCACCGACGTGGAGCTTATGCTTCTCTGCGGTGAAACGCCTACAGCGTAAAAATGGAGGTCTAACTGATTTTGGTGATCATGGCTGTTGTATAGATCATAGTTATGAATATTTTTTTTATATATTTATGATTTGTTTTAAATAATGTTAGAGGGTTGTGATGATAGTTTCTTTTTACATCATTACGGGTGATGTGAAAAAGATTGATGGTGATTATAGAACTTAGTTATTTAAATACTAATTTTATAACATTAAATTTATTAAAATATTTTAAAACAGTTTAAATTAAGTTATCAAAAATAGAAAAATAAATAAATAGTCTTTTTAATATCAAAATACATTTCTTACCAAAAAATGTTATCCAAATTAAACATTTTAAAATATATTTATAATAAAATTCAATATATCATAAATATAATATTCAAAATGTTAAGTTATAAATTTTCAAACTAAATATTTTAATATATATTTATAATCAAATTCAATATATCATAAATATAATATTCAAAATGTTAAGTTATAATTTTTCAAACTTTATCATAAAATATAATATCCAAAAATTATTCTCACTTTTTCTTTCTTTCCTAAAAGCGCTTTTCTTAAAAGTGTAAGAATCTGATAGTAGAGTCTGATGAGTCCAATATGAATTTAAAGACTAAGAGAATCTCATTCTATAGTATGACAAGTCCTTATCATGCGTGGAGTGTTTTCAACCATCATTATTATTTTTGTTTTATATTATCATATACATCAAGCGTGGAGTATTTTCGTGTTCAATTAATAATTAATAAATAAACATTTTTATCTGAAAATAAATGAATAATCATGATCCACGTAGCATTTAGATCTTGAAATTGAGAAATGATCATTCCTTTTGTTGCTTACCTTTCAAAACCAAAACCTACCCTTCAAATATTCCGGGAGTTTGACACATTTTCACATCATATTTTATAATAAAAGTTTTATTTTAGTTAAATTTTAGGAGTGCTGTGTTCTTTATTTAAATAGTTTTAAAATTTTGAATTGTAGGTATAGCTTACGTTGTTTTATAAAATTTTGGAAGTTTTAGGTGTACTCAAAATTTATGGAGATTTTAAATAGATTCAAAATTTATAGAAGAATTTAGTAAAATTGTTTTTGACATTTTGATCCATAAAATTATGGTATCTATTCGATATCATATAGTACCACGACCATGCATGTAGGTCCGGTGAAGATCTTAAGACCACGTGAATCCAAGTGTAAACGTATCGATGCCAACATGATATATGAACCAATAGTTTCCGTCGGGAAATCTCCAGGTAGCAGCATCTACACTCCAAAGCATTATTTTATCTCCATTCATAAGAGAGGAACAATCTATTGAGAAGCTTGAACACGTTAGGTCAATTACTCATACTACGGGACCACGAGACCTATATTTCCTACTTCTCCTTTCTAATTTGTAACGTAATCTGGATATGCAAAGGGTAAGGTAAGTTCCACAAGGTGCCAAATAAAGTAGAGAAAGTGGAAAAGACATATGTCGTACATAAAAAAAACATTAAAATGTAAATTTAAATACATAGAGAAAGCAACCACATGTTACCTTTTTTTTTCACAAGAAAAAGATTATACTTTATAAAAGAAGTATAAAAGTACAATACACTGGGTAGAATACCCAAAATAATACTCAAACCGTTCGCCAAAAGTACTAAGACCATCCCAGGTCTCTCAAGAACAACAACCAAAGCCAAGTCAGAACATAAAAACAACGGGATATACCAATCCCCCAATGGTTCCACAATATAACAAATGACCAAAAGTGAAAGTACTGAGATAAAACTGAGGAGAATATACCAATAGACCCGTGTCTAGGGTCTAGACAAGGAACCACCAAAAAACTAAATGAAACACTAAACAAAAATAATGTTCCAAAATCCTCGAGAAGGTGACATGGAACCCTCCAGGATCTCATAATAAATCTTTCCAGCAGTCGCCACAAGTCCACGACGGGAGAGAGAATCTGCCATAGTATTGTGTTCCCGATATATATGGATGATAGATGACTGAGGACAAAGGACGAGAAGAATCATAGTCTTCTCCATCCAAGATGATAGTGCCAAAGCATTTATAGATGCTTCAGAGTTTGCCCAATTCACAATGATCAACGAATCCCCCGCAGCCTGCTCCAAGACAATATTAGCCTTTGAAGATAAATATAAAACGAGCCATAATGCCAAACGTTCCCCTTTTGTATTGGTACCATCACCACCATGAAACCAAAGCTTGATCTGATCCCCATTAGTGAGTTCAATAAACGCCCCAGCCCCATAGTGACCCGAAGCAACCTCTCGAATTGAGCACGATTGCCAGAACAGAGTAGTCGAGGCGGCCAAAGGTCACGAACAACAATCGAAGGAACCCCACGCAGAGAACAACCATATTCAGTTGAGAGGGAATGAACATAACAGGCAACTCAGCTAGCCTCCGAGTTAATATTTTCAAATATAACACGGTTCCTAAACTTCCATATCGCCCATGATAATAAATAGGCCAAAACTCCCAGCTGCTTGTTGTGCGTAAATATACATTTAAACCATTGCTTAATGGAGGAATCCCAACCAGTATTGATAAGAGAAAATGGATCGCCAAGATAACTACATACTTTCACAGTGAATGGACACATAACGAAAAGGTGAAAAAGTGTCTCAACTTCTTGAAGACAGAGTGAGCAAATACTTGGACCAGAAAATCCCCATTTATCAATATTACTCCAAATCAGAATCTTCTCCTCCAGTAGAAGCCATATAAATATCCTAACTTTAGGGGGAATACACCAATTCCATGTTAAGTTTTAAACCAAATAGACAAGCAAGATCTCTGATAGAAACACAATCACAAGATAGACACACAATATATCCTGGGAAACCCTCATGGGGTAGAAAACCCAGTAAAGCTTTCCTCAATAAGATGATCAACCAAAATACAAGATGTGCTCCTTCCTTCTAAGACTCCTTAGCAGATCTCCCAGACAAGTGCGCACTCTTCCACAAGTGAGTGAGTGATCTAATGAGGAGTTCACCTCCTCTATTTATACTTGACTCTCAACTGACTAAAAGACCTGTTGGGGCCGACCTCACCTGGAGAAGTCTAATAACCCCTAAAATATAACTACAGGGCCGACCCACACATGGTGGGTCTAATAACCCTCGTTAATACTAACCCTCGGAGGAATAAACATCTCCGGATACATAATAGGGTTACCTCGGAGGGATGAAACATCTCCGGAATAATAAAGTACAAATATAATATTCTTTGAAGTTACAATATTCAACACTCCCCCTTAACGAGAAGGATATTATAACAGCATCTGCAGGAGCAAGGAGTCACTACACATGATACATCTATAAATCATCGGAAGCTTTCTTCAATTTGTCTTCATCAGTAACTCAAACAGTTACTGGTACATCACTGTCAACATCAACATCAACATCACGATCAGCAACATCATTATCACACGATCAGCAACATCGTCATCACACGATCAGCAGCATCGTCATCACACGATCAGCAGCATCGTCATCACACGATCAGCAGCATCGTCATCACACGATCAGCAGCATCGTCATCACACGATCAGCAGCATCGTCATCACACGATCAGCAGCATCGTCATCACACGGTCAGCAGCATCGTCATCACACGATCAGCAGCATCGTCATCACAAGTATCCTACCGATACATCATCAATACAATCACTTTCTTGGAGACCACTCGTCTACGGATCAATTCAGGGACCGAAGTCCGGGGATGATACAATCCCCATCACGTACATTTTGAACTATCAGTTCCGGGATGATGCAATCCCCATCACGTACATTTTGAACTATCAGTTCCGGGATGATGCAATCCCCATCACGTACATTTTGAACTATCAGTTCCGGGATGATGCAATCCCCATCACGTACATTTTGAACTATCAGTTCCGGGATGATGCAATCCCCATCACGTACATTTTGAACTATCAGTTCCGGGATGATGCAATCCCCATCACGTACATTTTGAACTATCAGTTCCGGGATGATGCAATCCCCATCACGTACATTTTGAACTATCAGTTCCGGGATGATGCAATCCCCATCACGTACATTTTGAACTATCAGTTCCGGGATGATGCAATCCCCTATCACGTACATTTTGAACTATCAGTTCCGGGATGATGCAATCCCCTATCACGTACATTTTGAACTAAGGTCCAGGGACGATGCAGTCCTATCCTCTATTCTCGGAGACCTCACGTCTACGGCTCTCTTTAGGACTGAAAGTCCAGGGATGATCCAATCCCCTCAAGTCCACCAAGGACTTCATTCTCGGAGACCTCTCGTCTACGGCTCTCTTTAGGACTGAAAGTCCAGGGATGATCCAATCCCCTCAAGTCCACCAAGGACTTCATTCTCGGAGACCTCTCGTCTACGGCTCTCTTTAGGACTGAAAGTCCAGGGATGATCCAATCCCCTCAACTGTCCACTAAGGACTTCATTCTCGGAGACCTCACGTCTACGGCTCTCTTTAGGACTGAAATTCCAGGGATGATCCAATCCCCTCAACTGTCCACTAAGGACTTCATTCTCGGAGACCTCACGTCTACGGCTCTCTTTAGGACTGAAAGTCCAGGGATGATCCAATCCCCTCAACTGTCCACTAAGGACTTCATTCTCGGAGACCTCACGTCTACGGCTCTCTTTAGGACTGAAAGTCCAGGGATGATCCAATCCCCTCAACTGTATTCTCATCCATACAGGTACAATCATGTATCACATCAAAACATGTATACATCACATCAAAACATGTGTACATCAAAACATGTATACATCACATCAAAACATGTGTACATCAAAACATGTATACATCACTTAATCAACACATGTACACATCACATCAAAACATGTGTACATCAAAACATGTATACATCACTAATCAAAACATGTACACATCACATCAAAACATGTATACATCACTAGCATGTATATCAAAACAAAACATGTATACATCAGACATGTATTCTCACTAATACATCATATCAAATCATGTATATATCTAGCATAAACGATATGTAAGAGTTCTAAATCTAAATAATTGTAAGTAGCTAACAAAACAGAAAATAAGTGACAGAAATACTATACTACTCCCCCTTTCGAGGAGGGTCCTTCTGGACTATACCAAGCTTGTCTCGGAAGTACTCAAACTTCACTCGAGACAGAGGTTTAGTCAAGATATCAGCAACCTGATCCTCAGTGCTTATATACTCGAGCTTGATGGCTCCTCTCTGCACCATGTCTCGTATATAGAAGTAACGGATCTCAATGTGTTTTGACTTATCATGGAACACAGGATTTTCAGTCATCTTAATGCAGCTTTGATTATCACACATAATCACAGTGGGATCCATTTCTAAGTCAAAGATTCCAGATAAGAGTTTCCGAAGCCACACCGCTTCACAGCTGGCAGAGCAAGCAGCTATATATTCTGCTTCAGCGGTACTGAGGGCCACACTAGATTGTTTCTTGCTGAACCAGGAGATCATGGCAGATCCAAGACCATAACATCCACCTGAAGTACTTTTTCTGTCTGAGACACTACCTGCCCAATCAGAATCTGAGAAACCATGCAACTTGAGTTCATTGTCTCCAAGATAGTAAAGGCCAAAGTCCACTGTACCTTTTAGGTACCTCATGATATGCTTTGCAGCTATAAGGTGAACCTTTCTAGGTTCTACTTGAAACTGACTTAGGGTATTAACAGCAAAGCATATATCAGGCCTAGTATTTGTCAAGTACATCAATGATCCAATGATTTGTCTATATAGGGTTATGTCCACTAGTTCTGATGAATCATTAGCTAGCAGTTTTAGGTTGGAGTCCATGGGAGTGGTCATAGCTTTACACTCCAACATATCAAATCTTTTGAGGATCTCCACAGTATACTTACCTTGATTTAGAAAGATCCCTTTTGGCTCTTGCCACACTTCTAGGCCTAAGAAGTAGTGCATTAATCCGAGATCTTTCATTTCGAATTCTGAAGAAAGCTTCTTCTTGCTTTCAATGATTTGTTTCTCATTTCCTGTTAGAAATAGATCATCTACATATAATAGCAATATAACAGGTTCATCATTCATTACTTTAAGATAGAGATTGGGGTCAGCTTTACTTTTGGTAAAGCCCATGCTTAATAAGAAACTGTCAATTCTTCCATACCAAGCTCTGGGAGCTTGCTTCAAACCATATAATGCCTTCTTCAGTTTGCATACATGGGTCCTTCCGTCTTTGACCTCAAAACCTTGAGGTTGTTCTATGTATACTTCTTCTTCAATTACACCATTCAGGAAGGCTGTCTTAACATCCATTTGATGCAATTTCCATTTCATCATGGATGCAAGTGCCATGATAGTTCTAATTGAAGTATACCTAGCGACAGGTGCAAATGTTTCTTCATAGTCAATTCCTTCCTTCTGAGAGAATCCTCTGGCAACAAATCTTGCCTTGTATTTTTCAATGCTACCATCTGCAGCATGTTTTATCTTGAAAATCCATTTGGAAGAAACCACACTTTTATCTTTGGGTTTGGGGACTATATCCCAAACATCATTTTTCATTATTGACTGATATTCTTCTGTCATTGCTTCTACCCATTCTTTCTTCTGAACTGCCTCTTCATAGCTGGTAGGTAGTTGATCCACAAGATCACACATCAAGGCCATATAGTTGGACACTAGTTTTGGTTTCTTCCTTTCTCTAGTGGAGCCTTCGGGGGCACCATATCTTTCAGCTCCTTGAATAATATCTCTAGCCCATGCTGGTCTTCTTTTCCTAGATAATTCTGCTACAGGAGGTTCTTGTGGTTCCACCATGTCATGATCCTCTGGTGTATCTTCTTTAGGGACATGAACAGTCTCTGAGATTTTGGGAGATGTATCTTCTTCATAAACTTCTTCAAGTTGACACTTTCTGGATTTCTTGAGAGCTGCTTCCTCATCAAAGGTTACATCTCTACTTATTTCTATATGATGGAAACCTGGTATGAAGATTCTGAAGGCTTTGGAAGTTTCACAATAACCAACAAACATTCCCTTCTTACCTGAGGGATCCAACTTGGTTCTCTTTTCTTTTGGAATGTGGATGTACACAGGACACCCAAATATTTTAAGATGGCTTACTTCAGGCTTCTTACCTGTAAACACTTCTTCTGGAGTTTTGAATTCAAGAGCACTGTGAGATAATCTATTTTGCACATAAACTGCTGTCTTGGCTGCTTCAGCCCATAGATACATGGGAAGATCTTGGTCATGTATCATAGTCTTCACAGCTTCCATGATGGTTCTATTTTTCCTTTCTGCAACCCCATTTTGTTGGGGATTGTAGGGAGTGGTTAGCTCTCTCTTGATTCCAGCTTCTTTACAAAATTCTTCAAACTCTTTTGAAGTATATTCTCCACCATTGTCTGTCCTGAGAATCTTGATTTTCTTATCTGAGAGATTCTCTATTAAGGCCTTGAATTCTTTGAACTTTCCAAAGACTTCATTCTTACCTTTTAGAAAGTAAATCCAAGTTTTACTTGAATGATCATCAATGAATGAAAGATAGTATTCAAAACCACTTAGAGAGGTGGTGGGCATTGGACCACATACATCTGAGTGTATTAACTCCAAGATACCCTTAGTCTTTGTTTCACTCTTCGGAAAGGGGTTCTTGACATTCTTGCCTTTCTTACATCCTTTACATGAGCCATCATGATCAACCTTTAAATCTGGTAGTCCTATGACCACCTTGATTACATAAGGTAAGGCTTTGTAGTTGATGTGAGCTAGTCTTCTATGCCATAGCTCACTGGGGCTGGAGGTTTCATGAACAAGAGCAGCTTCCGAAAAACCCTTGAGTTTATATAAACCTCCTTCCTCTTCACCAATAACAATTGCATCCTTAATGGTTTTGCCTTTGGACCACATTAACACTTGTCCATCAATGAAAGCAACTCTGTAGCCTTTCTTGTCCAAAGCTGAGATTGAAAGCAAATTCTTCTTCAATCCTGGAACATATAGAACTTCCTTCATCTTCATGGGAGTTCCAGAATCGAGTTTGTAGTTTGCTTCACCAATTCCCTTAATGGTATATTGATAGTCATCTCCTAGAGATACCTTTTGGGGAGAAGTCTTTTCTTCAAGTTTTGAGAGAGTCCTTTTCTGTCCTGTCATGTGCTTTGAAGCACCACTGTCAATAAGCCATGTACCTTCTTCAGGGGTTATGGATCCAGAGAGTGCGGAGAAGAGAACATATTCTTCTGCATCTTCTTCTGTATTTCTCCTTGTCCTTCTTTTGGAGAAGGTCCTTTCTTCTTCCTCCCCTTCATCTCTAGGCCTTTTATTGTGAGACCTTTCTTCCTCAACTTCTTCTTCTTCACTGTCATCTTCTGCAAGATGTGCTTGGTGTCTTTTGTAGTAAGAACCCTTCTTCTTTTGTAGAGGACAATCTTTAGCAATGTGTCCTAATTTGTGGCAAGAATAGCACTGGAAGGAAGAGTAATCCCTTCTTTGAGTAGATCCTCTTTTCTTCTTAAATCTGTGAGGAGGATGAGACTCCTTGTGACTACCCTTCTTGGAGTAGGATTGACTCCTTCTTCTTTTGGTGTGTGTGGCCAAGGCTTGGTCATCTTCTTTGAGTAGGGATTCTCTATTTGCAACCCTAGCCTCCTCTTGCACACAATCCTCCCAAACTACATCAAACTTCATACTTTCTTTTCTGGCACACATAGTTTGAATGAATGACTCCTAAGGTCTAGTGAGACCATTTAGAGCTGTCATCACAAGTTCATCCTCATCAAGAGTATCACCAATGGCATCTAGTTGCTCTTTGATTAGAGAGACTCTTGAGAAGTAGTCTTGAATGGATTCTCCTTTGTGCATCTTGGTACTCTTCAACTGAGTCCTTAGATTCATCTTCCTATTGATGTTCTTCCCTTCATACATTCTTCCTAGGGCATCATACATTTCTTTTGGAGTCTTCTTGGAAGCCACTTGGGGAATCAAGTGGTCTTTAATAGAATCTGCTATGATTCTCTTTGCCCTAATCAAATCCTTCCTGTGTTTTTCTTTGGCTTCATCTTCTTCTGGTTCTGCAACTTCCTCCTTGATATAATGAGCAAGATCATTCTCTTCAAGAATGAGACCAATTCTGTATTTCCATGCCCGGAAATTTTCTATGCCTTCTAGCTTGTCTTCAAGCTTAGTATTTGGAGCCATCTTCTCTTGGGGGAGTCCAAGAGACAGAGTAGACTAACTTGGAAAGTTACTTTTCACTTTTCCGGAAACTGAAACAAAATTTTATCGCACTTTTGGTAGAATTAGGGTTTGCAATTCCCGGAGTTCTACCCAACCAAAAAGTTCGATCTATAGCTTAAAAGAATGCTCTTGATAAGGGCTATCCAACCATGTAAACAGAAATAAAAAATTCCAACTTTTTTCTGAAACCAAAATCTGACGTATCGCACTTTTGGTAGAATTAGGGTTTGCAATTCCCGGAGTTCTACCCAACCAAAAAGTTTGATCTAGGGCTTAAAAGAAAGGTATTGATGAGGGCTATCCAGCCATGCAACCAAAAATCAATAATACCAACTTTGGGCTGAAACCCTAACTTCACCAAAGAGAGAGAGAGATGATCTTACCTTGTGAAAGATGTCCTATTCAGTCTAGCTCTGATACCATGTTAAGTTTTAAACCAAATAGACAAGCAAGATCTCTGATAGAAACACAATCACAAGATAGACACACAATATATCCTGGGAAACCCTCATGGGGTAGAAAACCCAGTAAAGCTTTCCTCAATAAGATGATCAACCAAAATACAAGATGTGCTCCTTCCTTCTAAGACTCCTTAGCAGATCTCCCAGACAAGTGCGCACTCTTCCACAAGTGAGTGAGTGATCTAATGAGGAGTTCACCTCCTCTATTTATACTTGACTCTCAACTGACTAAAAGACCTGTTGGGGCCGACCTCACCTGGAGAAGTCTAATAACCCCTAAAATATAACTACAGGGCCGACCCACACATGGTGGGTCTAATAACCCTAGTTAATACTAACCCTCGGAGGAATAAACATCTCCGGATACATAATAGGGTTACCTCGGAGGGATGAAACATCTCCGGAATAATAAAGTACAAATATAATATTCTTTGAAGTTACAATATTCAACATTCCAAACGGACACATGCCACCACTGACTAGTCCAAGACGAATGTGAGCAGATTGCCAAATAAGCCTGTTGAGCAGAGATCGATCCATCATTTGTGTTCCACGATTAGAGGAGGCGGTCATCCCCAGCCCCGATCCGAATATTTGCATGATACAAATCCAGGATATATGAATACCATTCGGCAGCCAAAGACCCCACCAATCCTAGCTGAGATGCATTCAACCAGGTATTAAAGACACCGACGGCCTGTTATATACCAAAATGTGGTTAAGTCTGTAATATCCCCTACTTCTGAGATGAAATAATAATAGGGACGATAGTTTAAATGTTTTAGGCCCGCCCACGATAGGGTCCCGGTCTTCCCGAATCAGGCTATGCCGACCATCCCCCAGATACCAAGCCAACCATTCAACCACCATTGGAAAGGATGAGAGAAGTCCAACCTAGATGTTTGAAACATCCTTATGGGATTTACATCTAGATCTAATCCATTGAACCGTAGATAATTTACCAAAATATTTGTCCTTGATGATGCCACCCCAAACACAAGCAACATATAATGCACGCCACATGCTTTTAGCCAAAAGTGCAGTGGAGAAAGAGAAGATGTTCTTTAAGGCCCATCCACCCTGAGCATATGGCCTTTCCAACTTTTTCTAGTCCACCAAGTGGATCTTATGGCTGCCATTTCCTGACCATATAAATTGATGAATCTTTTGACGAATACAGGATGAACCATATGTTACCCTTACTTAACTCCTATGGTTTTGTGTATGTCATTAGTATTGCCCATTTTTATATGGACCCTGTACTTGTTTATCAATATTGTTACCTCTGTCCAATCTACCTTTCAATTCAACAACTCAATCCGCGTACCATAACACAACACTAACTCACCCACTAGGGCCTGTCCTAACATGGTTTTTCCTACTATTTGCCAACCTATAGATCTTACCCAACTTCCTGATCCCAAACCACTTGCTTTATTTATGAATGCTTAGTGGGTACATCAAGCACTATTGCTATTGTTGGGGGAATCCCAGCCATATACTATTGATTATTAATTCTTACAACATTGCTACTCTGAAAAATTATGGCATAGTCCAATCGGGAAGAAATAGAATTGGAATCGTAACATCCTTTGTTTTAACTCTACAAAAACCCTACCTTGCAGGTTGCCATCCATACAAACGGTATCCCTTTGAATAGTAGCTCTCATCAAGTTCTCACTAACTAAAGTAAGAATCTGGCTAACTAAGGTTAGAAGCATGATTACGAACTCGATCTCGCTATTAAGAATTGGAATCATGCTCTTATCATGGGTATACTGGGGATGCTACTCATAATAATGCATGGACAAAGCTAGTACCTGTGGGATCTAGTTCTATACGAGTAGATCTCTTATTAAGTTGAACCCTAAGAAACAAAAAACAATGAACTCTTTATATAAGATACTGGCATAGATAAGTTCCAGGCACTAAGCCCTCCTGTTATCATCACAATAAAGATATAATGAGCTGGAATATCGTAGCTCATCAAGACTGTCCTCATTTATCAGGAAAGTCGCCATGCCAAAGTAACAATTCTTAAATGAACATCCAAAAATCTTGGTTCTTTTGTCTTCCCTCCTTGGGTTGGTCACTCATAGTCCATGGGCCGCCAGTATTGGTAGTTCATGTACGGAAATTCGGAACAATTCGTTTTTTTCAAGTGAAAAATCCACCTTCCTGAGGAATCAAGGAAGGCTAAACACTCATGGGAAATCCCAACAAACTTCCCCACATATCGTGGATGGTAGGTCGAGCAAACCATTAGCCAGTCATCCAAGCCAGAAGATGTCTCAACGGAATTGAACCCGGGTGGATGGAATGAAATCCATCTATCCCGTATCATTGACACATTTTTTAGAACAATTCTACTTGAATGGGTTTTTACTAGCGAACAAATAAATTTTTAAAAACAATTAAAAAAAAACAAACTGGAATTATTTGAACATTATAAAACAAAAATACAATTCAATTTAATACTATCTTATTAAAATAATTATTAATAACTACTTGTTTAGGTTCTTGAGATTTTTTTTTTTAAATAAATGATTGATTTAATTATATAAATATCTATGTACATTTATGGTCAATTTGTGAATATTTGATTAAAAGTATTATATGTATGCATTCTACTTCGGTATTTTATTCGTACTAGATTTTTTCATTACGTATTTTTTCCGTATTCGTACTCGAATTATGCTACTATGACCCGACGTTACCGCATGAGTCCGTCGTTGGGCATTTTCCGGCACTTAATTTTTTGTCAAATTTATTTTATAAAATATCACTAAAACAAAAAAATCTAAATATTATTTTATTTTGTAATGTTATAAATGCACACATTATTAAAAAAATATAAATATTATCCTATTTTGTGATTACAACGATAGGTATTTTTATTTCAGAATTTGGGGTGACTAGCATCTATGCTTTTCCTAGATTGTACAACGATGAGACAAGTGTGACTGATTCTTTTTTTCAGTGGGAGTGTGACTGATTCTATCAGAGGGCGTGGGATAAGGGGCACTCAAATCACCCCGCTTTTCCGGCAATTTGTTCCCTAGATCCGGTTATAAAAATCGACGAAATTGTAGTTCCACCCCATCTACTGTGGAACTATGCCATGGAACTATGCCCCCAGGGGTTTTGGCCCATTTTAAGACGACCCAGATCGTTGAAATTCCAAAAAAAAAATCAAAAACTGTGCCTCGCCGGAAAACCGCTCAGTGGCATACCAGGGCGATTTGAGTGCCCCTTATTACGCGCCCTATCAGAGTGGTTCCAAATTTAAAAATAAACAATTATATATATATATATATTTGTTTATTTTGAGTTTGGAATCAATCTAGAAAGTACACTTGTCTTATAATAATTAGTAGTTGATGCTCTTCGATGTGGGTGAGCTTTACGACAATACGACACAAGCCAGGTTGGCTATGGCAGGAAGTGGGGATGTCTAAGTGTTGGTTAGAGCCGAACATCTGGAGATGGTGGGAGGCATTAAATAAGACTGGTGGAGCGGTTAGAGAGGGCATGAAGTGAGAGGTGCAAAGGACCCAAACAATTAATGGAAGGGGCAACATGAAATATGAAGTTAGAGGAGCAAAGTATGAGAAAAGCTGTTCAATACAGAAGACAAGCAAGACAACCATGAAATTATGGGCTGGAATGATGGAGGAAAGCCGTCATTCTAGCAGGGTGTGACGTCCGCCTTCAATCCATCCCTAAGGAAATTGATGGCAGGAGTTATGATGGGGGACGTGCATGAATGTCATGGATTGGTATTTAACCTGGAGGGGATGGTGAGGATCCTGCAAGAAATTCTCCATACTTGGGTGGTGGTCTTAGCGATAAGGAAGGAGTCGGAATTAGGTTGGGAAATGGCTCCATGACAAAGGATGAGGAGTAGACGTGGAGGGCGCGGTAGCAGAGAGCCCCCGCAGATTGAAGAATACCTAGGAAAAAGGATGATGGATGGAATACCAACCCACGTTGACACCATGATAACATTAATGGAGGACGACAAGATGTAGGCCAGGATGGATGAACACGGCATGGAGGCTTTCATCAGTCTATATTAGGTGTTGAGAAATATTTTGGCCAAAACAATAACGGAGTGTGAAATCTTTGGTGAGTTGGTAGCCCAGGTCATGGAAAACATTAAAGAAGATTTTCTGATGGGATGGGGGCAGTGTTGGAATTTGGTTTTCATTTTACTCATCAGATTTTTTTTTTTGACGTTTTAGGTTTTTATATTACCCGCCGGGAAACGTTTTGTTTAAAAATTTACCCTTCAACAATGAAGTCTTCCCAAAAAAATTACCCTTCAATAATTTAATTTTGTTGTTTTTTTTAGAAATATTTTTTTCTTGACTTTTTTATATTAAAATTAAAATAATCATTATTAATTGCGCCAAAGAGGCGCATTCTAGGGGGATATGTGTAACTCCTTCCGTGCTCATCCTATAAATGACATGTTCCTTTTAGAAAAAATAATAAAATATTGTAAAAAAAAACATTTTGCCTGAGATCAAATTTAAAATATTTCAAATGACATATATATAAAACTACATAAATGAGATAAATTAAAACCATAAGCATTACATTACACACTTCGTCAACATTTACAGTCTAAAAAGGAGTTTGCACTTATGAGAGTTTTGATCCCTCTCGGCGCTTGGTAGATCCCCCTTTAGATGGATCTATGGTGGTATGTATCACTATCCATTAACTTGATTCACATTCATTTTATTTACCATTTATGTACTAAATTAATATTATATAAAAAGATAACTTAAAAATAATAAATATGAATGCACTTCATAATACACAAAAATAAATAAATAATGAAGCATAAATAAACAAAAAATGATTTTATAATTTGGCACAATTATGCATATAAAAATAAAACAAATATCACGTAATTATTTTTGTTTGCAAAATTGTTATCATAACATGGAGGTAAGAGTTACATTATATTTGAATTGAATCAATATGCCCACTGGAAAGCTATATATCTATACGCTAGTCATTATTGTTATAAAAGATGCTTGAGCCTTTGTAAATACATGGCACATGTAATCATAATCCATATTTTTAAATAGATGCAAACCTCTGTAAATTGAATCATTATAAAAAATGAATGCAAGACTCTACAAAATATAGCTCTATATGTCTTTTTTTGTATGTATCGTTTATTCTACAAACTGCATAGGCAATTTTCATTCCAAATGTTGCACATAGATTTCATCTCTCTCAACCCCTTATTTAGTACTTGCCTTCATTTAAATTCTGCATCCCTCACTAAAATTGAACCATGAAAGAAATATAAGAGATGTTCATTTCAATTTCAATGGGAGTTGGAGAATTAACCAATACTCTTTGAGTCCAAATCTATATAGATTATTGAAATTATGGGATAAATGACTAAATACACATGCAAAAAAATAGTGCAAGAATTACTTCTATAATGCAAATAACTCTCAACCTTTGTCTCCAAGGCCCTCCAATTCCCAACTTCCAACTCCCAAAGTTGTTGCAGCATGATAATATTATCAATGAGCATTGAGCACTGAAATTTTTAGACTGTAGATGCCTATTGCACTAATAAAAAAATATGAGTGTTCATGTTTTTAGGAAAAATAAATGCACCTTGCAAATGGAAAGGCATGGAAATAATTATAATTTAATAGATGTTTCTATTTTTTAATAAATGTATTCTTTGGAAGTTGGAATTTAGAAAGTATAGATTAACAAATCAATGCAACTTGCACATGGAAATAATTTTAATTTAATAGATGTTTCTATTTATTTAATGAATGAATGCTTTCTAAATTGGAATTTAGAAAGTATAATTTATATAACATAAATATATTAATACTACTATTAAATTAGTAATGTAATAACATTTTAAGAATTTTGTTGTCCTTCAAAAATATAAGTAATATAATGACGGTTTAGAAATTGTATTGCCCTTCAAAAATATGTTTTAGAAATTTTATCACCCTTCACAAAATACGGTTAGCTAAAATTTTAAACCGTATTTGATGGTCAAAATGCCCCATGATGACCATTTTTCCCGTCAAATTCCATCACTGGATGGGGGAACATGGAGAGCGTTGTGGAACTCTCCTCGCCTCCTTTTAGTCGAGCGAAGCAGTGCAATGAAGCCCAGCCTTCGATGTCAACCCAGTGACAGCAACAAATGAAGAAAATAATGATGATATGGTGGAGAGGGAGTTTGCAGCTAAGGACGAAGGAATGGCGCGCACAACCCGGGATGGCGAAGGCAAAGCCCCTATAGAAGGGGCAAGTGGGGTTTTTGGAATGGGGTAAGTACGTGGACTGCGCACACTTCTCCTCATGTTTTGATTTTGAAATGCTTTTTTGGTCAATCCAACAAGCACAACCCTCAAAAGGAGGGTAGTTTTTTGGGAGAATCCATGGCAATTGTGTTTTGTGTTGGGAGCTTGACTCTCAGGTTGGCATGTGGTGCTGGGAGCGAGGCTCCTAGGTGGGAAAACTTTCCTGTAAAGAAAACAAACTTTCTGTGTATGCACCGATGGAATTTTGATTTTCAGGGAAAGACATGATTTACAATTTTGTATGGGAAATGAAGAACCATGGGAAATGATGGCAGCTGGAAGTTAAACACATTGCCAAGTAAAACTCTTTTTTGTAATTTATATACTTTTTTTAGTTAATTAAAGGATCTCTTCTTACTAAAAAAAAACTAGTAGTTGATGTATGGATAATGGTCAATTCGTGATGCATGGATAACTGACAGTCATGGCATAGTTTAACTAGAAAAAAGAGAGAACAAGTAACATATAACTTATTCATGGCACTTAACTTGTGACCTATCGATGTTCACTAGCCACAAGTTAAGTAGTTGTGATATATATATATATATATATATATATATATATATATACTTTTAAAAGGATGTATAGAAGAAACAAATAAATGATTTTAAAGTCTATGTGTGACGGATGGTGAATGATTGGGTGCATGACGTTATTGGTAGCTCCATATTCTTGAAGACATTTATACATTTAAGGTTATTCTGGTTATCACTATTAACAAATAAATGCAATGGGGTACCCTTCACCCACATTGTGAGTTGAAGAAGTACTCACTTTCTTTGGGATTTCAGTTCGATGCCCATATCTTGATATCTGTATCTCCTAGAGGCTATGGTCCGACAAAAGCTTTTGTTACGATTGGGATTGTATAGCTGCTGGGAAGTGTAAATATTTATCAATGTCCCGATTGCAACGCATCAAGAGGTAAATGTCCACTAGTTAATGGGAAGGGTAAGTGACTTTTCTTATTGAGTGAATAATTTTTTTTCAATAAAATTGTAAAAGGAGAAATTAAATATAATTGTAAAAAAATTAAAATGTTATGTTTTAAAGAGATAAAAGTTTGTTTTTAGGCATTTAAAAATTAATGTT
Source organism: Larix kaempferi (assembly GCA_027924585.1). Taxonomy (NCBI): domain Eukaryota; kingdom Viridiplantae; phylum Streptophyta; class Pinopsida; order Pinales; family Pinaceae; genus Larix; species Larix kaempferi. The sequence continues at coordinate 484,379 of BSBM01000903.1, forward strand.
TATTTTTTTAAATTTATTTTGAATTAAATTTATTATAAATGTTAAATGTTAATATTATACAACTATACCTTAACATGAGTAGGAGTAGGAGTGATGATGATAATAAAGAAGGTAACCTTAAGAGAAAAGAAAAGAAAGAAATTATTTGGTTTGCTTTAAAATATATTTTTATGGTAAAAAAGCTTAAAGAGAAGCGTTCTTAACCTATTATAGTTTAGAGGAGTTAGAAGGTTATAAATGTTTGTATTAGAGCAAAGATTATGGAATTGAGTGTAAAGGCATTTTAAGAGAAAGTGGTTTTCATCCTCAATGCTCATATTCTTGAAGAGATGACAAATCCTTTCATCCCAGGTTTTAGGAACTCTCCAATGCTTTGTTTCACTATGGATCTCATGAGAGTTCGTTTTTATTTTGGTAATATTAATTTTCCTCTTTGAACTAGTTAAAACATAGATGTAATTTTGATCCTTTAGATTAGGGTTAATGACCTCATCAATTTTATTTTAACCTCTAAATATTTCTTGCACCACATTTTCTCTTTAAACTTAGATGTAATAATATTTTTAATGGTATGGGTATTTTGCAAAGTGACATTTTTATTAATCTCCAATGGTTTAACCACTTCATGGCATCATGATGCCACCTCAGCTTGAGGTACATATGGTTTTGGATGGAATTTAAAGTAATTTAAGATGAGAATATGATAGGGTGTATTGCTTTTGGGTTGATGCACAATCATGAGCTCCTTTAAAGACACTTTAGTTGCCACATAAATCTGAATGAAAAAAAAAAAAAAAAAACCAGGGAGCCTCTGACTTCAAGAGGTAATTAGAGGTACTTGCATAATGAATTTTAAGATGATGTAAAAAGAAAAAATATAGGAAATCGAATAAGATTTCAGAATATATAAATTTTACTTTTTGAAATTTTGTGTAGTTGTTTCTAAAATTGGATTTTTAAATTTTTAGCAAAATATAACATATATTTCTGTGTGTGTGCAACACTATATGAACTAAATGATAGTATTTTTGCATAGCATTTTCTACATATGTAGAGGACATATTTTACTAGTGAAACACTATTTTTACAAAATTATTCATGTTGATTTCATTTGTTTATGATTTTTTGAAGTTAGACAACCCTGAAAAAAGGACGTTGTGTGCATGTGCAACACTTTAGGGGTATAGCTTAATGAAATTTTGAATTTTTTAATATGAATGTATAGAGCTATCTTTCTTCTATTGCACCATATAATTTGTTTGAGAAATGATGAAGGAACTTAAAAGTTATAGCATAAACAATAGAGCATTGTATTTTGGAATCATGACATCTGTCACTTTAAAATTTAATAAGAAATTGAATAAATAAGCATTTATATGAAAAAATTATATATTTAGAATCTATAGAGTCTATTCTACAAATATGTGTAATTTTATAAAAAGTTATTGTGTTTTGCATAGTCAAAAGAATCATTGAAATCAAGCAACTGGAGAGAGTTTTGGAGGAAAGCTAATAGCCCTGTCTTTTTTTGTCCCATCCCATAGGCTCGTTAGTATGATTCAAATTATGAACCAGTCACTCCTGCTTAAATTTGAAATATAAAATAACGCATGTGCATTATAAAATGCATATGCAATATAATGCATATGCATTCAATAACGCAAATAACGCATATGCATTATAAAACACATATGTATTTAATAACACCAATGTGTTATCTCACATATGCATTCTATAAAACATACAAAATGCATATGTGTTTTGTTGCATGTGCATTTTTTATGCATACAAAACACATATGCGCTATAACACATGTACGTTATAATGCATATGCATTATTGATACATTAAAATTATGCATATTTTCGATAGGTTAAGAGTATTAAGTATGAAACATAATCTATTAAAATGCCTATATATAATATAAGTAATGTATATAGGGTCAAATGTGGTGGTTTGATGGCTTGTACATGGCCCTCTTCCCTAACAAGTATTATTATAGTCCTTCGTCCATACATTCACCCCTATACCAATGTATGAAGGGGTGAATATCAATACATGGCAGGCACCTACTCATATTTACCCACCCTCTGTGCCTCCCTTGTTATCCCTCTCAGCCTCCCTCATCTCTCCCTCCGTACTTTTATCCCTCTCCATCCCCCCCTCTCTCTCTCCTCCCTTAGTTTCCTCTCTTACACATTCCATCTCTCTCTCTGTGTCACTCACTCTCTCTCTCTCTCTCTCTCTCTCAATCACTCTCTATCTCTCTCACTTTATCTATCTCTCTTCCCCCTCCCTCATTCTTTTCCAATCCCTTCCTCTCTCTCTCTCTCTCTCTCAATCAATCACTCTCTCTCACGACCACTCCCTTACAACTCCCTCCCCTTCTTTCAGTATTTCTCTCACTCTTTTTCCCACCCTCCTTGCTTAACCATCTGTTTTCTTCCCTCCCTCTATATCTTTTTCTTTCCCTCTCTCTCTCTCAATCACTCTCTCTCTCTCGCTATATCTCTCCCCATCTATCACTCTCTCTCTATCCCTCTCTCTCTATCAATCACTCTCTCTCCAAATATCTATGTCCCCCCTCTCTCTCTCTCTCCCTCCCTCGCGCTCTCTCTCACTCTCTCTCTCCCTCTCTATATGTCTCTTAGTAACGATATCTCTCACTATCTCACTATCTCTCGCTGTTCCCCCATCCCCCATTCTTTTCCAATACCTCTCTGTCTCTCTCTCTCTCTCTCTCTCCCCCCCCCCCCTCTCCCTCTCTCGCCCACAACCACTCCCTTGCTACCCCAACTTCTTTCACTACCTCTCTCACTCTTTTTCTCACCCTCCCTGTTTATCCATCTGTCTCCTTCCCTCCCTCCCTCTCTCTCTCTTACTATATGTCTCTCTCTCTCCCCCTCATCTCTCTCTCTCTCTCATTTTCACTCACTCAATATTTCCCACAAACACTCCCTTGCTACCCCCCTTCCCTTCTTTCATTACCTCTCTCAATATTTTTCCCACCCTCCCTGCTTATCCATCTATCTCCTTGCCTCTCTCTCTCTCTAAATCATTATCTCTCCCCCTCCCCTCTCTCTCTCTTTGTCTCTCAATCACTCTCTATCTCTCTCTCACTATATCACTCTCTCCCCCTGACTCTCACTATCTATCTCCCCCTTTTTATCACTCTCTCTCTCTATCACTATCTTTATCACCTTCTATCACTATCTCTCTCCCTCTCTCTCTCACACTCTCTCTAGAACTATCTCACTCTCCCCTCCTCTCTCTCCCACAAACACCCCTTGCTCCTCCCTCCCCTTCTTTCACTACCTCTCTCACTATTTTTCCCACCCTCCGTACTTATCCAACCATCTTATTACCTCCCTCTCTCTCTTTATCTCTCCCTCTCTATTTCTATCACTATCTCTCTATCATTCTCTCTCTCTCAATCACTGTCTCTCTCACTCTCTCTCTCTCTCTCTCACATTCTTTTCTAATCCCTTCCAATATCTCTTTCTCTCTCTCTCAATCACTCTCTTTGGACCACTATATCTCCCATCCCTCTATCTCTCTCTAAATTCCTCTCTCTCTCTCTCTATCTATATCTGTCTCTCTCTCCCAACCACTCCCTTGCTACCCCCCCTTCTTTTACTACCTCTCTCACTCTTTTTCCCACCCTCCCTATTTATCTATCTATCTCTTTCCCTCCCTCTCTCTCTCACTATCTCTCTCTCCCCCTCCTCTATCTCTCACTATCTCTCTCTCCTCCTCCTCTCTCTCTCCACTTTTCACTCACTCACTGTTTCCCACAACCACTCCCTTGCTACCCCCCTTCCCTTCTTTCACTACCTCTCTCAATATTTTTCCCACCCTCCCTGCTTACCATCTGTCTCCTTGCCTCTCTCTCTCCCCCCCTCTATCACTATCTCTCTCTCAATCAATCTCTATCTCTCTCTCTCATTATCTCATTCTCTCCCCCCCCACTTCTCATTTCTCACTCTCCCCCCCTTCTATCACTCTCTCTCTCTCTCACTATCTCTCTCCCTCTCTCTCTCTCTCTCTAGCGCTATCTCTCTCTCCCTTCTCTTTCTCTCTCACAACCACTCCCTTGCTCCTCCCTCCTCTTCTTTCACTACCTCTATCACTCTTTTTCCCACCATCACTACTTATCCAACCATCTCCTTTCCTCCCTCTCTCTCTTTATATCTCCCTCTCTCTCTTTATATCTCCCTCTCTCTCTCTCTCTATCACTATCTCTCTATCGTTCTCTCTCCCTCTCTCTCTCTCTCTCTCTCTTCCTCATTCTTTTTCAATCCCTTCCACTCTCTCTTTCTCTCTCTCTCCATCACTCTTTGGACCACTATCTCTCTCCCATCCCTCTATCTCTCTCTTTAAATCACACTCTCTCTCACTATCTCTCCCCCCGTTCTCTCTCAATCATTATCTCTCTCATCTCAAGCACTCTCTCTCTCACTATATCTCTGTCTCACTATCTCACTCTCTCCCCCCCACTCTCACTATCTCTCTCCCCCTTCTATCGCTCTCTCTCTCTCTCAATCACACACTCTCTCACTATATTTATCCCCTTCTATCAGTATCTCTCTCCCTCTCTCTCTCTCACTCTCTCTCTTGCACTATCTCTTTCTTCCTTCTCTCTCGCTCACACACAACCACTTCCTTGCCACCCCCTCTCCTTCTTTCACTACCTCTTTCACTCTTTTTCCAAACCTCCTTGCTTATCCATCTGTCTCCTTCCCTCCCTCTCTCTCTTTCTCTCTCCATCTCTCTCTCTCTCTCTCTCAATCACTCTCTCTCTCTCACTATCTATCTCCCCCTCCATCTCTCTCTCTCCTAATCTCTCTCTCTCTCTGCACTATCTCTCTCCCCCTCTATCAATCTCTCTCTCTCTCTCTCATTGTATCTCTCTCTCTCTTACTCTCTCTCTCTCTCTCTCTATCACTATCTTATTAGATTTGAACATGTATAGATCTAGGTACATAACTAACTAGATATGCAATGAGAAACAAATCAATGATCAAATCATAATTGCATCGAGAGGCGCATTCTACAACCCAGTAGGGAGAATGTGTAACTCCTTATGTGCTCATCGTGGAACTAACACGTGTTCTTTTTAAAAAAGTAATAACATATTATTAAAAATAATATGTCGGCTCAAATTAGATTTAAAACATTTACGACAACATATATATAAAACTACATATAGATAAATTAAAACCATAAACATTGCATTACACACTTGAATAATGCCGAGACTGCAAATGTTGAGGAAGGATTTGCACCTCAAGATATTTGATTACTCTTGGTGCTTGGTAGATCCCTTTTAATATGGATCTATGCTGGTGTAATAAATGGATAACATTAATTATTATATAAGAAAATTAGAACTAGATATGCAATGAGAAACAAATCAACCATCAAATCATAATGCAATAAATGGATAACATTGATTATTACATAAGAACCTTAGAATGTGTTGCATCCGCAACTATATCCCCAAATTTTGCATAAAATTATAGGGCCCCTCCTTTTAGTTTTGATTTACTAAGGTTTTCTTGGTTTTTATCTTCCTTTTGATTTCAAACACTTCTGTTCTTAGAAATCATGGACTTAGAATATTTTTTTTAAAGTTTCCTATTTCAAAGCAAAAATTGGATTCTCACCGAAACAGTCAAATGAAAACAAATTTTCTGCGATCGGAGAAGGATTTGTTTTCACGCCGAAATAGTTGGAAGGAGACAATTTTTTTTGGTGATCGAAGAAGAATTTGTTTTCACGCCGAAACAGTCAGAACAAAACAAGATTTTATGCCGAAACGATCGATACACAATGATATTTTGCGCTGATATATGGTTGCTTGGATTTGTGATTCTCCGTCGATATTGCAATAAAAGGGTCTGTATGAAAGGAATTTGGTATTGGGATTTTTTTTTTCACGATTAGCGGCACCAAGTTCATTTTTGTTTTGAACTAGTTTGGTGCTAAAGGGATTTTTCTCCGAAATTGACTAAAGAGTGAAATCAATCGACGTCAAACTCAATTTTGATCCGACATGACCCAGCGCCAAATTCAATTTTTATCCGAGATGGGCCCAGTGACCAAACTTATTTTTCTTCGAAATTGACTAGAGTGAAATCAATCGGTGCCAAACTTAATTTTGACCTGAAATAGCTTGGCGTAAAAGGGGATTTTGACCCGAAATGGATTCCGAGTTAAACTCTTTTTGATCTGAAACTAATTTTGATAAACCTTTTGTGCCACCGAGAAAAGTTTAACTCTAATATAAATCATGAACTCCGTTTTGTACACCATCAATGCACATTTATTACTAGGGCTATCCCGTTGCTTTATACGGGAGTGCGTTTAAGGGTTTGTGTCACATTTGCAAACGTCGTTTGGTCAAGTTAGAGCGAATATTTTCCAAACATCTGGAGTCTCCCTATTGCGAACTTCCGGACGCTCAATCACTAACACCATCCTCGCATAGCCAGGTAGGCTTTCTTGTATCCATTAATTTTGTTACACCTGTTGTGTAATTTTGGAATTCTTTATGTTAATAGAAAATAGTTTAACCATTGTTTTGGCGCCCCACTCTTTGTGCTTTCAAAGCCCTGAAACTTGTCGATACTCCTGAGTCCTGAATAATAAGGAGGGAGTGAATCCTAAAAGCTTGCATATATTTCTCATGTACATATGGTATAAACCCTAGGTACACCACCTCTAGATGCGGGTAGGTTTTGGAAAACGCCTCTGGGCCTGTGACTATATGCAACCTATGAAACCGCATTTTTGAGCAATGGATTTGATTTTTTTTTTTTTTTGACAGTCCTTACATGATATGCTGTGGCGTTTTCATTCGTTCGGCTCACATTTTTGGTTAAGTCTGTCTACGTATTTAAAAGTTGAGGGCCAGTATCATATTAGAAAAGAAAGTAGGGTCAGTTTAAGATAGTTGGGACCTCCTATACATAGAGCTCCAAATATGATAACAATCCATCCAAAATGTGTACAGTAGTGACCTCTCGAGAGTCATCTTCCAAGCACTTGGAGACACAACACGAAGGAGAGGCAAGCAACTACATTGAAACCTATCATCTTAAACTCCATTCCCGACCATGGCCCTACACTGACTGATAGTATAGGGGAATATCATATGAAACTTGAAACCTAACCTTCGTAGGGTAAATTTTGAGTTCCTCTCCACCAATAATATACCTTAAGTACACTAAGGAAGTTACATTGTAGACCCCGGTGAAGGAATCCCCCTCAAAAAATTGTCGAACTGAAACTCTCTATTGGAACCCTAAAATGGTTTAACTTTGACTCTTGGCCTGAAAGAATCATCAAGAGAAGTGTTTTTTGGCTCAGACCCTGAATTTGATATGGTTATTAGTTCAATGGAAGTATAAACCTAGCTCATATGTTTTCTTGAATTTGATATGGCTCCTTAGGACATTGATCTGTATCATAGTTGGCAAGTCATCGATGTTGATACAACTTCGACAAGTTTCGACTTGACACGACTTCGACAACTTCGACAGGTTCGATTTCGACACAACTCCGACAAGTCTTGACTTCGACATACTGCGACACATTCTGCACCTTCGACATGTTCAACAACCTCATAGTTCGTGACATCGACATGCATCGTCGACATACGACCAATGACTGTCGAACTTCGACAGACTGTCTCTCTATCTTCCAGTCGACTGTAACGGTTGAACTGTTGAAACCGTTCTAACTTCTTCTTTGTAACTGAACGTAACGAGAAAGCAAGCAAGCGTCTCAGAATTCTATATAAGCATGTATAACATTGTAACATATATCAGTTTTGATCTATTTTTCAAGTAATAGAAGAACAGTTTGCATTCCTGCATATTGTATGTGCATATTTGTGTTTATCTGTATTGCGTAATCCTGCTTGTGCTCATTCTGTCTATTAAGCTTCCGCCATAACAGATCCGACTCATTCAGTTGAACTGTTTTCCCCCTTGTGCTTCCTGGACATGACTCGGATCATTGGTATCAGAGCACTCAGTTTTGTTTGTGCTTAAGTTCTGCGTATACACTTCTCTCGAAGTTACCTGACTAATGTTGGTTCAAACTCGCTCGCAATCTCAGCAATCCAAGAAGACACGATCTCCAGAAATGATAGAAGAAACAGACGATAGACATGCGACCGAAGAGACAACACAGCTTATTGAGCAAGCTCTGGCTCGACAATGGACTGAAATGTTGGCCCAGTTCAACGTGATTCTCTTGCGATTCGCTTCGACATCCGGAGGATCCTTGACGAGAACTCACTCCAATAAAATCAACCCCTTCAAAGTGCAAATGAATCTGGACATATCAAATCTTGAAGGCAAGATTGACGCGGAATCCGTCGACAATTGGGTGCAACAATTGGAATCCTATTACGCTGTAAATCAAATCTCCGAAGCTGAAAAGGTCACCATTGCATCCTTAAAGATGTCAACCTCCATGCATTGTTGGTGGGAGAACCTCTCGAAAAAAATGGAGAAAAGCGGAGAACCCATCGACACATGGGATAAATTCATCGAACACATTTGAAAGGAATTTTACCCACCTAAATACCTCAAGCAGCAGTATAAGAAGTGGCAGTAGCTAAGGCAATGAAAAGACCAATCAGTACAGAGTTACACCGACGAGTTCTATCGACTTATGGCAAGACTTGGCGTCCAAGAAGAAGAGAAATTGCTTGTTCTGAAGTACATTAGTGGATTGTCCCAATACATTCAACAAGAGATGGAATTTCTGACTGTTAATACGCTTGCAGATGCTTTCCACTACGCCAGCAAATTGGAAACCAAGAAGAAAGGAAAAGCATGCTTCGCAACAAAGCCGACATCAGGACGACCACCTGACAAGAAGGAACCAGCCGACTTCGACAAGTCAAAATCTTCTCAGCCAACACTGCCAAAGACAGACCATAGAAAGAATCCTTTTCACAAGAGGGAATGTAGCAAACAACTGCCGACTAGAAAATGGTGCGATTACCACCACTCATCGTGGCATGATACGTCTGAATGCGAAGCTCGGAAGACATTTTTAACAAAAGTGTCGACCTCCAACGTGTTCGACAAGATGGTGGAAGAATTTGATCCAGACGGGACGACCCTTTTGACCTTGACCACTCCAGCAGCCTCGACTATCGTCAACGAGGAGGAACTAGAGCGCCTATTCCATACACGGATATGGGTCTAGAGCAACCCCTTGCATCTGATTGTGGACAGTGGAAACCAAAAGAACTTCGTTTAAGAAGATCTCGTGAAGAAACTAGGTCTTGTTACCACTCCGCATCCTCAGCCTTACAACATTGGTTGGATGAAGGATGGACAAGAACTACGGATCACTCAACAGTGCAAACTCACCTACTTCATGAAACCTTTTGAAGATGAAGTACTCTATGATGTGGCACCACTCTCCGTAGCTGACGCCCTATTTGGTAAACCTTACCTATGGGATAGACATGGAAGTTATCAGTCACGGCCTCAGAAGGTGATTGTCAGAATCCGAAATCGATGGTTCAGCATACCAGAGTGTTAACCTAAACCGACGGTCGCATCGATATCTTCCAAACAGACAAAGAAGCTCATCAATCATGCTCAGAATTTTGCATTAATCATGATCAAGCCGCAACATTCTAAGAAGACTGAAACAACGAGTCAAGTCACCGACCAATGCAGTTCTTGATAGAATCAGCAAGTCGATCATATTCTTGATGAGTACCAATACCTATTTCAAGCTCTAGACGGAGTACCTCAACATTTTCAGGTAAAAGACTCCATTGAACTTGTTCCTGGTTCTTCTTTGCCTAACGCCTCTGTTTACAGAAGATCCATTCTTGAAAATGAAGAGATTCGCAGAAAAATCAAAGAATTAATCGACAAAGGTCACATCCTACCCAGTTCCTCTCCCTGTGGAAGTCCATTCATCCTAGTTCTGAAGAAAGACGGGAGTTGGCACATGTGCATCGACTACAGAGCTCTCAACAAAATGTAGGTGAAGAATCGGTACCCTCTTCCGCGGATAGACAAGCTCATCGATTGTCTAAAAGGCACTAAATTCTTTACTAAGCTCAACCTCAAGTCGGAATACCATCAAATTCCAATCGAGCCCTCATATGTGTGGAAAAATACTTTTGAGACCAAGGAAGGATTGTTTGAATGGTTAGTCATGTCTTTCGGCTTAACCAGCGCACTTGCGACCTTCATGCAAGATATGGATAACCTTCTTCGACCTTTCATCGGAAAATGGGTTATTGTCTATCTCGATGACATATTGATTTTCAGTCAATCATGGGAAGAACATGTCGGACATCTTAGACAAGTCCTTGACACTCTCCAACAACATCGGCTCTACTTGAACATGGACAAGTGCTATTTTGCGATGACCAACATCAAATATTTGGGGTATGTAATTGACTCTATAGGAATGCACATCGATCTAGACAAAGTACAGATCCTCAAAGATTGGCCCATTCCTAGAAGCATTCAAGAACTAAGAAGTTTGTTTGGTTTGGCGAATTTCTATCAATGATTCATACTCAGATTCAGTCACATAGCCCGACCCTTGAATCAGTTGACGAAGGGAAATAGGAAAACTATCTTTCAATGGATAGAAACACAACAAACAACTTTTGAACAACTCAAACACAGGCTCTGCACTGCACCAGTACTTGTGTTACCTGATTTGCATCAGCCTTTTGAGATTGAGACGGACACATCAGACTATGCATTGGGCGTAGTGATCACTCAGTCTAGTCACCCAGTCGCTTTTCATTCCGAGACTTTTAACGACACAGTTAGAAGATACTCGACGTACGAAAAAGAACTGTACGCTATTATGCAAGATCTCAAGCAATGGAGGCATTACATCCTTGGCAAGGAAACCGTCATTCTCACTGATCACAAGCCTCTACAATTCACTCCGACACAATCAAAGTTGCAGACAAACCGACAGCTCAAGTGGATTAATTACCTACAGCAATTCCAGTTGGTGATTAAGTATCAAAAAGCTAAAGCTAACGCCGCCGCCGATTGCCTCAGTCGACCACCCATTACTCTCCTTTTGACAGTGATGAGTATGCAGGGATACGACATGACCAATTGGAAACATTGTACGAGGACGACAACGAATTCTTAGTAGTCTATCGACAGTTATAGACTAACAAGTCATCGACCTCAGACTCCGACTACTTCCTGAAAGACACCTTTCTATACAATCTTGGACAGCTTTGTGTATCGACCGGTGAGCATCGACAACAACTCATTTGGGATGCGCACTACAACAAGACTGCAGGACACTTTGGAGTAGCAAAGACCCTTGCTATTTTGCAGAAGTATTTCTTCTGGACGACATTTAAATATGACATCAACAAGTACATTCGATCATGTGTGGTTTGTGCCATTGCTAAGCCACCTAATCGACGACAGGGATTGTACACACCTCTGCCAGTTCTTAGTCGACCATGGGAATCTATTTCTATGGACTACTTGACGGGTTATCCTACTACCAGAAATCAACATGACACGATATTAGTAGTAGTCGATCGATTTTCCAAGATGGCCATTCTTATACCATGTAAGAAGACAACGACAATGCAGCAGATCGCTCAGCTCTTCTTTACACATGTTTGGAAACACTTTGGTTTACCCACAACCATCATTTCCGACTGAGATGCCAGATTCGTCAGAATATTTTGGAATACCCTCTGGAAAAAATTGGACACACGACTCTCATTGTTGATAGATTTCCATCCTTAGACCAACGCACAGACGAAAGTTGTGAATCGCTTGGTAGTACAACTGCTTCGCATGTACAATCACCAGCATCGACGCACATGGGATGAAAGTCTTCCATACATCCAGCATAGTTACAATCGTGCTCAACACAACTCTACAGGCAAGATTCCATTTGAAATCTATTACAGATTTCAACCCTCAGGGCCTATCGACTTGATCAGCTCCTTGACACAGCCAAACTCCGACTCAGACCGCAACCAGTGAGAAGTTGATAAAGCAGTCAAGTTTCGAGAACAGATTTGCGACATCTAGATCCAAGCATAGGATATGTTGCACATAGCAAACGAGAAAGCTAAGGCTCGACACGACAGGCATCATATTCCTCATACATTCCAAATTGGGGATAAGGTTTGGCTACATCTTAAGAATGAGCGCTTCACTGGTCCTTTCAAGAAGCTTAAGCCTTTGTGTTATGGTCCATATAGTATTATACGATAGATTGGCGAAAACGATTTCTAGCTCGACATTACTGCTTGCCTGGGTCTGCATCCAGTCTTCAACATGGATCTACTTCGACCATACCATGCACCTTTGTTGGAACATAACGACTTCTCAACAGCAGCACCCGAAGACATCCATCCATATGTTTAGGAGCCTCTTCCTTTCGACACCATTGTATCCTTTACCTTCCTTTTACCCTGACTTGGCCGACCTCCCTTAGGAGAGTCTAATAACCCATTACCACTTGAAACTGGGCCGACCCCACTAGGGGAGTCTAATAACCCTTGAAAGACACAACTCCGGGGTCTAATGCCCCGTCATACATGGGAGGATGGACCTCAATGACTTTACATAACCCAAGTACAATAATGACTTCTCCGACCAGAGGAATAAACATCTCTGTCGGAAGTACAACCATAAAATACAAATACAATATAAAATATACAAGTGAATACATTCCAAAGTTACAAATACATCAAGACTCCCTATTAACTAGGAAGGTATTCTCTTGACACATGAATCAATACATATAGGCACAAGTCTTCAATACTGGAGTTGGATCATCAACACTGGATCACTAGAGCATCATCATCACTGCTGCTGTACTTGTCATCTCAATCACTGGTGCTATCTCTAAATTCTACTCATCATAGGAAGTTCTACAGAGCCAGCCCTTTTTCATGCTGGATGTAGGCCTAGCCTTCATGTAGGTCTTCAACATTTCTATGAGCGGGCCATGCAATAGAATCTCAGGACTGATTATGTGCATCTGCAAAACCTGAAAAGAGTATCCCAGGACTGATTATGTGCCAAGCACAACTTGCAAGATCTCCTAGGGATGATTGCATGCGAACAAGCAAAACCTCGAAAGAGCATCCCATGACTGATTATGTGCTAAGCACAACCTGCAAGATCTCCCAGGGCTGATTAAATGCTAACAAGAAAAACCTCGAAAGAGAATCCCAGGACTGATTACGTGCCAAGCACAACCTGCAATATATCCCAGGGATGATTACATGATACTGCACAACCTGCAAGATATCCACAGCCACGGAGCATCATCCTGATGCTCATGATCATATAGATCATAGTCATACGGAGCATCATATGGATGCTCATGATCATACGGATCATCATCATACGGATGCTCATGATCATATGGAGCACCATATGGATGCTCATGATCATACAGATCATCATCATACGGAGCATCATCATACGGAGCATCATACGGATGCTCATGATCATACGGATCATCGTCATACAAATGCTCATGATCATACGGATCATCGTCATACCGAACATCATCCAGATGTTCATGACGGAGCATCGTCCAGATGCTCATCACACAACACTTACATCCATATCCATGGGGAGGACCCACCTGCCACCATGCTTGCAAGGGCTCCTGCATATGTGTCTCGTCACCTCCTCCTGGAAGTATCTTCGATCTGAAGAACACCAAGCCTCTTTCTGAAGTAATCGAACTTCACCCTGGCTAGTGGTTTGGTCAACACATCTGCTATATGCTCGTCCGTCGTAACATACAGGAGCTTCACTGCTCCTCTCTGCACCATATCCTTGATATAGTGATACTTGATCTTGATATGCTTCGACTTGTCGTGGAACACCGGGTTCTCGAACAACTTCACACAACTCTGATTGTCACAGAAGATACAAGTAACATCCAATTGGAGATCAAATAAATCCAAAAGTAGCTTCCTTAGTCATATTGCCACACAACTGGCCGAACAAGTTGCGACATACTCTGCTTTGGTTGTACTCAGTGCTACGCAGGACTGCTTCCTGCTAAACCAAGAGATCACCCCTGATCCCATACTAAAGCAACACCCCAAAGTTCTCTTCCTATTTGCAGCACTGCCTGCCCAATTTGAATCAACATAACCCTCCAAGTTAACCTTTTGATTCGCATCATACTTGAGCCCATAATCAACCGTACCTTTTAGGTACCTCAGAATATGCTTTGCAGCAATCAAGTGAACATGTCTAGGATCCGTTAGGAACTGGCTCAATGTTTTCACAGCAAAGCAAATATTTGGTCTCGTGTTCGTCAGGTACATCAAGGACCCAATAATCTGATGATACATTGTGGCATCAACCGACTCTGATGAAGCATCACTCAATAGCTTCAATTTCGATGCCATAGGTGTGTTCATGGCATGGGGGATTCACTCAATAAACCACTATGATAGCACGTTCATTCGTGGCATATGAAACAATACCCCTCCCAATATGCCTTCCCAATTAAAAAAAACCCTTATTTTCACTAGATATTGTATGTATCCATTTTTTCATTAACATTTTTTATACCCCTTTATATTTCTACCTAGTATATTGATATGATACCTCTCTTCTGACCCCACATGCATTCTATAATGCACCTTGCTTCTTTTGATGTATATTGTGGATGCACATTACTTCACCCACAATGCAATTACTCAAACCCATATCATTATGATTTGCAACATCTAATGGTCTAATGAAGAGATAGGAGATCACTTCTTGTATGTCACTAGAGCCAATGCACATAGTACAACATTTAGATTGCATGTTGCAGTTCCCCAATCGCTAACTAAGCCTATTGTGGGCTAGGTATCCAAGTCTCAAGGGCCTGTAACAAGCTCTAGGAGGCTAACTAAACCTCCCAAGGCCTGTAATAGGCACAAGTGGTTGGGGATTCAAGCCCCCAAGGCCTATAAAGGGCCTAGAACAGGCCCTGGAGGCTTAGATCCTCCCAAGGCTATTGGTAACAACTAGTTGAGTGCTATTGGTAACAATTGGTTGTCAATGACTACTGTCTCTCGACTATGATTGACTGGAAACCCTCTTCACCATGAAACCCATGGCCTCAAGCATGCCTCAAGACGCGATTTCCCTGCGTACTGGTAAGATCGAGCCTTGCCTCAACCTGATTTCTCATCCACTCGTGATCCCGCCATCTCCATTTGGAGGATATTTGTCGGCCCACCCATATAAAAAACACCCCAAAGTATTTTTGTATTGTTACATTAAATAAAAAAACCCTTTTCCCTTTAATATATAAGCAATATAATTTTTAGGTTTTCATGATTATTTAATACCCCAATATGAATGAACGTGATATTATATTGCCTTCTAGTGAAGCCCCCATGGGCCATGGCCTTGCAGTCCATCATCCTGAAACGCTTTAGAATCTCTACTGCATACTTCTCTTGTCCAAGGAAGATTCCATCTACACTCTGCCACACCTCCATGCCTAGAAAGTAATGCATCATTCCCAAGTCCTTCATCTCTAACTCGGAATCAGTCTTCCTCTTTGTATCAGCAATCAATCCATCCTCACTTGTCACAAACAGGTCATCTACATATAGTATGAGTATCACTGGATTACCTTCCTCAACCTTGTAGTAAAGGTTGGAATCCGCTTTACTCTTGGTAAAGCCCAAAATAGTCAGGAAGATGTCAATCCTGCCATACCATGTCTTGGGTGCTTGTTTCAGATCGTACAAGGCTTTCTTCAATTTGCACACATGTGACTCCCTGTCATGTGTCTCAAAACCGAGTGGCTTCTCCACATACACTTCCTCTTCGACTGCACCATTCAAGAAAGATATCTTGACATCCATTTGGTGTATCTTCCACTTCATCACTGCAGCCAGAGCAAGTATTATTATGATGGAAGTGTATCTAGCTAAAGGTGCAAAAGTTTCTTCATAATTGATCCCTTCTTTCTAGGAGAAGCCACGAGCCACAAACCTTGCCTTGTATTTCTCTATGCTACCATCTACATCATTGATCTAGGTGGATATTGGTGGTGACTCACCTCTTCCGACTGGCTCAAAACAGTCTTCTGGCAATTTTGGGAATTTACTATTTTTAGCAGTTTTTCAGGTCCTAAACTTTCGGAGCCATTTTGAGGCCCTAAACGACGTTTTTTTCGACGTCGAATTCTCAAGCAAATATGAGTACTGCGCGCTTTTCATTTCCGCATGCTAGAATCAAGATTTGCGATATCTTTTTATAGTCATTGAATAAATCTTTCCAACGAGCTATCGTACGCCCCAAACGGAGATCGCATGCGAGAGTTACGACCCCGAGAAGTTAATGTACTAACTTACCCAAACGGGGCCCACATGACTTTTGGTGCTTCATCTTCTAGGGTTAGGTTTTTGGGATTCCTTCCCTCATGCTTACGATAAATAGGCCCTTTCGGACTCTCTTTGTAATCATCTTGGCACGAATGAGCTTAGTGGCCACATCTCTTCTCATAGATAGCTACCACCATTCTAGCTATTGTATTTTACAGTTTGTTCTATTTCCACTATTTAATAGAATGTGTGTTTACTGTATCACTGTGTTCTTTGCAATATATCTCCGTGTTTGATTATGTATCTGCTCTTTCATTTAGTTCTCGTATAAATCCGGATCAATCATGCTTCCCTTGGAAGTTACAATAGACTTCCCTTCCGGTCTTGGGACCACATCCCATACATCATTCTTCATGATTGATTGGTCCTCTTCAATCATGGCATCCTTCCATTACTGTATCCTTGATCCTGGGAACTTCAGATTCTTCAATATCTTCAATAGGTAGTTTTTCTTGAACTTCATCGCTTTTTCTTCGGAACAAATGTCATTGTCCTTCTTTTGTAGGTGATTGTACACGATCTTTACTACAAGTCAAATTCAATTGCATGATTAGAAACTTCTCATAGTTTTCAGAACAAAATATTACACATATTGACATATGTCATACAGTCATGCAATTATCTTATCCAATGCTTCAATACAACATTCATCCATATCCCGTATTCATATGGTAACTTTTTAGATGCCTTCCATCTCTACCAGAACATTGTTAAGAGTGTGCACTACTCCCAACATGTCAGCAAATAGGTTTCAATCTAGATAAGTAGCAATGGAGTGTTGTACAATACCATAGGCCACTTACCTATTACTATATTAGTAGTATCTTGTTTATTAATGCAACTTTTCTAAAATGCATAATATACATCCTAAATCTAGGAACATAAGTATGTACATGACCGAACACCATCATTTAAGTAATCATATATACAAGAAAAGACAATTCAAATACTTATCTTTGTTTGGTTGTTGGGTGGAATCCTTCTCAATCTTTACTTCCTTGCGGGAGCTACTGGAGTCTCTGATAGTGTGCACCTTAACCAATGCTGAAAATGGATGAGAGGTTCTTCCATAGATTATTTGTTTTCTGAAGTCCAACTCCGCAGTAGATTCTTCTAATCCTTTCATGTAAAACTGAAAGTCATCTTTAGCTTCACCTTATGAGGTGGAACCTATGTAGCTGGTTAAATTCATTACAATACATATTCTTCATCACTTGAAGAATCTTCCCTGGTTCTCTTCCTAGGAGGTTCATCATCCTCTGCAGTGTGATCATGATGTCTTCTCTTGTTGTTGTTCTTCTTATGGGAGATGCTTTTGTTCCTGGGACAATCTCTGGAATAGTGTCCCTTCTCATCACAAGTATAAGATCGAATGTGAGAAATATCTCTCATGGATCCTCCAAAGTTCTCCCTCCGATTCTAGTGGTGGTATTTACCCTTCTTGTGATGAGGATGCTCCCTCTTGTGGTTATTTTTCCCGGTGTGTACTGTGAGAGCCTGGTCTTTATTATCCATCTTTTCTTCTCGAGCTACAATTCGAGCTTCTTCCTATGAGCATTCCTCTCACAACCTACTGAATTTGATGAGCTTCTTTCTAGCACAAATTCCTTGAATGAAGGAATCTCGTGACCTAGGAAGACCATTCAAGGTGGTCATCGCAATTTCACCATTCTCTATATCTTCTCCTACAGCTTCAAGTTGTTCTTTTATCTGAGATACCCTTGTAAAGTAGGACTGCATGGTCTCTGCATTTTGTATCTTGACATTCTTCAATTGATTCCTCAAAGTCATCTTCCGATTTATGTTCTTCCCTTCAAACAACTTGGTCAAGGAATCAAACATATCCTTGGGTATATTTAGAGAAGACACATGAGGTATGAGATGGTCTTTGATAGAATCTGCAATGATTCTCTTGGCCTTGACCAAGTTCTTCTTATGTAAGGCCTTAGCCTCATCTCCCTCTGGAACTGGAACCTCTTCACTTATGTAGGTGTCCAATTCATTCTCTTCTAGGATTAACCCAATCCTATACTTCAATGCTCAGAAGTTATCAGCCCCTTCATCCTCAAGATTGGTGTGGTGAGACATCTTAATGAGAAACTCAAATGGAAATAAAATATTTAGGTCTTACCACTTGATTTGTTGAAACTGGATCTGGAGCGGGCTAGGGTTTGACAAAGAAACCCTAAAAATCCAAACTTGGAATTTCAAACTTCTGTCTGGATAGGGAGATGCAATTGACTGAGGCGATCAAGCTGGTTTGCTCAGATTTTGAAAACTCTAAAAATTGACCCTCCAAAAATGACCTACGAATTTTGGATCTGCAACTTCTGTCAAAATCTGGTTTTCTGTTTTTTCTGGTCCAAAATTCAAATTAAGGTTTGAATTTCCTAGAGATTCACCCAACCAAAAAGTTTGATCTTAGTCTCTAAATTTCGATTTTGCTAAGGAGAAAAATCCTATGCTGAGAGCACTCCAAAATTCCACTTTTTTCAAAAGCCCTAATTTCCTGCAACAGTGACAAGCCAAAATGAAAATGCTCAGAATTCAATTATGTTTTGATAGAAAGATATGCCATATTGTTTTTGGTGCATCTCTGAAATTTTGGATCCCCAGGGTCTAAAACTTTGGCCTTTGGTATACTGACCTGTCATATTTCCAACCCCATAGATCTGAGCTTCAATGGATTCTCCATGAGAGAGATATGCTAAGTGTCACAACATGACCTGTTTATGGGATGAAACAACATAACAAACTTGTACGGAGTTCCACGTGTCACTGTTTCAACTTTGGCCTTTGAAACTTGGACCTGTGAAACTAAAATCTGTGCCCTATCTGTCAATTTTTACGGAATTCCATTTGGAGCTTCCTAGCCTGATATATGACGTTTGTTCCTAGGTCACCTGTTTAAGGATGCATTCTGGAAGAGGCAGAAACCCTAACTTGTACGGATAATATCTCACAAAGTACAATGATTATGAGGCTGAAATTTTTACATGGGGTACATATGTGTCTGATATTCGGCCTGTAAAAAAATCAGATCCTGAACCTTTGCCAAAATGGATTTATAGCAAAATTTCCACAATGACTTGTTTTTACTATACCAAGCCCTAGCTTCCAATTTGTCGCAAGTGCAACAAGTGTCGTAAATGCCATACAATGCCTTCCTTCAGGCTAGCTTTGATACCATGTAATATTTTTCATCATTTAATTCAATATGTTCTAGGAACTTAACTGATAGAACAACATGTACAACATATCAAACACAAGAGACAAGAGACACAAAGCATTTCACCAGGGAAACCATAAAGGAGAAAACCCCGCAACTTCCTCAGAGATAGAATAAGCACCAATACAAAGATCACAAAGATGAAACCCCAAAATATAGATGTCTCCAGCAGCTAATCCTCCTCCACTTATGCGCACTCCTCTCTCTCAACTATTCGAGTTGGATGTGTGAGTGAATGGATAAATAGAGAGGTGCTCCTCTCTATTTATACTTTACCTTTACCCGCCTTTTACCCTGACTGGGCCGACCTCCCTTAGGAGAGTCTAATAACCCATTACCACTTGAAACTGGGCCTACCCCACTAGGGGGGTCTAATAACCCATGAAAGACACAACTCCGGGGGTCTAATGCCCTATCATACATGGGAGGATGGATCTCAATGACTTTACATGACCCAAGTACAATAATGACTTCTCCGACCGGAGGAATAAACATCTTCGTCGGAGGTACAACAATAAAATACAAATAAAATATAAAATATACAAGTGAATACATTTCAAAGTTACAAATACATTAACACCATGTACATAAAACAAATAAATTCTCTGAAAGTTGGGAAAGAGAGAAAAAACCCAGTGGGAAAAAAAACCCATAAAAAAGAATGTGAAAAGAAGACTTTAAGGAGCCTCTTCAAAAAATTCCTTTACTCCCAAATAAGTTCTCGACTGTGTGAATTGTTTTTTTTTTTACTAGAGGAATCTACAATGGAGGTTGGGCTGGTACTCACGTGACATGGGGTCCAGGGGTCCAATATCGCTACCACTATAGCCCTACGTGCAACCACAAGGCCCGAGTCATGGCACACAATGCA
This sequence comes from Larix kaempferi, assembly GCA_027924585.1. Lineage (NCBI taxonomy): Eukaryota > Viridiplantae > Streptophyta > Pinopsida > Pinales > Pinaceae > Larix > Larix kaempferi. Next base: position 504,895 of record BSBM01000903.1, read on the forward strand.
AGTTGGGGGGGATCGAACACATGATCTGCTATTCACAACCAATTTCACAACTTACACAAAACCACTTGAGCTACCCCCCACGGGCTAAAGGATTTTTTTTCAAAGAGGCCTCACCCTATTACTCTAGGGGTCCCTCAGACCCAAACACCTAGGAATTGAACCCTTGACCTCTGGGCTACAGAAGCTTGTCAAATGGATCCAAACGAACTTAGATAACATATATAAACATTGAATGAGAGGAAATCTGCCGAATATTTTTGAAATCGACAGTTTCGAACCTTTTAAGCAGGTTCATCCTCAGGAGAAGCAAATCTCACTCTCTTCTTTAGCATGGGGAGGTGAAGAATAAATATTGTTTGTTTGTTTAGTTTTTAGGGTTAGGGTTTGGAACATGTCGGTTTAGTTGTTAAAATATTTTATTTCTTAAAAAGAATTTTTATTTTGACTTTAACCTAAGTGGAATTTTTTTATAGAAAAATATTTATTATTAAACTTACTAATGTTTAAAAATCTATTGTGTTATGTTTTTAGAAAGTATAATTGTTATTTGAAAGTTTTTTATAGTATATTTTTTTGTAAAAATTTTATTAATAGTTTGAAAAGTTATTAATAGTATTGAGGTATGAATTGGAGGTGCTTTAGTTATATTAAATAATTTGATTATTTAGTGTAGTGTTTGGGATTATTAATTTCAATGTTAAATTAAAGTATGTTTATAAATGAGTGTTTATTATTTATTTTTCTATTTTTATGTTTAGTAAAACAAGTAGCTTTTAATTGTTTTTAAAATGTATATGTTTGGTTAGACTTATCTGTTTAACTTGTTTTAAGTTTATGAATTACAGGTTTCCATGCATCTTTTAGTTTGAAGCCATCATCTCAGTTGAAATTATTTCTACATTTCTCAATTTCTATGGCTTCACGAGTTTTTCTTCTGTAATATTGAGGAACAATGGCTAAGATCTTAGAGTCTTATTAACAAATATGATGTTTCGTGTTGTGAGCATGTTCAGCCAGGGTTGAGTTTTTTACTCTTTCATGTCATATGTCTACGCTATGTTCCTTTAATCTAATTGCAATTGATCTACCTGTCTCACCTATGTAGGCTTCATCACATGAGCAAGGTGTTATGTATACACCTTTTTGGTTTTTGGGATCAATGGGGTCCTTGGCTTTGTCAAGCATGGTTCTCAAGGAATTGGGAGGAGTAAGTGACACCATAATGTTATTCTTTTTTAGAACATTTGCAATCTTGTTAGTGGTGCCATGTATATATGGAAGAGTAATTCTAGGGCGGGTTATATCAAATTCTTTTTTATTGATTTTGTTTTTGTATTTGTTTTTTATGTTACGGAAGATTTTATTAATATCTTTACTTTTATAACCATTGTTTATGAGGGATTCTTTAAGGTGCTTTAGCTCATCTTCTAAGTGGTCTTGATCTGAGACGCGCCATGCACATGGGGCATGACTTTATACATTCATATATAAACATATGAATGTAGAAAGTCATGCCCCTCAAATAAATTTGACACGGAGATGCGGGGTATTGATCCTCGTACCTCTCGGTTTCTAAGTGAGCTCTAAGAATTGGGTGAATTATTGCTTGGTAAAGGGATTTGTGAATATCCATGCAAACCTTTGTGAAATCCTTATTTTGAAGTGCATGTGATCCCATTTACTAGATCCAAACACTTTGAAGTGCTTGAATGGTGGTTCTTGACCACTCCTTGCTTCAAATGGAGAAAATCCCTAGAAACTTTTGTGTGGAACTTGGTTAACTATAGGACAAAAGGTTGTAGATTTGGAGAATGAGAAGACATTCTAGAGGTCTTATTCAACAAGAAAATAATGTGGTACAATTTCTCCAATGGCCTCTTTCATCTTCTAAATGCACATGAATAAGTCCTTTTAGGATATGAGTTGTGAAGCTTATCGGGCCTCCTTCAACAAGATTGGATCTAGTATACCAACTGTGTAGAAGCTGAACTAGGGAGATAGGAGATCCATGGATGCAAAAGAGCTCTCTAGTGGATGCAAATGATCTCTTTGATGGCTGCAAAATCACTCATTGATGGATACAAATTATCTCTTCGATGGTTGCAAGTACACTTCTTTGATGGTTGTAAATGAACACTCCTTCGATGGATCCTATTGCACTTCTTAATGACTGCAAATGAGTACTATAAATGGGCTCTTTGGTGGATTCAAAATATTTCTTTGGTAGCTGCAAAATTCGTTCTTTGCTGGCTGAAAAAAGACTTCTTTGGTGGTTGCAAAAAGACTTATTTGATGGCTGTGAAAAGCCTTCTTTGGTGGCTACAAAAGCCTTCCTTGGTGGCTGCAAAAACCTTCATTGGTGGATATCAAATACTTCTTGGGTGGCTGCAAAATCCTTCTTGGGTGCCTACAAAAGCCTTCTTGGGTGGCTGCGAAATCCTTCTTGATGGCTGCAAAATCTTGGCAGTGAAAGCCCTTCTCAACCTGCAAGCTAGATAAATAACAAGGAATCATTGAACACTAACTAGTTTAGTACCCCCTATGCTCTAATACCATATTAGATTTGAACATGTATAGATCTAGGTACATAAACTAACTATATATTCAATGAGAAACAAATCATCCATCAAATCATAATGTAATAAATGGATAACATTGATTATTACATAAGAAACTCAGAATGGAAGATAAAAGAATGATCAAGTTCATTAAATGACTGAATGGAGAAGCTTACAATATGTAGAGATGAAATTCAAGTTAGGTTAGAAGGAAATTCGAAATTCCCATGCCATGCTAAAAGAACTATTCATGATTAACTTAGAGAAAATAATCTCAATTAGTCATGCAAGCTCTCCTAAACTAAGTTGAACTATCCTAAACTGAATTGATCTGAACTAAACTAAATTGACATGCACTGAATTGAATTGAACTGGTGCACTGAATTGACCTGAAATGGGGAACTAATGTCACTAGAGGACCAGTTAGGAACACTTAGGTTTAGTTAGGACTCATATAGTGGGGCACACCTAGTGTTCACTCAACTACCTCTTTAAATCAAGGAATAACTCCCCCAAATCAGGGAATGCACCCTTAAATCAGGGAAGGCACCACCAAAATTAGGGTTTTGACTCATGGTTAAATTAAGAATTGAATTTGAGTGTGGTTGGTCAGATTATACTCCTCAAGACATGCTCTAGGATGGTTATTTACTCTAACATATATCCCCCCCCTCTTTCTCTCTCTCCCACAACCACACCCTTGCTACCCCCTCCCCTTATTTCACTATCTCTCTCGCTCTTTTTCCCACCCTCCATGCTTATCCACCCATCTCCCTACCTCCCTCTCTCTCTATCACTATCTATCCATCACTCTCTCAATATCTCACTCTCACCCTCCATCCCTAGCTATATATTTATTTACCTTTATCCCCCCTCCCTCTATCATTATCTTTCTCTCCCCCTCCCTCTTCGTAATCCCCTCGACCACCCCCACTCTCAGCGTCCATAGTCTTTGACTCTCTCTCTAGGCATCCACAAGACAAATGCATCTAGGCATTCATTTTAATTATGGATTCCTATCTCTCCATAATACATATGAGTTATAACACAATGCATTATAACACATATGCGTTATGGAAGTCTAAGCATCCATAGCATAGATGAATAGTTTAAATATACAATGCTTTCTGTTTCTACTATGAATTCCACTTAATGCATATGTGTTATAACACATGTGCGTTGTGGCATTCATAGCAGAAATGCCAAGCATTGTATTTTTAAACTATTCATTTGCGCTATGGATGATTAGACCTCCATAACAAATATGTGTTATGCAGAGCTAGGCATCCATGGTGTTATGGCATTAATATGCATTTAATGTATTAACTGTTTGAATTTAGCTTTTTCATAACGCATGTATGTTATAACGCATGTGATTTTTTCTTTTATAAAAAACCTGCTTCATAGGATGATGTCTCTCTTTGCATTACATAACAAAAAAACAACCACAGACATAACACTCTGAAGCTCTATATTTATCTTCTTTTTGATAAAATTAATTGGAAATCAATATTATTTCACATTTTTTGATAGGGAATTTACATAGTAGAGGCTGAAAATATTCAAGGATGATGCTTACATTGGAAGAAATGGAAGAACAAAGGCAGAAGGAATGGGAAAGAACATGAAATTGTAGACATTCAACTGGTGAAAGAGCAATTCCCACCCCTCCTCCACAATTGAAATGGAGGAATTCAAGCGGAGAGACAATGGATGATAGCTCACTACATCAGTTGAAGTAGCCAAATTTTAGAATGGATGATATCTCACCATCAATTGACATTGGTTCAACGATTATGATAGCCAACCATGATCCACCAATCCATAATTCATTCTTGAGTTCATCACATGTCGATGATAGAGATGGTCAGGAAGAAAATAATTTCTTATTTGAGGCCATATATGATGAAAAATTTAATGATTTTTTTCCAGATCCTGCTTGCTAACAACCATCCCAGGTGGTTCAATCTCCAAATCTTTTTCATGATAATTTTGAGATCATGGTTGTGAATACATTAATGAATGGTGTTGATGTTGTTGTTTTCTTTATGCTCATGCATCTCAACTCCGTGTCTGCAGTAGGAAAATCCAAATGCACAAATAAATGGTACCCCAGATGCTATGGATAGCAATATGGTTGTCCTGCTAACTTTCCATATCATTGCAACATGGATTGCAAGAACTGTAAAATTGTTTGTCGTAAGTATTTATATTATTTATTAGTATACATAGTATAACATTTAATGTTGAGTGAGATTATTAATATTTATAGTGGTGAATGTGGTGCAACTTGTGACGAGCCTGGAGGCGTGTGCTAGGATCCTCAATTCATAGGAGGGGATGGCATCATGATGTATTTCCACAGGAAGAGAGATCAATATTTTTGTCTCATTTCTTATTCCAATCTCCACATCAACACTCATTTCATTGGTAAGAGAGGCCAAGGAATGGGAACAAACTTCACTTGGGTACAATCCATTGCAGTGTTGTTGGATGATGGTTGGAAGCTCTACTTTGGCGCCAAAAAGGTGAAAGTGGGTTTTATAGCCCAAATCAGCACTTCTATGTCTGTGACAAGAACTGAAAAGATGACATTTCAAAATGTTGACTATTTATCACACAAAAGGACAATATGGATGGAATAGCCTTGATTTGGATCCAGTTGATATGACCCTAAACATTTGGACTTAATCCTCATCCTTTTTTCTAAGAAGTTACATAAGAGAAAAATCACTTCAAAAGGTCTAGAAACCTGCGATTTAATCACCTGTTGACTTAATATTGCCAGTGTTTTTTATAAAATGTTGAAATTGCTCTCTGATACAATATTGTCTGCAATTTAATCACTACTTCTCAGTTATTTGAAAGCAATTTCCTCCCAAAAAATATAAAAAATAAATAAAATTTGAAATATGGAGGAGTTAGGCTGGTTCTAGTAACTTCCCCCCTCGGTTGTAACTTCTCCTACCCGATGGAAACTGTCTGCATCAAGTATAAAAGGAGGAAAGTTTGGCCATTTGAAGGATATTTTTCATAGCAAAGTTAGGCTGGATATTTTTTCCATCATTTATCCTCATTCCCCTACTTGTTGCAAATCATCATCTGATCTTGTAGCCCTATGTGCTGAGTTTGTTTCCCTCAAACATCCTCAACCTTTTATGCATGTAGATATTTGGTAGGAGTTGTGGATAATTAAGCAGGAGTGACTTTAAGATCCGGTTTTGATAAGGTGCCAGGAAGATTCATGTATATATTGTACTGTTGATTCTATCAATATAAATTAGATATTTGTCCCTTCCCAACTTGTGTTTCAAATTTGATTTATGTGTTGATTGTTCATTCAATTGATCAAGTTTTGATTATGTGTTTTTATGTTTGAATATCAATACTATTTTGTAGCCATTTTTGTTTGAGGAAGCTTGTGAAGTTGTTTTGCAGGTCATTGGGTGAAGATTAGAAGCAAGGCTTGGAGCAACAAAAGCTAGGATCAAACTGCATAAACAAGGTGGCCTAGTTTTCTATCGCATTAACTCTTGAAAATAGATTTGCATAATCTTCTTGACTCAATTTTTTCTACATTTCAACCTTATATGTATGGTTTATATGATTTTAGGGTGAAAACGCGAAGTTGGGTAACACTTTTGGCTTGTTTTTGACAAACAAAACTGCTAAATTTTATGTTTTTCAACTCCGACCTCTTCAAACCCATAACTCCCTTAGGAATTTCAACTTGAAGTAAACAAAAATGTTTTAGAGAATTGAATTAGCTTTCTACTCGTATTTTTTTAAAATTTGTTTTATGGACATATCGTGGGACAAATTTGGTGCTCACCAACGGCATATACTTGAAAATTTTAGGTATGGATAATGAGTGACCAATGTGAGCACTAGTTTTTTGAGAGATGGTTATTCATTTTAGGTAAAACAATCTATGATCATAATCTACATACACTGCACTTGTGCATGGACTATATTTTGAGTTTTTTCGAACTTAAGAAGTATTTTTTATTATATATCAAAATAGCATATGTTCAGAAAATGGTGCCTTATCGACACATGTTGGTAAGCTTCAATTTTCTTTTTAGTGTGACTCTTATTGAAAAAACTAAAAGTACAGTTTTGAAGAGGATGGGGCAAGGAAGATCTCTGTGAATATTTTCAAAATTTTTGGTGTTGTCTTTGTTATGATATTGAATTTTCATTTCGGGTGATTTTCAGAGTAATAAAAATCTTAAGGGATAAGGTTTAGAAATTTTTTATTAATAAATAGAAATTCAAATTGAAATGAAACAATCATTATATCATTGGAAACTAGATTCAGAGATGAATCCATTGCTACCAAGTCCGACAAATAATATTTAAAATTTGCAGGGGTTTGGGCTTGCTGAAGTTGCAGGTTCCAGAAAGATGACAGATATTTTTGCAGGTTTTGTTGACCATGAACTCTTGGCTGAAAAAATATCTTCCAAACTCTCGGCCGAGATTTTAGTTCAAACTCTCATCCGAGAGTTTTTTTAAAAATACAACGCGGTGATTGGTTCAAACTCTCGGGCTAGAGTTTTATTAAACTCTCGGTCGAGAGTTTGAACTCTCACAAAATCTCGGACTAGAGTATTTTAAAATCTCGGCCTAGAGTTTGAGGTTGAATTTTTGTTTATTTTTTCAAATCACTCAAGAGAAAATTGTGTGTTGTTATACTTACGGTAGAGATTTTTCTCATAAATCACTTGCAATAAGCTATGTAGTAGTGATTTAATCGCTTGCTGATACACTTATAGAAGCGATTTTCTTGTAGGGTTTGGGCTTTTCCACTCCTTGCTTGATTTTTGGATTTTCTAAGTTGTTTTGGAATTTTTGAAAGGTTCTAAGTCTTCTTCAGGCTTCTTAGAGGTGTTTTATATGGTATGTAACCAAGTTTGATTGATGTTGATTGTGCTTTTTGAACAAAACTAGTTTTTCAAAGTGTATGCCCTAGGCCTTTTCATTTCTTTTTTGGGAAGTTGTGGAAGGTTCCTGAATATCAAAACTTTATAGTGACCTCTTATAGGTGGTCTAATTACCTTATTGGATAATTTTTAGTTGGTTCTTTTCAATTTCTTGGCCTTTTGGTCTTCTCGGATAGTGTTTTTAGTTTCATCATTTTTCACTATTTCATTGGGCCTCTTTCCAAAAATATTGGTTGTTACATCCCTGTGGTGGCTTGCAAATATTTTCATTTATCTCCGTTCTTATGTTCAGTCTCTACTGTCGATTTTTGGATTAATGAAGAATTGTCAAAGGGAGTCTTTTTTGTTTATAGACTTCTTTTGCGTTTAATTGTCTACTTTTGATTGCCTCTTGAAGTGAAATCTCAGGGTTTTTTTGCGTTGTTTTCAAACCCTGATTGCACTGGTTGGGTACAAGAATCAGGCTTGACCAAACCTTGAATTATAGTAGCATATTTTATAAGTGGAATCTAAGAGTTATTTCATATACTTTTCCCTGCTTTGCTTACTTGGATGACTGAAAGGTTTTGAGTTTATGGATTCTTTCGCTTGCGATTGATAGGGGTGTCAATAGTGGTTTGCATTTGTTGTCTTGTGTAGTTTTTAGTGATTGAGTCCTTTTGTCTCATTTGGAAAAACAAAAACAAGGCGGATTGTTTCATAAAAGTGAGTTTGTGTTCACCTTGAAAGCATTTAGTAAATTGGCCTTTTGCATTTGAAAAATAAAAAACAAAAAACAAAATTGCGTTTTCGTTTTGTTGTGTGCATCGAGTTTCATTTGAAGTACATATTTGGATTTTTGCATCAAAAACTAAAAAGAGTTGTTTTTCATTTTTGTCTTTGAAGCATATGTGCATGTAAAATTTAAAATTTTCATTCATATCTTAGGATTGGAATTTGGCTTGCCAACTGAAAGTGTACATTTGCATCTCAAATATTCAAACTTGTGTGCATTTAGAAAGGATTGAAATTGCAATTTGCATATTAATAAGTGGATGTGTACTTGATTCTTAGGATACGTTTGCATATTGCATATGAAACTTAGTTTTCATTTTGCATAAAAGACCAAAAATTGCATCATACATTGTTCAAATTTCCATTTGCATTTAAGATTTCGTTTTACGTTTAGAGCTTGCATTGTGCATTAAAAAACATTGGAAATTTAAAAAGCACATTGTAGAGGGCAGAGGGTGCTCCATATTCCAATTAAAAAGGGTTAAAGTGTGCATTAGATTGCTTTGTACTTCTTTTTAGGTGCATATGTTTTCTTCCATTTTGAAAGTTCTGAAAATTGTATTTTTAACAAGAAAAAGTAATTGGAGTAGGTTACTAGGTTTTCTTTTAGTGAGAAACCAACCTAGTAGTCCAGGCTAGGATTTTCAAGATAGGAGTTGAGAGTTAACTTCTCCAAAATCACATAAAATTGGGACACTAGGAATCTACTAAAGAGTGTTAAATTCATTAGTAATGCAAAGTACGTGTCAAGAAAGTGCCACTAACACCGGAATCAAGCGGTAGGAAAACCTTTTTCAAGCAGACAAAATACCCTTGTTGCTTGACTGAATTGATCAATCATGGCAAGTACTCAGGGTGACACCACTTCTCATTGACATTTTCAAGTATAGGACTTGTTATACAAGGCTTACGCTCCCTTCCATCCAGCGACCGTTCCTCCCAACTACCGAGTGGAAAGTGGTGACCATAGTTTATGTTACTAGGTACCTCCTAGGTCACTACAAGGGGATATATCGTGGAACCTAAGATAAACATATACTCTGGTGGCCTAGCTCCTTGTAGAGGGTATTTTTCAAAGGAAATTACTTGCACCCTTGGTGATTGGTTTCGAGGAGTAGGGTAACTATCTCCCAATCTTCATTGGTTGGTTTTGGTCCCTAATCATCCTAGAAAACCTTTGAAAGACCCCCATATTTGGATTTTCACTAAATAATACTTGCAGCCAAGTGATTTTCATTGCAAGAGTTGTTTGTTTGCTGTAATATTTTTTAGGGATTTTCTACTTAGTGTTGTTTGTTGTTTTATATTTTTTACTTCTCCTTTGAGTCTTATGTGAACCACTGTGGCCAATCAACCTATGCACATGTATCAAAGAATAAAAGTACACTCTCATGAATAGAGATAAGTCATCGTGCCTAGGAAAAGACTGGGTTATAATAATCCACCCCCTCAGGGGACAGAGGAAGAAATCCTAGGACAAAACAGTGAACAACCAGTTGAAGAAAACACTTTGAGTTCAAGAGAATCCGAGCCCTCATCAGAGGGAAGGCACTTTAGTGACACTGAGGGGCAGTTAAACAACTCTCCCCTAGTTTTTTCTTCTCAACCCGAGGAGAACATAGCTTTTCCTTCCATCGAGGATCTCAGTGATCCTTCAGGACTTTTAAACCCTCTACAAGATCTGAATTCTAGCCAGGGAATTAAGTTTAATATATCTAGGCTAAGTAATCCATCATTCCAGTCGGATACCATGGAAAAAACTGGTGAAGTGTCAGGTACTGGGGAGGTAACTCCCCTAGTTAATACTACTTCTATAGGAGGAATGGGTGCAAATGCATCGTCTGTTGTAGGTTATGGTTGTAGTCCATCATTGTTAATGATTTTAACAGGAGGGCCTTCTTATGGTTTTCAAAGTACAAACACATTTTCTTTTGGGACGAACTTCCCGAGATTCCAATCTATACCTACTTCTATGCCTCCTTCATCTACCTATACTACTACTTCGGGCAGTTGTTCGTGGGTACCTTTTAGTGGACACATGTCCATTCCAAACCCCACCCCTGTTTATGGAGTTGTTAGTGTTTCTACCATGCCTCAGATTAGTTTTCCTTCCCAATTGATGGCAAGCATATGTACTAGTAACCCCTTTTCATCAAACATTCCATATGGTAACATATTTGGACTAGGGGGCACTACTGTTGGATTTCCCTTGGGGAAGAACACTCCATTTGGGAATATCTCATTTTATGGGATAGGAGGACCAAAGATAGTTAACCCAACAATTAATTATTTACTAGGTAGCTATCCTATGGGTGGTATGGGGGGGAATTTAGGAGGATTTACTCAACCATTTTCACAACCTCAATTTGGCTAGAATTTGTGTCACCATAACCCACTTTTTACCAATGTTAACACAAATAAGTGGGAAGTTAATGCTCCCGGATCTTGGAATACCATGGCTCAAATGAAGTTTCCCTTTTTGGCTACTTTGAATTTTCCTGATCTAACCAAGTTAACAAATGATCTGGTTCTACATGACCCTAGATGGTCGCCACTCCCTACAAAGCTACCTTCAGACATTCCTAAGTTCAAAGGAAAACCTAAAGAATACCCCATGAACCATGTGATGACTTTTTATCTATGGTGGTTGCAGGAAGAAAAGAATGCATAGAGCGAAGTCAATTGTCTAATATGCCAAATATATAGGATGATGCAAGTTGTAGAGCTTCGACACCAATATTTTGGGATAAACCTTTGGAACATGCATAACCAACCAATAGCAGTAAAACTATTATGACTATCTGAGCTTAAGAATGTAAGTACAAACATTCAATCTATCATAGCTGATTGGGAATATTTTCAGTGATGCCTCGCCCTCTCTTCCAGGGTAATAATTGAAGTGTGTGTTGAAGTGATTCAACCTGACGCAGCATCTAATTCTCAGTAACCTTGAATTTTGTAATTTTGTAAATTTTTGTAAAATTCACATCTCCCTATTCTGTTTGGTTTGAAGAAAATTTTTCGAGGTGGGGGACAAGTTAAAGGAGCCTAGTCGACTAATAGATTAGGTCCTCTCGACTAACCACTAATTGGTTGACCCAATCTAGTTGAGTCGGTTAGGTTGACTAAAAGATAATTAGACAGTTACAACTGTCTAACCGATTTTATGATCCATATATATATATGATGTTGATATAGATGATATAGAGATGATTATCCCTATTTTGTACATTATGGCCTTTTAATAATATAAATACTTGTTGCTGATGTGATTATTACTTTCACTCTACCTTGGTCCCTTTAAGTATGTGTGTTCTTGTACTTAACATCTGATATAATGTGCTACTGGTAAAACAATGTAATCGTGTAGATTACAACATTGGTTCCCCAGAAATGGTACCAAGATGTTGAAATCCTAGACTTCCAATAAGCATTCAAGCATAGAATAATAAGCATACACAACAAACCATCAAGATGAACATATTGGATGAAACATTTAGTAATTTGTATTAATACTGAAATGGGTATTCATACATAATGGATATGGTTGGAGTGGTTACAACCGCTTAAAATAATCATTCGTTAGAGTATATGCTATATTAACATAAAATAATAATGACAATTAAGGGGCCCAATGGGTCCCTCCAACATCTCCCCTACCCTAAAACTCTTCTTCATCTCGAAGAGAACAAGAAATGTGCAATAACATCCTAGGTCTCCACTCCTGTCAAAATAGTCCTTACTGTGCATCAACCAGCATAATAGTATGCATAGGTAACACAGTCACAATAGCCTCCATCTAGATAGGAAGACAAATGTGTACAAGGCTCTACGATAACATGTTACTCTTCAACCTCCATCTTCAATCTAGTAGTGGTTAGTTGAAGTCTCACCCTCTCACTAAGGTGATCGAATATCTCACCACAAGGATGTATTTTGATTTAAATCCTCACCCTTTGATCATCTAGTCGACTTTCCCTTGACTTAGGAATAGGTCTTTAGGCTCTTTGACTTTCTGTACCACTTCTAGATTTTGAGGTCACAACCTAAGGACTGCTTCTTCATCAGGGGGATCTATCAATTCAGGTGTTCTCATGTCATCATATTATCATCAATCTATTTATGTGCATTTGTTTGATTTTTTTTGCTTGAATGTCATCTTTTTCTATTTGAGGATTGATAATGGATACAAGTTAAAATTTATCTGCTAACTATGCATGATCTAGTCATGATTGATTGCTTTGGACTTGTCTTAAAATATAACTTGACTCGACTTAGAAGAATCAGCTAAAGATCGACTTGAATTATAATGACAGAGGGGATCGCCTGCAACAAGGATGCATGTTTCATCCCCTCTGTGCTTTAATCGAATTCAAATATTATAATAAAGTCACATTGACAATAGTGACTTAGTCGACTCACATACATACTTTTGATTAACGAACTTTGACTGTTATATATATATATATATATTCTCAACTTCAATCGACCCAGTTTGAATATCGACAATATACTCGACCCAACTTAAACATTATACAAACATATAATTCTTGACTAAATATTTTAAAGCATCGAAAAAAAAAATAGAAATCAACAATAGTAAGATCGACTATACTTTACAAAAAGTAGCATCGACCAAGAAGTGGCATCGAACACAAGTAGAGTTCGACCATAAAACAATATCGACTGTTTTTTTACCATAAGAAACTATCGAGTAAAATAATATTGATTAATTATAATTGACTATATTTTGGCATCAATCAAAGAGAGGAATTGGCCCACATTTATAAAATACATCATTGCAGTATTCTTTTGACTCATATACTTCGACCTTTATATCAAATCCTTCAAAAAGGGGGTTGGCTCTTTGAAGACAACTTTCAAAAGTAATACGGCCAAAAATTTAAAGACTTCAACCATTATTTATGATGTCAATTAGAAATATGTTAACAAGTGCACTTCTGATAGTTGACAAGGCTGATCAATACATAGATCGAAAATATTCTTACAGTCAGCAGTCTCCACATGGTTGAACTAAACAATCATTGTCTTTCATGTAGGCAACACCATCGTTTAAGGGAAAATGGTGCTTAGTGTTCTTCCAAGTCGACTCTTAAATGAACATAGATTGATTGGTTGACTGGTTGTGGTCAATGGGATTGCAAGGGCATTGGTTGATATGAATGTTGGTTGATGCTTGCATGTGGTCAATTAGTGAATGCTCTCGGCATCACATGGTTGTTTAGATGGTAGTTGGCATTATTTTTTTCTTCAGAAACTAGATTGTTCAGTCATTGACTTCTTCAATCCTTCTTTGGCCACATCTTCATGTATTCTCTCCAATATTCTACTCCATATGAATCCCATTGACTATCTTATGTTTATCCAATTCCAACACTAAAATGATATGGAGAAAGTGAGGTAGAGTGGACAGGACAGCCTCAAGCTTCCACAAATGCTCAAAAAGATAAATTGACAACTCTACAATGCAATAATGGATAGTAAAATAATCATCTGCTACCATCAAATGGATGCTTCTTTTCTCAAGAATTTTATTATATGATATATAATTCCATCTTATAATTTGGATTCTCACACCACGAAGGAAATAGGCTAATTGTTAGAGCAATTTTTTACTATTATTCTGTCTCAAGACATGATAGTAAAAATTAAATAAAAAAGTGCATATCGGAAAGGACAGAATTTTGATGGGCGTTCCATAAAGGGATAACGTATTCTCAAGTTAAAAAATGAGTAGAAGGATATATGTAGGTTGGTCCAATGAATCATCGAGTAGTTTTCTATGTTGCAAAAGGTCACGGAGGATTATGAATGAGCAGTGTCATTTTATTTCACATGTGCATAGGATATTGAGAAACTAAGTCATTTGGATTCCCATGAGCATCTTTAGCAACTTCACGATCAATAGCATGACCCATATATAAAAATTTCATGTTGAAGCTGTCTTCCATCTCATGATATCTTCTAGGTTTGAATCGCTCTCACTCACAGTTGTTATTACCTAGACTGAGTGAGGATGGAGATAACACCTAGATGTTGAAATCCTAGATTTCCAACTATATCCATTATGTATAAGTACCCATTTCAATATGAATATAAACGAATGGACATTCCTTCCACTATGTTATTATTGATGGTTTGTTGTGCGTGCTTGCTATTCTATGCTTGAATTATAGTTGGAAGTCTAGGATTTCAACATATGGAAAAGAAAGAATAATAGGAGTGAATATTCCAAGAAGATGGGTGGTGTCTAAAGACCTCGTTACACCACTTAATCACAACGAATTATGGTCGGAACATCAGAATGAACTATTCAATATTAGCAAATCAATATCAATACAACCCATAGGGTCATTATTTTATAGTCTCCAGATCTAAAAAACTCCCTTGAAGTGTGGATGATCTAGTCCACAAATAAAGCTCATTGGTTCTAACCATTTCCATGAAATTCATAATGTCTCATAGATTAGTCAACTACTCTAGTCGTGCTAACCATGGCCTCGTCAACCATTCAGTTGACCGATCAGTCAACCACTCAATCAATCCTCCAGTGAACTGCACTACTAGTCAATTGTTGTCTTTCAACCGAGTGTTTCCAGAAGATCCATAGGTGTGATGAAATTGCATAGTCTTTGGTTCCAACCCCCACCCTCATCAACACAACACTCTAGAGATTCAGGAGGTAGAATTATGTTCTTTGAACACCCCCCCATATTTACAGTTGCCAGAAGCCCCACCATAGCTCAAAGTTTCATAAAATTAGTTTCTAGCGGAGACTTCATTAAGATATCAACAATCTAATCATCTGTCCTTGAATAAACAAGAGATACAAAATTTTCATATACCAACTATCTCAAATAGTGAACATGAAATTCAAAATGATTCATTTTGTTGTGAGCAACAGGATTATTAGCAACATGTATTATACTTTTATTGTCACAATGGATAACAGTCGAGGACAGAACATGAAAACCAAGATCTTCTAAAAGATGATGGATCCAAACTACCTATGTACCTGCATTGGAAGCTCCATGATATTTTGATTTTGTAATTGAAAGAGAGACTACCTTCTATTTCTTACACAACCAAACCAAGGGTCCATAACTAAGTTGAAACACATACCCATAAGTGGAATTTCGATAGTAAATGTCACCTCCTCAATCGAAATTAGTAAACCCAATCAATGATTTTGAATCGTGACACTATTTACTACTAGACTAATAAGTTCCTTAATATATAGAACAATTCTCTTTGCAGATTTCCAATGGATTTCTCAAGGATCCTGCATGAACTGGGAAACCACACTAACATAAAAGGAGATATTAGGTCCATTGTGATTTAAGTAGATCATGCTACTGACCAACTATTGATAAAGAGTGGTATTTACTCAAGGAGAGTCACAGTCCTTAGGTAATTTAATGCTCGACTAATAAGGTACTGTATCACAATACTTATAGTTGTCCATTTTAAATCATTTCAAATGATCTAAAGCATATCTTGATTGATAAAGAAATATACCATCATCCATTTGCAAAATTTGAATGCCTAGAAAGAAATGCAACAGACCAAGATCAGTCATTTCAAAGGTATCTGTAAGTTGTTTCTTCAAACCCAAAATTAGATTGACATGATTTCCTATTATGAATAAATCATCAACATACAATGCCAAAATCAAAGTATCACCATGAACATGTAATACAAAATTACCATGATCAAATTTGCAGTGTTTGAAGGCAAGATTGATAAAGAAATGATCAATCTTCTCATACCAAGCACATGGTGCTTATTTCAAACCGTACAATGACTTCTTCAGTTGACAAACAAGACTATAATATTTCCCAAAACCAGGAAGTTGTTCCATATAAATTTCTTCAGACAAATATCCATGAAGAAAATCACTTTTAACATCCATTTGATTAAGTTCCCATCCAAAATGAGTTGTAAGGGAAAGAATTTGTCTAACAGAGTTCATCTTTGCAATAAGAGAAAAGGTTTCAGTGTAGTAGATTGCATCTTACCGAGAGAAGCGCTTTGCTACTAGTTGATCCTTGTGAGGTTCAACAACATTGTCATAAGTAAACTTGGTGTTGTAGACCCATCGACACTTCACAATATTCTTTCATTGTGGTTGAGGAAACAGTTCCCAAGTGTGATTCTTCCGCAAAGAATCAATTTCAACATCCATATAATTTCGCCATTCAGGCACACCCTAAGCATCAACATAAGTGTTAGGACCACAAGTTTCAAGAACACATTCCATCAACATAACACTACCATGTTGTTTTTTACTATGGGTTTGCCGACCAATACAAGCATCTCCAGCATCAGGTCCATAAAATTCAATTGTTTTTGTATCCCACTTAGGTAGACAAGTCGGAGATGATTCAAGTTGGTGATGGTTAGTCGAATGAGAAGGTGTTTCGATGTTCTTAGTCAATGTAGACCGAATACTAGTTAAATCAGGAGTAGAATTCAACTGTCAAGTCGAAGTTTCAAAGAAGGGTATAGTCAATCCAGATTCTTCAAAAATATCAAATAGATCACTATGTAATAGACTAGAACAAGAGTTCAATAACTTAGTACCTAAAATATTCTCATCAAAGATCACATTTATACTCAAATTATTTGTTGTTTGACTAGGTCAAATAGTTGATAGGATTTTGATTCATAGAAATAACCCATCATGATGCAAGAATGACTCTTTGCATCCAATTTCTTCCTGAATTATCACTGATATCTGCCCAAGCAACATATCCAAAGGTTCTAAGGTGTCTAATAGATTCTTTTCTTCCTCTCCACTTCTCAACTCGATTCATGTCATTGGCATCTCTAGTTGGAATGACAAGGTTCAAGAGATAGTTTGAATAGTAAATAGATTCTACCCAAAATTTAGTCAGAACCCAAAATTTAGTCAGAAGGTCTTTGGTCTGTAGTAGGCATTGGGCCATTTCTACCATAGTCTGTTTTTTCTTCTATGTGACTCCATTTTGCTAAGGGTGTGAGGGACATTTATTTTCCAAGAAATACTATTTTTGAAGAGATATTCTTCAAACTATCAACTCGCATATTCTCCACCATTATCCGATCTCAAGCATTGAATAGGTCGGCCACATTGCTTCCCAGCTAATGCCCTAAATTCCTTGAATCTTTGAAATACATGATTCTTATTTTTCAATAAATATACCCATGTAAATCTAGATAAATAATCAGTGAAGGTTAAAATATACTTTGCACCTGCTAATGAGGGTTTTTTCGTGCAACAAATATCACTATGAACGATTTCCAGTCGATCATGTGCTCACAAAGATTTTTTAGAATCAAAGGGTGCCTAATGATGCTTTCCAAGACATCCTCTACAAAATCCATCAAGTGAAACAGTCTTTGGGAGACCAGTTACAATATTATTTTTTACCATCATCTTCAAATTTTTGAAGTTTAGATGTCCATGTTGTTCATTCCAAATTTGACTTTTGTTGTTGGTCAGAGCAATAAATGCAGTCGATCCAGTTGGTCAAAAATAATTCATGTGGGAATCGCGGAACTTGTATAGTCCATGTTTGGGATCTAAATATACTAAAGCAACAATCCCCCCCAATCCTCAAATCCTTTACAATAAAGAGATCTAACCAAAAATCAATAGTCGTCTTAGTCTATGTAAGTTGTGCAACTAAGAGAGTTTGTGCTCAATTTAGGTACATGATAGACATTAGATATTTGACCATGCTCGTAGTCAACATCACCACTTATAGAAACCATGAGAGCATAATCAACAACTACATAAATATTCCATTATGGAGCTCCACTTAAGGAAGAGAAAATAGAAGAATCCTTAGCCATATGATGAGTGCAACTAGAACCAACTATTCATTTGGTATTAATGGTATATGAATGTAATACCTGGGAAGTGATAATAGAAAAGGTGAATTTTTCTATAGTTCAGTTGATCAAAGGAACAATTGACGTTCCTTCTTCAATATTCTTGACCTTTTATTCCAAGTCCTTTGTCTTCTTCCAATAGGTTTTCTCCACATGTCCCACTTTTCCACAATAGTGAAAGGATTTCTTCTTTCGATTCTTCTTGGTCGATGTTGACTCATTAGTCTTTCCTTTCGTCGGTTGGTCGATACATTCCAATCAATAATTTGGTAGACCACGCTCTTTATAATTATTCTTGACCTTGCCTTTGAGCAAGTGAGCCGAGGTTTTTCTACCAAGATTCCCTTCATAAAGCAATTTTTTTAAATCATTGATTAATAAATCACAAAATATATCAAAGGTGAAATCCTTACCATCTTGTTTGCATGATGGCCAATTAGTGAAAAAAGAAGAGAATAATACATCATAAGGTGTACTTGGATTCATTAGGGCTAGTTCAATGAGTTGTCGATCCTTCTTCATAAAACTTTGACCACATTCGCTCAAATTCAACTATATCTCCTGGATGCGAGCCAAATAGTCATCAAACCTTTCAAAGGAATAGGGTTCGAGAGAGATCAACTCTTTCGTTATTTGCATCACTTGACTTTCATTAACCTTATTGAACAATGACTTTTTCTTACTCCAAATGGCATGAGGGAAGTTTATCCATATTGTATGAAAGAGAATATCCCTTGAAATGTAGGGCATAATGACCTCGAAAGCCTCATCCTTCTTTCCGTCAACGAAAAAATTAGCTTGGTCATCAGTCATATATGGAATAGAGACCTTAGTATATTTCCATAGTCCCTTGCTCTTCAACAAATTTTCCATATATGGCGCCCATTTTTCATAGTTATGCCCATTCATAATAACAAGATCTATCTTGGAAACCATCCTTTTGATCTTAAACAGATCTTATCCATATTCAAAGGAAAAAGTATCAATCGAAAAAACTTTAGCTCAGAGTTGATCAACCCTAAATCCGAGTCAACATGATTCACAAACAACAGGCTAGGTCAAAACCAAGAGCTCTAATACCATGTTGGGGATCCTTCTCCAATTGAACAATGGGACATAAAAGAAAGAATATCAGGAGTAAATATTCCAAGAATATGGGTGGTGTCTAAATACATAATTACATCACTTAAGCACAATGCATTATGATTATAACATCACAATGAATTCTTTTTATATTAGCAAATTGATAACAATACAACCCATAGGGTCGTTCTTTTATAGCCCCTCTATCTAACAAACTCCCTTGAAGTGAGGACGATCTTGTTGTTAGGGAAGTTTCCTATAGCAGGGGTGAGACTACCAACATATAGGGGTAAAACATAGACATACAAGGTTCTGCAAGTACAATTACTAAGAAAAGAGATTAGGGTTTAGGATAATGTGTACCTTATTCAAAAGGTTGATCCAAGCTTCTCCTCTTGTTCTCCAATGCAAGAACCTGAAAAACAACTACAAACCTTGCTCAAACCAATTTGACTACAAATAAAAGATTGATATTTATGAGGAAATAAAACATCAAATTGTAATCAGATCTGAAACATACATGAACAAATCTATTTGTAATGGGAAGAATGCCCAATATTTATTAATGAATGAAGCAAGTACATAAAATTATACCTTCCTTCAAGCATGGCACTTCATGAAACCAATATTCAAGGTCTCCTAATCCTCTTCTCCAAGGATCCCAACCTCTGATTATATGCACTAGGGTTTACAAGAAACTAGGGCACAAGTGAGGGGGATGTGAGTCTCAATTCCTCCATCATAACATTATAATGGGCTTGGTATCCTTTTCATGGTCCCTCTCCCTCTCTTATATAGCAAGTGAAGAAGATAGGGTCGAGGAGGAAGTAGTTACAACCGAAGAGGAGGTTCCAAAACTACCCAAACCAACCATTTTTCGTGATTTTACATACTTTTTTAGTGTTTCTGAGGTACCTGCGACTTTTCACATGGAAAAATAGCGGGTGCCCATGAATTTTACCACATGCAACCCGCGTTTTTTGTGGAAAAATGGTCAAAAACATCCTTTTCTAGGGGTTTTCTGGAGAAGTTTTGGTCTGCAAAATTGTTCCTAAGGTTCCTACCTATCAAACGGGCCATGAATTAGGCAATGCCATCCATCTAAAGTCCCAAATATGGCTCTTCCATCCATAAATTTCCTTTTTTGTGACTCACAGTAATCTCATTAAGTGTCGTCATGCGACCAAGAGATGTAAGTGTCGTCACAGACGGAGAAGTGCCAATTTGGCTATAAAAGATGCCCCCTAATGTATGAGTTCAGAGGGGAAGATGATGGCTGAAATACATTATAAATAATAAATGGTTGAGTCCTGGAGTCAGAGAAACCAAAGAAGCCAACAATCATAGGCTCAAGTGAAGTACCTGAAAGAAAGGAAAATGTTAGACAAACTCATCCTTGGGATAAATGTCCATGTTCAAATAGTGGAACATGACCTCCAGGAGGATACAATAATGATCCAGTACTGATGCATATATCATGGCCACTGGAATACAAGCGTTGATCCATGAGGACATTATAAATATGAACATAGCCATAGAAATACAAAGGTGGATCTATGTCAAAACTGGAGAACATATCCATATTGAACAAACTGGATCTATGTCTCATCAAGAGCCAAAAAAATGAGTGTGGCTCAGTCTTGCACAGCTTGGGAAATAACAAAATATGATGATGTTATTATAGGCCGAAGGTCTTCATTCAAACTGTCTCAAGGTACGAATCTTAACCATTCGAATAATGAGTTGATGTAGAACATGGAGGACACCGTTTGATTACCGGTCATCGATGTGAACCGTTAACAAACGTGAGGGAATCCCACCAATAATGAAAATTGGGCCCAAGGTACCTAGTACATTCTAACAGGTGTGAATAGATGTTCTTGAAGTCGAACCCCTGAAGAATCCATCGATTAAGGGACATTAATCTATTCCCATAACTCAATGACGAGGGAAATTGCCACTGATGACTGCAATCCCCAAGGTACTACCGAACACTCTAGAATTCATTCCCAGATCAAGATGAGTTGAAGTCGATGGGAAGAAGTCCATTGGAAGGGAGGCCTTAAGGAATCCTTCATCATCCAACACGAGGGACAATCAAAGGTTTATCTGATCTGGAGTAGGGCTCAATACATGATGAGACACCCTGACACCAAGGGATGGCCGACACATGAGGTCAAGGCAATTGCAGAATGGACGACATAGGTTGCATCCTTGAACAGTGAGCATGACACAAGAGTGACTTAGGAAGCTTTGAACACAAAGGGACCATGATATAAATCTGCAATGTAGGAGACATTAACAGATTCTCCATATGATTGGAAGAGTAACCAATCGAAGGAGTAAAAACTTAGAGATCAGGTTTATCCTAAGGCCAAAACTAGAACTCGACTTGTTTGATAGACTCAAAAACTTGCTTTGTTCAAGGACATAGTTGACTTGCTGCCATTATATTTAAATATATTTAACACTCTTCCCTTCCCTTTCTCTTTTTAGATACCTTTTTCATTTTTTTAATGAGCTTGACAAAGAACTAAAGCATGCTCGATAAGGGTCCAACCATGTGTAATTTTATGAGTCCATGGAAGGGAAACTCAATGCTTTCTTCACTTTTTTACGAGTTTGAAGCAAAGATAGACTAATACTCGATAAGATACTGATCTATGGATTTTAATATCGATCCCGGATCTGTTCTTGCTCACCGGTGTTTTCATATTTAAGGAGTCTGAAAAGCTTAAACAACAACTCTGTATACCTACTTGTGGATTTCACATCGAGCCCGAGTTGGTAGATGCTCACTGGTGTTTTCATATTTTGAGAGTCTGAAAATCCTAAAGAAGACTCCAAAGGGTCCTTTTTCGTAATGTTAGTCTCCTCACCCGAAAAAGAGTAAAACAATGAGAGAGAACTCTTCTAGCCAAGTATGACTAGAGTTTTCTTTTTTCATCAATAATCCACAAAGGTCTGGAAAAGGTTTAAACTTATACCTAGGTGGATGTCCCTTCAATTCCTGTAGCGAGTTCTGAAGTGAACAAGTATACTCGGTGATCTTGTCAATTTTAAGGAGTCTAACAAGATCTTAGAGAAAAATCCATAAAAATATTTTTCGTAAAGGTTTAACGAGCCCGAAAAAGTAAACTCATGACCTCCTTACTGTTTTTAACGAGCTCAAAGGAGAGATGAAAGAATGCTCATGGCCTCCTTACTGTTTTTAACGATCTCAAAGGGAGGATGGAAGAAATGCTCATATCCTCCTTATTGTTTTTAACGATCTCGAAGGGAGGGTGGAAGAAATGCTTGTAGGGAGGACACGAGTGTCAGGGACATGCGAGACTAGTTCCAAGCGCATTGAACAAAGCTATGCATAATGCAAGGAACATGAGCAAGATAAGGACACTCAAGATGTATCTCCTCTAGGTAAAGGATGTGAAATCACAAAGGAAAAGTGATACATAGCTTAACAGAAATGAGATCAAAGATGGAGGCTTATATAATGAGCTAAAAACATGGAAGCCAACATCAAGTTCATTAGCGCAAGCAGGATCAAAATAAATGCATATACAGCTTAAACACAAATATGGGAGCCTTATAAGGGATGGCTAGAAATATATGAGGAATAAAGACATGAGGTTTCTTATCCAAGTCATGGTAAATCTAGAAAGGCTCCCGATCCTATGAGAAAAACTCAGCATGAGCACCAAAATGGCATAAGGGTGTTGACTAGGGTGACCCATGTTAGGTAGGCTCTGCTGTCGAACTGGTGCACAATGCATATAGATATGGCTAACAGACCAATATCCAACAGGTTCGATCCTATGGAGAATTCAGATGGCAAAAGATTCAAATGCATCGTAACAACGGGGAGGCCTAAACCTATATGCAAGGTTCCGAATATACCTGACATGATCAAACAAAGTGTCAAAAAGGACTAGTAAGAAAGTATAAATCTAGATAAGAATCTTGTCTCCAAGAAACATTAGTACCAACATCATATCTAAAACACTTGTAAATAAAGATCTGATACAAGTCACTGTGTTTGAAAAAATTTCAACTTCACTATCATCAACAACATCCATATTGTAGGTAGAGTTAACCAATGAAGACTCTATAGTATCCAATCCTGAGGAATTGCGATCAACAATATCAACTTCAGGATGAAGATTAGAGTGAAGGACATGAAGGAATCTGTAGGAACAAATTCATCATCACGAGAGTTGAAAATTCTAGAAGTAGAATCAAACTCACCAGGAACACCAATTTGCGAGTCTATGGGAGAGTTTAACAACTCAACAATAGGAAGATCAGACTCCAAGGTCAAATCGGGGATGGACATAAATGCAACTGGATCAATATCCAAATGAATGGAAGATTGCATTATAGAATCTAGGAAAACTTCATCAGAAGGAAGTATATCATCCCAAATAGAACACATATCTAAACATTCAGATGGAGGTATCACCTAGTCAATTATTGGGACCAAGTGCCAAGAAGGTAAGCACGAATTCATAGGCTTCTTCTTAGTAGCAATTGGGATCAAGGAAAAATATGCCACATAATTCTTTTGTGACATGGTAGTTCCTACTTAAGACGGATATACTTGGTCTACAGTTGGGCAATAAGAGGGATCAACAAATGCAAGCTGATCAATAGTGACAATGCTTTCATTGTGAGAAAAATGCATCATACGAAAGAGCGTAGACACCATAGCATGCATAGCATATACGTAATCATGCCCGAGGATCATATCGAAATCCATAGGGTCCTTTAAAACCATAAAATCAACTAAGACTATTTTTCCACTCAAAGTAACAGGTACTTGAGGGAGGAATCCCACTGGTTGACTAGGTCTTCTATTGAAGGTCAAAAACCAATTAACAGCCGGAACAAGGTTAGGGAAACCTAAATATATCCAAGCATAAGGGGATAAGATACTAACAGAGGCTCCTTCATCTACAATACATCGATGAACTGTATGGTTTCCGATATCAACCCTTATCTAGAAAGGTTTAGATGAAGGAAGACGAGGCCCAGCTAGGCTATTCCAATCAAAGGAAATGATCCTAGATCTTGGTGGGAGTTCACTCATCACAGATGAAGTGCCCCCTTTTTCAGAAACATCTGAACTAGTAATGTAGAAGACTTCAGGGGTAGGTGCAGCAGCGTCCGGAGGACTGAAGATATCCGTCGAAGATTGCATTGATTCGATCACTTCAATATCCGAAGGAAGGGTGGGGTTGACCAAAGACTGATTTGGTTAAACCAATTTATCAACCAAAGGTTGACTAGGCTGTTGGGAATCTATAGACAATTCAGGAGTATAGGATCCTTCAGACATGGACCACACTCTCCGCACCTCTAAAATAACAGGGAACATGTGAGTAAGGTGATATCCCTTACAAAGTTTACAAGGGAACTTTGGATTTCTTCCTATAAGATTAGACTCCTTTACAACATCAATACTCTCAACATGACTAGCATTGGCTGACAACTTGCCCCTAGCATGACTTGCAGTGGTTGGTTTCTCAGAAGCAAAAGACTTTTGAACTACGGACAACACTTTTTGCACTTCTGGAAGTACATGGCACAAATAGGTCAGGTGGTCTCCCTCGCAAAACTTACAAGGGAACTTGAGCTTTTGTTGATTAGGTTTGTCGACAATGTCAACTTTCTCAGCATGACCTGCAGTGGCTGATTTAGTGTCTCCAGTATAACTCATAGTAACTGGTGACTTGTCATTAATATGACCAGTAGTGATCAATGATGCATCCTCAACATGACCAACAGTGGTTGAAGACATAATTTCAGTATGATTCGCAGTGACTGAATGAGTTCCCCCAACATGACCTCCATAGATTGGGTAGGTGCCCCCAGCATGACCTCTAGAGGCTGGCTGCATAGGTTCAATATCATTTACAGTGACTGAATGAGTTCCCCCAACATGGCCACCATAGGTTGGGTGGATTCCCCCAGCATGATCTCTAGAGGCTGGGTGTCTGCCCCCTTGCTTTGGCATCTTTTCCCTATTCTTCATCTGTCTATTCCTTTTAGACTGTTGGTTACTAGTATTACTAATTTCACCACATGAGGTAGAAGGAGGAGGAGAAGATGTTACCGGTGAAGAAGGAATAGGGTTATGATGCTCTTGATTTGAGGTTCTTACTTGAGAAGCGTCAGGAGCATGCAAGGCATTCAGAGTGGAAAACAACCAAACCAATATCCCTATAATGAATCCCAGAAGATTCAAGGTAGCCATTAAGGGAGTACCCACGTTCCCAATGAAAGGAAAAGCACAAGAAGCACCTTGAACATGGGCCCCTTGATTGGTGCTCACTGGAATGCTAGCCATAGTTTTTGAATCAATGGACAAGAAATATCTAAGTCCAAATAAGAACAAGTAGCACAAAGAGAACACCACTAGAAAGGTCCTAGGTAATCCAAACTAGGAAAACATATGCCTTTCGGAGGGAATTTTGGGATGATTAGGGCCCAGAAAAAAACCAACCAAGGATGAAGAAAAGTTACCCAGGGTGCACAATATAGATTCTTCGGGTGCAAGCATTTGAATCACCAACCGCCCTCCCAAATAACTGTAAGGGATTTCCTCCCACGCCTGTCCTAGGTATAGTGTAAATATCCTTCCACCGTCGCCTGTGTATGAATCCTATAGTCTGGATATTAAGGCTAACAACTTTGCAGAGAGGGTCTGGGGGGACAATCGTAGTTTGAATCAATGCACATGGATAGGGTAACAAATCCTGAAACTCAAAAGCACTAAAAAGGTACTAATAAGTCCATGTACATGAACCGATACTGGTAGATGCTCAATTGAATATCGGAGGGGTATCTCCTTTACTCAATCTCGCACGACCTTGTGCTTAACTCCTGTGTGAGTGGAGCTTCCCGGTTAACCTTCTACAAAGATGGATTTTCTCCCTAAAAGAAATACACATATGTTTTGAAAAGTTTGCATGATCGTGGAGGAGTTAACTCACAACTCCCTACCTCCACAATCCTACTTATGCTATTAGGTGTGTTTCTAAAGTAGAAGAAAACCTAAGATCCTATCCAAGTTACTGATTGCTTGCTTTAAAAATGTACTTCAAAAACTTTCAGAAGAAGTAAAACAAGTGCAACTAAAGAAATATATCCTTTAACTAAAACATGAAGAACTTGATCACCACAAATATGTACTCACCTACTCTCGATTTATTTTAAATGCAAATCCTAAAGATATGATCTGGAATGCATATGCAAAAATTTTGTATCTAATGCAATTTTTTGGTCTTTTCAAATGCAAAAGGTAAAAATTTAAATTCTAATGTGCAAAATCAAACTCAAAACCTCTGAGCATGCAACTACTCAAACAACTAGCTATGCAAAAGAAAATTTGTTTTTTTTTATGCAAAGCACTCCTAGATCCTTTAAGCCACTTGCAAAGTATTCTACAAACACTAACTTAATTTTTATGCTTTTTCAAGGTGAGAACAAAACTGAAACTCAAAGTAACACATTACGAAAGCAAATGCAAAAACTTTCAGATCTCCTTATTAAACAATGAAAGCAACAATAAACTCTCAGCTTCTTATCATGTAAGCATGCCAAAATTGGGAAAATCATACACCAAGTAATTGTAGACCCAATCAAAGAAAAGGACCTACAAAGAAATACGGTTTGGTAACGCTAGGTCTGTACGCAAACAATGCAATCAAGGTCCTAAACCACAGAAAAGACACTTGAGCTTTCACCACAAAAGAGAGGCCAAAAGCATAAGGAAGGACAAGAAACCAATCTAAAGATAAATTTTCACTCAAATAGATATAAATAGGGTCAAATAGACTCAATGGGTTCAAAATCCATTCAAATTGGAGCAAGTAGGTTTAGTTAGACTCAAATTAGGGTTAAAAACACCAAACTTGTTCACAAACCCCCAACTTGGGCCAATAAGCCCCAAATATTTCCAAACAATCCCAAAATGATTAAAGAACATCCCAAACATCAAAATAAGATCAATCAAAATACAAGACGCCACTACCAAGGGGTCTTACACAGACCTAGGATCAACAGAGACTCCAACAATTACAATCAAGAACCCCCCAAAGAGATTCAAAATTGAAAAACTCATGCTTAGGAGGTACCCGCGACTGTGTAAGGATACAAGCGTGAGGGACCCATAGGTATAAAAGGCTTAAACCCGTGAATATATCTCAGACCCGTGACTGTAAGTACTACAAACTTGCGAGTATGCAGAAAAGTCCAAAAAATTTGCAAAATTCCACTAAACAACTGAGCCAGGAAGGGTCTAACAAAGCTTAAAGACTGGTCCTAACATGAAATTAAACTCAAACCTTCAAATATACTGGAAAAATGGCCTTGGATACCCCAAATCAGATAGGCTTCTCCCCAGTGGAGTCGCTAGTTTTGTTGATAGGGAAAGTTTCCTATAGCAGGGGTGAGACTACCAACATACAAGGATAAAAGATAGACATACAAGGTTATGCAAGTACAATTATTAAGCAAATAGAATAGGGTTTAGGAGAATCTATACCTTATTCAGAAGGTTGATCCAAGCTTCTCCTCTTGTTCTCCAATGCAACAACCTGCAAAAAAACTACAAACCTTCCTCAAACCAATTTGACTACAAATAAAAGATTGATATTTATGAGGAAATAAAACATCAAATTGTAATCATATCTGAAACATACATGAACAAATCTATTTGGAAAGGGAATAATGTCCAATATTTATTAATGAATGAAGCAAGTACATAAAATTATACCTTCCTTCAAGCATGGCACTTCATGAAACTAACATTCAAGGTCTCCTGCTCCTCTTCTCCAAGGATCCCAACCTCTGATCATATGCGCTAGGGTTTACAAGAAACTAGGGCACACGTGAGGGGGATGTGAGTCTCAATTCCTCCAGCATAAAATTATAATGGGCTTGGTCTCCTTTTCATGGTCCCTCTCCCTCTCTTATATAGCAAGTGAAGAAGATAGGGTCAAGGAGGAAGTAGTTACAACCGAAGAGGAGGTTCCAAAACTACCCAAAGAAACCATTTTTCGGGATTTTACATACGTTTTTAGTGTTTTTGAGGTACATGCGACTTTGCACATGGAAAACTAGCGGTTTCCCGCGAATGTTACCATATGCAACCTACGTTTTTGTGGAAAAATCCTTTTTTGGGGGTTTTCTGGAGAAGTTTTGGTCTGCAAAATTGTTCCTAAGGTTCCTACCTATCAAATGGGACATGAATTAGGTAATTCCATCCATCTAAAGTCCCAAATATGTCTCTTCCATCCACAAATGTCCTTTTTTGTGACTCACAGTAATCTCATTAAGTGTCATCACGTGACCAAGAGATGTAAGTGTCGTCATGGACGGAGAAGTGCCAATTTGGCTATTTCAGATATGTTCCAAAAATAAGTATCATTGGTTCTAACCATTTCCATGGAATCCAAAACATATCATATATTAGTAAGCTTCTCTAGTCAATACGACCACGACCTCATCAACCATTCTGTCTACCAATCAGTCAACCATTTAGTCGATCCTCCATTCAACTACTCTGCTAGTCGACTATTGTATTCCCACTAACTGTGTCTAGAAGATCCAGAGGTGTGATGAACTTGCATATCCTTTGGTTCCAACATCCCTTAGAGCCAATTTGTGAAAATCCTTCACAAGCACCTTCACCATGACACTCACTATTTAGGTCGATTGACTAAATTGTGCCAAACATGCACAACTTTGGACTACATGAAATTATTTGAGAAATTGGTCATCCACAATGAATACATATTCGATTAATGTTTTTGAGAATGATTCATTAGTAGCCGCAAGGAGGCAATTCGTGCCCATGTCCTCATGCAACAACCTTCCACTTGGTTGGAAGCTTTTGATGGAGCTTGTGAATTTGAACTGGTCCTTAATGACCAAACCAAGTTCTCTTCCTCCCCCCCTTTCATCGTATCTCCCATGGATCCCCCTCCCCAAAATCCTCCCATCCCACCTTTTTGCATCCATAATCTGACCCCAGAGGTCATGGATGAGCGTCAGTTCCTTAGACTTTGTTATAATTGTTAAAAAAAAATTTCATAGGACATAAATATAAAGAACATAAAATATTCTTGGTCGAGTTCAACGTCCCTAAGGTCCCAGCAGTTAACACAACATAACATCTACCCTAACCGGAAGGTGAAGACCAAATGCCACCTCTTGAAGATGCTTCTAAAATTCTAGTCCCTGATCAACAACCACAAATTTCCCTTTAGGATTTATCCAGACACTAGGCCATTTGGACCAAATTATGATGGTCGGTTCATCACCCTTCCGACTTCATATTTTCGGGATAACGACAAACAACAGTTCCTCCAAATGTCATTTCACATGATGTCACAATTCCAACGACTTATTTATCGTTGCACATTCGACGTTTCTTTCAGACACGTGTCCTACAATATTTGATTCTTCAAGTGCATAACCAGTCACTACAATATTGATGACATATCCTACAACGTTTTTACATGTCTCTCATGTGACCAAACTTATGTCACAACGATGACCTCAACCTCCTCGAAATTACACTCACTATCATCACTATGGTGACGACCAAGCGTCATTATTGCGATATCTATGTCATAGGAATTCCACCTAACCATGAGGTCGGGTAGCTAGGATTCCACTCACGAGTGTCTGTATTGCGACCATAGGCCATCACCATTGTGATGACAAGCTGTCGTTTATGCAACATCTATGTCGTTGAAATTCCCCTTAACCATAAGGTTGGCTAGCTAGGATTCCACTCACAATCGTCGCAATCACGATGATCGTGTGTCACTACGATGAAATCCATGAAATCGGAATAGCAACGCAATCCTTTATTTGTCCGACGTTTTGGCCATGTCTCCAATGGTTGTATCCGTCATTATATACGTCGCAAGTCCAACGATGGAAAATATTTTTACAAAAAAAATACATCCACAAACCTAGAGAATACTACATATAGCATGTTAATAAACGATCTCTACAAGCGTGGCAAGGTCGATGTTGTAGCAAGAATATTGTGTGGCATGTTGGAGAGAGGTTGCAGTTCGAATGGATTTACATATTCCACTTTAATGCATCGACTGTGCAAGGAAGGAAAGGTGCAAGAAGTGAATAATTTGTGGAATGAAATGAGAGATAAGAGTTGAGAACTGAATGTGGTTTCCTATAACACTTTGATTGATGATATTTGTAAGGATGTTGATATTAAGAAAGAAAAAGAACAGATTAAGGAAATTTATGATAAAGGATTTGTCTCAAATTTGGTCACCTACAGCTCCTTCATAGATGGCCTTTGCAAGAATGGCCATGTACATGAAGCAACAATTGTGTGCTATGAGATGATAGATAAGGGTTGTGTTCCAAATGTAGTCATCTACAGTATATTGATCCATGGACTTTGTGAGGATGGGGATATAGAAAAGGCCACTAAAGTGTGGCAGCATATGTTGGACACATGTTGTAGTCCATATGTTGTGACATATAGTGCATTGATCAGTGTCCTCTGCAAGGTGGGCATGCTGGATGAAGCAGCTAAGATGCTTGATGAGATGTTGTACAAATATTTCCAACCTGATGTTATCACCTATAACATATTAATCAATGGTTTTTTCAAACAAGGCAACATATATCATGTCATGGACCTCCTAAATGAGATGTTGCACCTTAATTGTGATCCAGATGCTGTTACCTAGAATATTCTTATGAGCGTGTTATGCAAGAGTGGGAACCTAGAAAATGATGGACATAGTTTTTAGGAATTTGTCATCCTTCTTAGCAAGAAAGGAAGAATGCATGGTGCATTGACTGTTTTGGAAGTAATGTTAAAGAAGGGATTTCCTCCTGATACTTATACTTGGATAATTGCAGTAAAAGGTGCATGCAAAATTAGAAAGGTGCATCATACAATTGATGATTGTTGGAAAAGGATATGTGGTTGATCTAAAGGAGGTTTAGTTCAAGTGTTAACCCAAAGGTAAAGATGCCTTAAATGAAATGAAAGAATGGTATGCAATCAATCTGGATTCTCAATGATTATGATTTCCATGTTGTTTGACTTGAACCATTGCAATGTCTCTCTTTATATTAAATAGAAGCAAGCACAATTCCATATTGGTGATTTATTAAAGAACTATAGTGGTTGGTGCTTTAGATATGCTTCTATTTTAAGGTTGATTGTTTGGATTCTTGTTTTTTTTCTATATTTTTTGAATAAAATTATTTCTTTCATTATTAAGAAGAACTTGGTATGTACATATAGGGAATTTTATACTAAAAAATTGGTATTCTTAAGTAGTTATTACAAACTGTTTGTTTGGGTGGAAACCATAAACAAAACTGCCCTAGATCATAAGTACTAAATTTTCACTTGTTAGTAATTACATACCAACAAATAAGAGGGAGAACCATTTGAATGATTTACTACATTTCTTCAAAACATATCTATTATGTGAGTACATAGAAGGAATGGATTTTCATATTCCATGATTGGAAATAATTAAGTGACTAAGCTAAACTAAATTCATATTATGTTGACTTTAATCCAATGTGTACTTTCTAAATTAACATCTAAAGTACTAGATATGACTTACATATCTATTTTAATACCCTCTCTTAATGGTCATATTGCACAACCACTTGTCACAAAATTTAAAATAGAGCCAACTTAGTTGGACCAAGCAAGTTGTAAAAACCACACAATGGTACAACTTGCCTCTGAGCGGTGCAACTAATCAACAACAGAGTTGGTTCATCATTTCCCATTCTGTTGTCTTCTATATGCACCACATACCTCTCTTTAATGCTTCCATCCAATATGGTTGAAACTTGATATGAAGTCATCAACCATCTGATTATCCACTGACTTAGCCAAATTTGGGTCAATTATGGATGGAATATTCAGCCTGCCTACCATCATTGCAAAATCAAAATTTTCCTCCAATAATTATACTTTTTATATCCCTTGTCAGCATAGCATATGGATTATAAAAAAAAGGCCTTCTGAGCCTTCCATGACTTGTAAATAACCCAATTTTTCCACTATACCTCTAGCTAAACTCACCTCTCTTTACATTCATTTTGAATTTTACCAACCAAACCGAACTCCCATGGCTGGAAATATTATGTCTTACTTTGTTCTAGAAACATTTTTGCTTGCATCCTCCTAGAAGACTTTGTCTCATTCATCTCTTTTAGAAACACAATGAGTTGATGAGCTTAGTACAATAATAAATAAATAAAAGTAATCATGCTCCTGTTGCTTACTTTATAGGCCTTCTGCTTTTCCATTACTCTCTCGATTGAGGGAGCTACAACTGTACATTCCAAAGTGTTGTAGTATAATAAGCACTTTGGTCTCGTTTTTTCAGTTCTTTCCTATAAATCAGCGTTGGCTACTACTTGATTTGGTGTTATTTGAATTTCAACTTCTTGATAAACATGTGCAACTTGCATATCTTCGACCCTTGATGATTCCTCTTCTCCCTTGTTACCTCCCATTTTTCAAGGGGGGTGACAAGGAAATTTTTCCACTTACATGTCATTTTGATGAAGGTTCTTGCTGATGAGTTAATGTATGTTGAAGACTGTTCTCAAGATATGTTAGAATTACTCAATCAGAGACAACAAGGCCATTTTCAAACATTATGGACAAATGAACTTGGCATGATTCTCACATTGTAGACAATATAGGACTTTTATTTAGGATAATTGATGTCTATGAAAGAAACAATACAACATATTGAAAGGGTGAGCAACTCTGTCTCGTACATTTGAGTGGCAGTTTCAGTTTGACTAAACATCAAGAATGGTTTTGGATGTTCTATGGATTAGCACGAGATTTGCCAAGGTTATTTCTGAAGTCATATAAATCCTCTCAGTTCAAATCTATTATGTTAATGTGAACCTTCATATCTGTATCACGATAGAGAAACTACATCCATTTCCTAGTTGATGGACTCACTCAAAATGATGAATGACGACAGTATTTCAGTGTTGATCCTATAGCAGATTTGCGACAGAGATTCTGGGCATCCATGTGGTATGCATCAGTGGTGTTGCAGACCCAGGGTGTTATCAAAGTATTGGTGAATTAACATGGAGAAATGTATTCATAAATTCTACTACAGACATGCAAAAATGTGTAGAACCTCCTAAATCAGATTGAAAATGCTTATCGTCTTATAGGATATAGGCATGTTGTCTAGACTTATAGTGGATGTCTTCATTGATTGTATTGTTATTGCAACATCAACAACATGGGTTGAAAGGAGGAGGGATTAATTATAGATCGCAAGGAATTTGAGCCAAATATTGTAAGAAGCAAAGTGAAGATTGTGGAGAATGACATTAATTACATTATTTTTTTGGAGGGTCAGAAGATAGGGTTCTATACAGATCAGTGTGACAATCAGCTTCTGGTGAAATTTTTTCACTTAATGTTGCTTTTGTAGGTGTTGTTCATGTTATTAGGCCACTAATGTGGTTATGTCTATTGAAATAATATGCAATTGTGGAAGATATTCTTGTATTGCATAAACCCTAATGAAAAACCTTAAAATAAGATGGACTCTCATAGGACTAGAAGTATCGTATAGACTTTTTATGGCATTCCTATCACATATCTGAAGTTAAGGAAGCCTTTAGATGGACACTTTTCAATCCCTATATTGTTAAAGTGTTGGCTTCAGGATTAAATAATACCTCAAGACAAATCTAGGTGCAAATTGTATAGTATCATGACGTTGGAAGGCCATTTATATCACTATGAAAGTTCATTGGTGGCATTGTGACATTCATGGATAACACTATCATAAGGAAATATGGTTCCATAAGTCATAGGAAACATTGTATGGTTGGAAGTCCAATATTGCATAGTAGCAAGGTGACTTTGTAGTAGAGTTCCTCAGGTCCTAATACATATGGCAGCCACTTGACTAAGCCTTAAACAGTCACATACAACAACAGATTTGGAGATAGTTGAATGGGTGAAATATGGGCATGAATCAAGATGTTTTCAGGAGACATAAATAACAGCCTCATAAAACCATGATTAGGGCACCATTTGAGAAAAAATAATGGCAAAAAATGACCCACTTTCAAGCTATTTTACAATAGTCATGTACCTTGTCTTCAACAAAAGAGACAACATTGTATGGAGATAAAGTATGGTTCCCAATACCAATTATGTACTAATGTTTCCAGTAGTGCTGGTGGCATGAGTTGTGAGGCAATATGGAAGCAATTCATCACAATATTCATGGGAAATTTGCATCCATTTAAACAATCATAAGTATGGCATCCTTGAGGAATCCCTAACAAGTGGCTAAATTTAACAAAACAGTCTCTTTGGGATAGTCCTTGACAATAGTATGGTGGTATCAAACAAGTTCTTATGCCAACAATAATACCTTATACTCATGAATTTTGAAGAGAAGCACATATGGTAGCCTTGAAAAGGTTATGATAGCATCTTCAATAATAGTTCCCTACCAATATGAATGATTCAAATACTTACATTTGGATTAAAAATCCATCTGGAATTACTTATGCTACTTTATCTACCTCCAAGTCATCTTGTATAATGTCCTACATTTTGAAAACACAATGTGACTATCTAATTGTTTGGTGCCACCAACCATATCCTATGTTCCTGCACTATCATTGTTGTCCAACACTAAAAACGAAAGAGAGGATCCATTAACCTTCAAAACTCATACAAATGTCCCTCTAAAGGTAGAGGACTGGTCCACCACATTTAGAAGAAAAAGTCACCACATTGGCCCCATTCATTGGTCACTTTTGGCCATGTATACTCACAGTACAATGTCTTTTAGCTGTTTCTTTTAAAGTTGGTTCAAGACGCACATTCCCGCATCTAGTGCAAAGGAAATAATGTCTATAAACAAGTACTTCATGATAAATTGCACAAGCTTCATCAGATATTTCTTGTCTTTGTTTTTTTCTCTCACTAAGGTTTTTGTTCCATATAGAGTAGTATGAACCCATTATTTCAAGATGAAATGTCGTCTATCGCCTTCTTCTTGAAATTTCAGACAAAACTAGGATGAGATCATAGATATAGATTACTATTGGGTGTGTGAGTCATCTTTGAGTCAGGAAATCCTTCCATATCATGAAGGCATACGATAATCTTCCCATGTCAAATTTCAGTGCATACACAAATAGTTTGAGGAAATTTCAACATTGGCCCCATTCAGAGATCACTATTGGCCATGTCTACTCACAGTACAATGTATTTTAGATGTTTCTTTTAAAGTTGGTTTGAGACTCACATTCCCACATCTAGTGCAAGGTCAATAATGTCAATAAACAAGTACTTCATGTTAAATTGCACAAGTTTCATCAGTTATTTCTTATCTTTGTTTTTTGCTCTCATCTAATTTTTTTGCTCCATATAGAGTAGTACAAACCCATTATTTCAAGATGAAATGTCATCTACTTCCTTCTTCTTGAAAGTTCAAATGAAACTAGGATGATATCAGAGATATAGAGTACTACTGGGTGTGTCAGTCATATTTGAGTCTGGAAATTGTCCCATATCATGAGCGCATGCGAATAGTCTTCCCATGTCAAATTTTAGTGCATACAGAAATAGTTTGAGGTAATTTCAACATTGTGTTGACCAAGTCGCGACCTTACAGTCGAAAGGGGTCCACCAACTGTTGACACACACCGCAATCTCCCTGGGCACCGACCCAGGAAGGTTTGAGCCCACCCAGCAACACCTGCAGAGCGGATGAGGTCTCACCCGAGGCGTCCAGGAAGAGCAGACGGAACCATGTTTCCGCCAAGGGAGGAAGCATGTTGCGGCAGTATAATACCAACAACAATTCTAAGTATTCATCAGGAAGTTCTAGCATATCACTTTAATCGCAGCATTTAACATTACCATAGACAGAGATCACATATTACTTTAATCGCAGCATTTCCACATTACAGTAGACAGATAACTATAACACATTATTGTGGCATTACATCATAGAAACATATAACTGCATTAAGAACAGGCAATAACATAGGCATCGAACAACATTACACACAGATTGCACCGAATCATCATCTTTATATTACCGTGGAAAACCAAAAGCAGTACATGAATCTCTACGCAATTCTCGACATGATCTTTCTATCAACTTCTGCATATAGCTCTATCTCCCTCTTCTATCCATATATCGACTCTCTCCTCTAACACTTACAATTCTCATCTATTTATAGGCTTCCGCCAATTACAATACTTGTCTACTTACCTAACCGACGTTTGTGGACAATCAACTAACTGACTTGATATAATGACCCAAAAAACCCGCATACCGCGGTACAATTGACTCAATATTACAAAATACATGGTCCAAGTGACCCAAAACCCACCAAGTGCGGTATCCTTTGGCACCAAATACTCCTTTCGTGCCTTCATCCAATGTGTCACAATGTCGACGGTACCAGCGACACATCCTCATCAAACTGCCTACCAACAGGCCCCCAACACAATCTTGTGGCTCGCCCTCGAGCCACGTCAACTGCTGGACAGAGTACATGTCGCGGTCCTTGCCTTG
Organism: Larix kaempferi; assembly: GCA_027924585.1. Lineage (NCBI taxonomy): Eukaryota > Viridiplantae > Streptophyta > Pinopsida > Pinales > Pinaceae > Larix > Larix kaempferi. The sequence continues at coordinate 541,771 of BSBM01000903.1, forward strand.
AAGTCTGCATACGGTTGTTCGACGTTCCTCACCAACTCTTGAGCCTCCTGAGCTGCTGCCTGACTGCTAACCACATCGTCGGTTGACAGGTGATCGACAAGATGACTTGTTTTCGATACTTCTATACTGCTGGGAGTGCTTCAGTATCCTACAGCATCAGTTTCCAGCTAGTGTCCTGGAATTCTTCTGACTGGGCTGCACGCAGCTTCTGGTGTTCATCTACCTTGGTAACTTGCTGTTGCAAGTCCTTTAGTTCATGCGACTGAGTGACTTGCTCCATTGGGGGCAAGGTTCTCATTGTAGCCTTCAGTGTTGCCACTTGGCCCTCCGCTTCCTGCGTATCTTAGTGAGCTGTTCGATTTGGTCATCATGAACGATGCGGCCCCAAAACTCTACTATTTCGGCGGTGAGCCTAGTTTCCTTCGTCTCCAGCTCCTCCATCTGGGTGGCAACTTATTCAATTTCCCTTCATCGTTCATCCACTTCGGCCTGAGGTGTATTTGGTTTCAACTGAGCCGTCAGCCGGTCGTTCACCTGTTTCAACTAAATGATGGCAGCCCCCAATCGCTGTACTCGGTGGAGCACGTCTATCTCGTCAGTAGGCTCCGGGACATGTTGATAAGCTTCTGCAACCGCTTGGTCAATCCGAGTACTATCATCCCACATGTGAGCCTTTTCCGCAACAAGGAAATCTTGTTCCTTTTTGAGTTCCTCCATGGTGCAATTAGTCTCGGCTCGCTCCTGCTTAAGGCCGGCTTCAAGGGCATCCACTACTTTCCATGCTTTAGCAGCTTTGTTTGTCATCTCCTCTTTCTCAGCGGTCGCAGTTGCCTCTTGTTCCTGCAATTGTTGAAAACTCTTACTGATTTCATGCATTCTATCCGCCATTTCCTGGGAGGCGTGCTTCTGCATTGTCATCAGGGCTATTGTCGATAGTGCTTTAACAAAGACAGTCACCTGGTCAATCAACTTCAACACATTTTTCAACTCCATGTTGTTAATCACAATCACAGTCGGGAAATGGTGACATTCCTTACATGGGGCGTGGTGCGGATCGTGACCGTCTCCTTTCTGGATACACTGCGCAGTTCCACTTGTAACACTGCATTACCCAGAGACTCCATACGGGCAGCGAGCGTAGAGAATCCCTCCTCCACTTTGATAGACATTTTATCAGCAGTCATCGTGGCGACATTGTTAAGGGCTGTGACTAACCGACCCAACTGCGCCTCAATTGGTAACGACATCCTGCTGATCGTGGCATGCTCGTGGTGCCATTTTGTCCGGTTTTCCTCTAGAGCGCGGTCGCTATCATCCTCAATTGGTGTTCGCTTTGACTCTTGCTCAAAACTATGATGACTTTGTTGGTCCTGAGGTGATCCTAGATCCGGAGGGCCCTCCGGTGGACCTCCGACATCAATTTCTATAGTACTCATGGGTTGTCTCCATGTGTCTAGCCATTCGTTCATGATGGCCTCCAAATCTGTCGTTGTCACTCGATACTTTATCTACAACCATTGTTGATTAATGTCATGACGAGACTGGATATGTATGACACTCGGTCGTATTGCAAATTCCATGATTGGTGTGAAGAGTGCCACAATTTCTGCAGATATCTGTGGGACCTGAGTTGCGGCAGCACAAAGAATTTCTGATTACAGCCAAAACTGCACTTGGCACTCCTGGGTTCACTCCGGCTCGCGCATAGCCCACAGATTCTGATAACGTGCCCCGCGTCGTTCCTTAGCAGCTGGGCATTCCATACCCTGGTATGTATCAGGCTCTTTCCATGCGATTAGAGCAATTAGCAGCAACAACCAACTATATGAAAAAGCGCTTCTCCCCACTTGGACATCTGCGACATCCTCCATTAGTTGGTTCAAAAGATATAAGGACCAATTCTTGTGGACTCCTTCCGCGCATTGCTCGGTGCAAGCAACTATCCCCGAGTTACATTGGTTAGGGCGACCTCCCCTAATCACCTTACATCACAAAATCTTAATACCCTGTGAGTACCGCTTGATTGTTGCAGCTACTGGTGCGATACCCGCGCCCATCCGATTCCAAGCCATACTTTCGTGCTAATTGATGTGCCCGCTTCCTCTCCTAGCCTTTCCTTGAATAAAGTCTGCCGGATCAACACCATTCTTGGGCAAGCTGGTAATCTCAGAAATCAAGTCAACAGTGACTGGGACTTCTCTGTCCAACCATAATGAACCTCCATGGAAGCACGATAAGATATGCTTTACACAAGAATTGACTTCCGTCAAGCGTCCGAAATGCGGCATGTTAATTAGCCCTAATAGGCCGGCTTGCCTCAATCCGCGTGCCCATTCATTAATCATCGGTTCCGGTAAATGGTGAGTCTCTTTGACATATGGTATGGAAGCAATTGCAGGGTGGCCCACCATGTCATGGTCATCGTAGCGCAAGCGCATCAACGCCGGCCCAATATCCGTCGAGCACTCCAAACCTGCCGGGAGTGCGGGTATTTTCACACTGAATTTCAGCTTCGAGGTGATCTTATGCGGGGTGGCATCTGGATGAACATGAGGGATGTACCAAAGAATATTACCAGCAGACTGGCCCAGCCATTGGGCAGATGTAGTCGCAGGGCCACCGGACTGTCCCACTTGCTCCGTAACTTCGCCAGTCACCGCAGATCGAAGTAACCTCTTACTCTTTGGGGATTCAAAAGGATTACCTCCTCGGCGCTTCTTAGCAATAGTTGATGTTCCCACTGGCATGGTGGCGACCTCAGCTCCAAGATCAATAGTGGCCAAAGATGTACCTTCTCGTTCAACAATAGCCAGAATAAATGGAGATTCAACTTCACTACTAATGTCAACAGGCTCGGATTCACTTGGCATCCCTCAGTACTCCTTGTTATATACTCAGTAGTAAGTAGCTCAGATCACTATAACACTCCACACCAATACTGCTTGCTAATTCCTTCATGTCTTCCGACCGACGCAATGGCATACTTATAGCATTTCTCTAAATCCACCCTAATCATGACTGAATCATGCATTAACTCAACCAAATCCTTGTATTAATGAGAGAAATCTGCCGATGATCTTGTCCTCCCCTCGGCCGTATCTGCCATTAATTCCCATGATCCAAACGCACCGTTACTTTACTATCTCTACTTTTGGCATTTATTACTGATCTGACCGGACTGCCACGCTGCCATATATCACTGACTGTCCCAAATGTGCGGTACAAGCCTCCTTGCAATCACATACCATCTTCTGTTGGTGTGCCATCTGCCACCAAGCAACCTACAACAAGCATCATCATTTTTTTTTCACCCAATGCGACTCAGACATCACACTACTCTAAGCCCACGCGATAGGGCTTCAACCTGTGACCATTTACCAGCTTGGGGAGCATCCCCCTATCCAATCCCTGCAACTAAACTGCTCCTCGTGAAGTAATACTATTGATGTGGTAGGGACCTAGCCAATGCATCTGTATCTTGCCTGGATGTTTCATAAACTTACTGTCGTACAATAGCACCAAGTCACCTTGCTAAAACTGGTTGTTTTTGATGTGGCGATCATGCCATGCCTTCTGGCGATCCTTCTCCACCCTTTGATGAAAGCCAACGATAAATTGATCCTCTTCTAGCGCCACCAATTTTGCTAGACGCTCGTCTAATGCTGCAACATCATCCATACCTGTAATAGCCGCAATGCGTAAACTGGGAACAATGTACTCCATAGGCATAATGGCTTCCTTCCCATATACCAGCCTAAAATGTGTCTGACCAGTCAATCTTTTACATGTGGTGCTATAGGCCCACAACACCTCTGGAATTTTCAATCCCATTCATCGCGGTTTGTATTGCACACTTTTGTTAATGCATGCTCCAATACCTTGTTAAACGCCTCTACTGTCCCATTCGCCTATGGGTGATAGGGTGTACTCTTCTTATGCTGTATCTGTAATTCCTCCATCAATGCACTGATAGTGCGATTAAGAAAGTGGCTACCTTAATCACTCAGCAATATCTTGGGGCAGCCGAAACGAGTGATAATGTGATCAAACAAAAATCAAGCGGCTGTTGCGGTGGAGCAATCAACTACAGGTGCTACCTCAGCCCATCAGGTCAAATACTCCGTCGCTGTAATGATGTATCATGCACACGTACGTTTCCCTGGTGGATTAATCGATCCAACAAAATCCATAGCCCATTTCTCGAATGGTTGCAATGTTACCTGAGGTAGCAACAACATCTCATCTCGTCTGGATGGCTTGCCAGTTCGTTGACAAACATCGCAAGATCGCGCGTAGTCTGTTGCATCGTTATGTAATGTAGGCCACCAAAGACCTGCACATAGTATTTTCCTAGTAGTCGCTCGACCGGCATAATGTCCTCCCGCAATTCTACCATGTGCCTCAGCCAATATCTACGCCTGCTCATGCAGTAAGACACATCTGCGCAATGTCTAATCGGCACCCAATTTATAAAACTCTCTCGCGATCAGTTGAAAGTCAGCAGCCTTGACGACCAATTGCCTTTTCTAAGTAGTGGTAAAGTCATTGGGCGCGGTGCCGGTCACCAGAAACTGAAGGATGTCATCAAAGTAGTGATCAACAGCGGCAACGTGAAATAGTTGGGCATCTGGCAACCCATCGTCGATATTAGTCGATTCCTCCCCTGTATCAATCCTTGACAAATGATCTGGTCCAGCATTCAACCGCCTCGACTTCACAACAACCTCAAAATCAAACTCCTGAAACAACAATAGCCACTGACAGATCTTCCCCCCAAACACAGGCTTATTGACCAAGTATTTCAATGCAGAATGATCAGTGAACATTTTAAAGTGGCCACCCAACAAATAGTGCCTGAATTTTTGTAACGCGTAAACCATGGCCAGACCTTCGCGTTTTGTAGTAGTGTAATTACGTTTTGCAGAGGACAGCTTCTGACTGGCAAAAGCAATGGGATGATCAATAGGGCAGGTCACCGGAACAACCTAAAATATCACATCGCGTATGAGTTGTAGGGTGTTATGGACATCAGGGTTGGAATCCGCAAATGTGAAGGTATGAGTGAAACAGATCGTCAACTCCCCCCATGTTGTAATGTCATAGCGCAACTCGGCTGCAGTATACCACGAGCGCGGTATCTCGTCCAAAGTATGGACAAAATCATGAACCCACTCTTATCTGGGTCGCGTTACCCACAATCGTTGACACTCCATCACATGATCACCAAGATCAGTTCGACCATCATACTTGCCGGTGTGATAAACCTCAGTGTTTCCAAATCGAACCATTATCAACCTTTGACACTATGACCAATATTTAATGAATTTCTTATGTGTCGCCCACCAGCATGCTAGAGAAGCCTTCAGTGCTTCCTCCAAGGCCAACAATCGCTGGGGTTCTGAGAGTTGTTCTTCAAATTTTGCCAAAAATTTAGTGAGGTCAGGAAAATCGTCATAGACAGGCAGTGTGACTATTTTTGTCGCAACTTGACATAAGGATTGCTTAACTAAGCCACATTTGCGAAACAGTACTTCATGCATCCGGTTCTGCCAGTGCTCTAATGCATCATCAGAGTCGGAAGACACAGAACTCTCGCTGCGCCACTCCAGCTCACCATGGGTCGTGGGATGAATATAGTCCTCAGAAATATTAAATGCATGATCCCAACCAGTGTGATCATCATCTTTGATAGGCTCAACATATCGGCGTCCTTTAGATGGATCCAATGGAGCGATGACTCGGAAATAGCGATTCTCAAAAGTCATCATGCGCTTCTTGAATTTGATTACAGCTCCACTATCGTTAGCCCATCCTATCCCCAATAGCGAAGGATAGGAGATTCCTCCATCAAATACTTCAATGACGTCAAAATCAGCATAAGTCTTCATGCCCTCAATATCAATCGTGAGCCACGGAACCCGCCCAATCTATGTAACCTTCGCATGGTTAGCCAACCGGAGCTGCACAGGAGACTAGCTCAATGGGGGACTCCCCATCTTCTGTCGTGCCTGCTTGGTTAAGATGTTAACATCCGAACCAATATCAAGAATAACCGAATCAACATCGTAGTCGCCGATCTGAATGTTCATTCGCATTTCCTTGCCAGTTTTCTGTCGCTGTAAGGAGTTTACTACCGACTCCTGCCATCCTTTCTGAAATCTTTGTAACCAACCCTCAATCTCAAATAGAGCAACTGGGTCTCGGGCCAACAACAAACAGTTCTCAAGAAACTTTTGCAACGTCCCTGGTAGTGGCGGTCGATCCGCATCATCGGTAGTATCGAATACAGGTGGCATATCGCAAACAATATCCTTACCGCGGTCTTTCTCCAAGGTATGACGTGCTTCCAGGAACGTCTCCCGCTCCACATCAATGTCAAAATTTACCGTCTTCTGACCAGCCAAGCAAATGAGTGGTCGCGAACCATCTTCCCCAGTCGTCTTACCTCCACGAGTAACAACAGCCACCGAAGCATCTTATGGTCGTGGTTTTTCCAAAATAATCGCAATATTGGCACCCTGTGTCTGGTTCTGCTGCAAATTCCTTGGTTGATTTACGTTAGGATTAGTGTTCGGTGGTGGTCGCGGGAGATGGTTCTGTACTGGTTGCTGCACCGGGTTCTGTACCGGTTGCTGTACCGGGTTCTGTAGCTGCGGAGTGTTCCCAGCCTGCCATCTTGCAATCAACTGTGGACAATTCTCGACTGTATGATCATTACCAGAACAAAACATACACTGATTCTATAGCAGTGAGCAATCGCGCTGATAATGTCCCCATACCGCACAGTGGTAACATTGAACAGGTCCACGACCACCTCGACCTCCTCCTCCATGACCAAATCCACCACTGCATCCGCCCCTGTAGCCTCCCCGATAGCGGCCCTGCTACTGATACTGAGGTTGGTTAAACTGCTGCTGCATGGGTGCTGGCGGCATCCCTTGCCCTTGTGGTACATACTGTGGTGGTTGCACGTACTGAGGCTGCGGGGGGTTCACCGGTGTATATTACGGTACGAACTGCTGCGGTTGCTGCTGCTGTGGTACAAACTGCATCTGCTGCTGTGGTATCGGCTGAGCTACCTATGGTTGCATCTGTGGTTGTTGCACCGCACGCTGATCGTCCTTAATGTAGAATGCATCGCACATCCTTTCTTGTAGCAACCCATATGCACGGCAATCCTTGTCGTCATGACCCATCGATTTGCAAAATGTGCAGTAGAGATTTCGTGGGGTTGTCACCATTTTCTGCATATACGGGAAACTATCATGACCGTGCCCAAATACCGAACAAATGCGACACCATGGCATACTGCCACCATTTAATGGATTGGGCGTACCGGAGACCAAATAATTATGAAAGTTTGGGCAATCGTCTTTCGTATGTCCCTCTCGTCGACATCGCGTACACCATATCTCATCATGCTGTTCCTTGTTCTTCTTTAAATCTTGCAACTGTATAGTTAGGTTGGCAAGCTGCGTCTGAATCTGCAACATCCCGGCTACATTATCTCCAATCGGCGATGCCTCCAATTTCATTGCAATCTCTAGAGCTTCGCTAGGTGTCGATATGTTTTGCTGCATCAGCGGCAGTCGAATGTGGGGTAACAGTGCCACAATGAACCATTCTTTATGTTGGACAGAGCTCATATCAAAACTAACCTTTGCCATCAGTTTCTTGAATCACTGGTCGAAATCCCATACCGTCTCATTGGGATACTGCTTAATTTCCTTCAATTTAGTAATATATTGAGCCTCCGACTTAGGCCATCTAAATTCAGCAATTATCCCATCCCGAATCTCATCCAGGGACTTCTCTAGATCCCCTGTAGGGACTAAAACGAACTTCATGAACCAATCTAAGGCACAACCTCGCAAGGTCATGGCTAACTTTCCTTTCTTAGTATTGTTAGCAGTGATCTATTTCACGGTCTAGATCGCTTCACACAAAAACCAATACTGCTCTGGATTGTCTGTCGCACTGCCATGGAACAACGGTAGCTTAGCATCATCGCCCGCCATCTTGGGCTTCCTTCCTCATGTCGTTGCGCTACTACCAATTAACCTCTGCGGTATTGGCGAACTTGGCGGTGTCGAAGTATTATTTCTTGCTGGTTGAGAGTCAGTGAGCGGAGGGGTGGGTATGTTTGTGCCGGGGTTTGGTTTTGCCTCTATCCTTGGCGTAGCCTGGTTGTCCCTGTCAGGACTATGAGGTCACTTCGTCCCATGTGGCCTTCCTTCACGGTCTTGCAGTCTGATCGCAGCAGGACCTTCTCCTATCCTCTACCTCTTTTCCTGTCGGAACCTTGCTCCTCCCCTCGTAAGGCCACTTTCTTCCTCGGCTTCGCTCATAGTCTCCTCATGGTCTGCACCTATCTACCCCTTTACCATTCCTTCGACTGCCCCCCGACAGTCGTGATACCCACGGCCTCCTCCCACCACGCTACTTACTGATCAAGGTGCATCTTCAATATACCTTTCTCCTAGATTATCATCTTAATCGACAGTTGGAGTGACAACAAAAACCTTCCCCTCGGTCTATCAAAGAAGTATCTTTCAGCTTCACTATAGGATTTCTTCGTGTCGACCGCAAATTCAGTAATATATCCTTCCAAGATGCTATCAAGCCAAACTTCGACAACCGTGATGCCTTATTATCGATTTCATGTAGCTCCTGGATCAACTCCGAGGTCCAAGTCATTGGTTCACCACCTTGGAAATTTTTCTTCTAGAAGGTCAGCTTTGACAACCACTCATACAGAACAACCGGGAATTCGGAGAAGAACCACTCGTGTGGACCGTCGTGAATATATCTTCCCAACCAGTGATCTACCATTAGTCGTGTGTTCCGACTTTCCTTTTTAGCAAATTCCCGTAGTCTCTGATCAAACCAGCTCTGTATCTTCGGTTTCATTGGGTGCCACAACATGGCCTCCTCTTACTTTGCACACGGTCCCGGAAATGGAACCATTTGTTGACCAAGTCGCGACCTTACAGTCGATAGGGGTCCACCAACTGTCGACACACACCGCAATCTCCCTGGGCACCGGCCTGGGCAGGTTTGAGCCCACCCAGGAACACCCGCAGAGCGGATGAGGTCTCACCCGAGGCGTCCAGGAAGAGCAGACGGAACCATGTTTCGGTCGAGGGAGGAAGCACATTGCGACAGTATAATACCAACAGCAATTCTAAGTATTTATCAGGAAGTTCTTGCATATCACTTTAATCGCAGCATTTAACATTACCATAAACAGAGATCACATATTACTTTAATCGCAGCATTTCCACATTACAGTAAACAGATAACTATAACACATTATTGTGGCATTACATCATAGAAACAAATAACTGCATTAAGAACAGGCAATAACATAGGCATCGAACAACATTACACACAGATTGCACCAAATCATCATCTTTATACTACTGTGGCAAACCAAAAGTAGTACATGAATCTCTGCGCAATTCTCCGCATGATCTTTCTGTCAACCTCCGCATATAGCTCTATCTCCCTCTTCTATCCATCCATCGACTCTCTCCTCTAACACTTACAATTCTCATCTATTTATAGGCTTCCGCCAATTACAATACTTGTCCACTTACCTAACCGACATTTGTGGACAATTGACTAACTGACTTGATCTAATGACCCAAAAACCCGCATACTGCGGTACAATTGACTCGATATTACAAAATACATGGTCCAAGTGACCCAAAACCTACCAAGTGCGGTATCCTTTGTCACCAGATACTCCTTTCGTGCCTTCATCCAACGTGTCGCAACGTCGGCGGTACCGTGACACATCCTCATCAAACCGCCTGCCAACACATTGGCCCCATTCAGAGGTCACCGTTGGCCATGTCTACTCACAGTACAATGTATTTTAGTTATTTCTTTTAAAGTTGGTTCGAGATGCACATTCCCACATCTAGTGCAAGGGAAATAAGGTTGACAAACAAGTACTTCATGATAAATTGCATAAGATTCACCAATTAATTCTTGTCTTTGATTTTTGCTCTCATATAAGTTTTTTGCTCCATATAGAGTAGTATGAACCCATTATTTCAAGATGAAATGTCGTCTACCACCAAAGATGAATGGTATAAATATGAATGAGCTTCTCTTTTTTTTCAAGAATAATTTATTCTCTACTGAACAAGTCGAACCACGTGAAGGTAGAACCTCATATGGCCCCTCCCCTCCCCCTCACATCACTCTCAATTCACCAATACACAATCTACAAAATAGAAAATAATTGAAAGCAACATACTATGTAGATTTAGGCATAGAAACTACCAAAACAAAAATTAATTAAGGTAAAGTAAATTATCATGTGTTTGTAAATGATAATTTTGGTTTAGCATGATGACGTATGCTATGGACACTGTTTCTAGATTTGACATGACAAACAACATGTAATGTAGGATATAAAAAATGGCATAAAACTTAAAAACATGTAATAAACCCACATAAGTAAATTATTTAAAGAGAATAATTCATGCAAATTAAAATATGTAGCTGCAAACCTCATCCAACTCAACATATTTATTATTCTTCTTATGTATCTTATTCTTCATCCAACTTGACATCTGTATCATCATCCAATTAAGAAATAGTGTTGAAAGGAATGACAATATCATCATCGTCATCACTATCATTTTTGAGCATATCTTCATCGATATCATCATCAAGAATTGGTACATTGTCTCCTACGCCTGGTTCATCTTCTCCTCCTTCTTCGTCTATTGACCCATCTTCCTGCTCCGGCTGATTTGCATCATCTTCTTCTTCAATATATTCTTCTTCCTCTACAGTATACTTTACTAGTCTTCCCCTTTAATCATATCTAACAAAAAATACCAATCCCTCTTACCTAGAACCTTTGAGTAAAATACATGTTCACATTGGATTGGAGAAACATAGTGATCATTTTTATTTTCAAACACCATTGCTTTAATCATCGGAAATCCATTGGTGTGCTCAATAACAGTTCTACACTCATCACCTCCATGCAGTAGTAACCTATACCATTTGACATCAAATAGAACTAATTTGAAGGAATTAAAGCCACACTCAATTATATCATCCAAATTTATTTTCAGTTTCTCAGGGATGTCTGTCTCTCCTAGAGGAAACATTAGTGACCTGGAATACTGTAGTTATCCCATTATCAAAAGTTTTCTTGGTTTCATCCAAATGTTTAATGCAAAATTTATGGCCATTGCACCACATAACCTTGTGGTGTTTCAACTGCAATATACGAGACATGTAACATATGGATTGAAAATTAATAAACAAATTTATATAACTTGGAAAGTATCTGAAGAAAAAACACCCGAAGTCACATTAATATAATATAAAATAACTAAATAAAATGGGTGAATTTACTTGCCTTTCCATCTTTCAAACCATATGCTAAATCTATTTCCCTCTGTGTAACATCAGCATCTCCATTACGACAAGCTTCTCTAACCAATTCGAATAGTTTTTTCCATGATAACCTACCACCATGACATTCTTTACATCTTTCAATCCATACCTTCATCCAGTTGATATTGTTTGCAATGTATAAATGTAGTGCCTCCCAATCTCGATGATATAACTCAAAAAATCATAATTCAACACTATTAGATATTAGTTATAACCATGGTAAATATTAATAAATGATGAAAGAATAAGTATTAAATGAGTATGAACATAAACAAAAAAATGAAAAATTTATACGTATCATAAATCTCCACAATTTAATTACCTCTAACTTTCTTCATTCTACCTTTCCCCAATAGTTTCTCCCCTTCAAATTTCTTGATGGAGTTCACATCCCAAATACAATCCACTGCACGCATATCTTGTGCTACTAACTTAGAAAGATACTGACTAATATACACCATGGATTGATATGCCATATATCCTGGTGCAGCCGCTAGGCACTGCAACACACAACACGTTATAGAACCTAACTCTTCCTTCAACAAATATTGAAAGGAGTGACAACATTCACCTAATGATTTCTCTTGTTGCTGTAATAGTTATGGAATCATGAGGAAAATAGGGTCCTTGAGTAATGTGTCAATCCTCTGTTTCATCCTTCTACTTCACTCTTCTCTTTTCCCGGATTCCTTCTCCAATGCGTCCCCATGATATCTTTCTTTTGCGTTTTGAACCAACCCCTTTCATCACTTCCATTTCTCCTTTTAAACTCTATGGTCTTCCCTTGAATCGATTCTACTTCCTCTACCAAGATCGAACAGTTTCCAAAACCAGTCACCTCCCTAACAATTGTTCACCCATCTCTTTGTTGTTTGGGTATGATGCTTCATCTTCTAGGTGTGGATACTCTACCCAACACATGTGGTAACAATCATTCATAATGACAGCGTGTAATATTGAAACTCTTTTGTGGCACTGAAGGTTGAAGGAGTCACAACATGTGTTTCATAAAGTAGACTACCATATGTACAGGAGTTTCAATAGGTTTTCCAGCAAGTCGAATACCACATGTACAGGAGTTTCAATAGGTGTTTCAACAAGTCGAATACCACATGCACAAGGGTTTCAGTAAGTGTTTCAGCAAGTCAAATATCACATTTATAGGATTTTGAGCAGGTGTTTTAGCATGCACCAAATAGTAGCATAAGTGGAAGCAATCCGAATTGAACTATGGGTAGTAGCATAACTCTATACTTAGAAAATTAACTAAATAAAATGGACCATTAATAGAGTCCTTATTCAAATTATTATCTAATTTTCACAACATAATTTTTTTTTGGTGATGCGTATTACTCGATCCCAAGGATGCTCCTACATCAAACACCCTTGGTAAGAAAAACATGAGCTCCAACTCATGTGCAGATTAATGTTCAGGCAGAGATCTCTGCAAATGTGCCCACTGATCTTCAGTCAACTACGATGCATCTTCTACCCCACGATTCTTCCACTTAATCAAATATTCCATGTATTCCTTTCGGCGAGTCTTCTTACCAATCCTTGTAGCAAGAATTTCTTCAATTTCATCTTTTGACTTAATTGGTAGATGATGTTCCCATTCTCCGTGGGTACCTTCATATCCTCTCTTGTCCCCTTCACGAAACTCATATAGGTCAGCAACATTGAACGTAGGAGATATGTCAAACTTCTTCAGAAGTTCTAGGCGAGATGCATTATCAGAAATCTTTTTTTTTTTCAGAATTCGACATGAACCTATATTCTTGTACTTGAGTTTAGTATATGTACCCCTAGGAAATCATTCCTTCCTCAAGTGAGCCATGACCATCTCACCTTCTTGAAATACCTTCTTTCTCTTACGCTGATCTTCCCTTTGTTTGTAACTGTCATTGCTGGTCTGGAATTTATTCTTCACTTGTTCCTGCAATTCATGGTTGTTGTCTGCAAAATCATTTTCATCAACACTCTTTTGGCTGTCAAAATATGGAAATGCAACCAAATCCACCACAACGATTGGAAATCTTCCATAAATAATTCAAAATGGAATCTTTCCTGTAGTTCTGTTCACGGAATCGTTATATACGAACTCAACCTACGATAATTCCAAATCCCATTAACTAGTATTCTCTCCATTCAAACTTCTCAACAAATTCCCTAAACTCATGTTCACTAGTTTCGGTATGATCGTCCATTTGAGGATGATATGCCGAACTGTATAGCATATTTGAGCCCAATCTCTTCCAGAGTGTCCTCCAAAAATGCCCAATAAATATTGTGTCTCAATTTGAAGTAAAACTTCGTAGTAATCCATGCAATTTGACCACCACTTTGAAAAATAACGAAGCTACCTCACTAGCATCACTACTCTTCTTGCATGCTATGAAGTGTGCCATTTTCGAAAATCTATCCACAACTACCATTGTTGAATCATGGTTTCTTTGTGTCATAGCTAATCCTAAAACAAAATCCATACTTATGTCTTCCCATGGTCGTTCAGGTACTGGCAATGGAGTATAAAGTCTTGTGTTCTAACTTTTACCCTTGGACAATTGACATATTTCACAACCTTCAACAAACTTCCGAACATCTTTATTAATTCTAGGACATAAGTACCTCTCCTTTACCAACAATGTAGTTTTATCATAACCAAAATTCCCTCCTAAACCACCACTATGAAACTCCTTAGTGAGATTCAGCCGTATGGAACTTCTTGGAATACACAACTACTAATTTTTAAACAAAAAATCCTCTTGAATATGGTAGTCCAAATATGGTTTTCAGTCTAGACTCCAAGGCTCCTTACTGTTAGGATATTCCTATACTCCATCCTAGTCCCACCAGTATTTTGATCTTTTACATTTTCAGTCATGCATGCACCTTTTAGGGTTTGCATGCATTCTAGGGTTTGCATGCATTTTGCATGCATCCCAGTCATCAGTCCAGCACCTAGCCTCAGTTAGCCAGCCCCCAGGAGCTTCTCACTATTCAGTTTTAGCCCTCCAGTTGCTTAGTGCGCCCTTCTTCCTTGATTTTAGGGAGCAACTCGCCCTTCTTCACCTACCAGTTCAGTTACACTCAGTTACACTCAGTTACATTGAGTTACACTCAGTTACATTCAGTTACAGTCAGTTACAGTCAGTTACACTCAGTTACATTGAGTTACACTCAGTTACATTCAGTTACACTTAGTTACATTGAGTTACACTCAGTTACACTTAGTTACACTTAGTTACACTGAGTTACACCTACCAGAGTTAGTTTGACTGATGGTTGACAGTTACTTGAGCATTGATGACTCCACTGATGATGATGAAGACTTCCAGTTGCGCTCCGATGATCATGAGGACACCTAGTTGTGCTCCGATGACACTCCAGTGATCCTTTGATCACTCCATGAAGGCTAATTCGAATTGCCACCTTAGGCATTCGAATTCCTCATGCATTGTATTATTTATATGTCCATTTGTGATTAATAACATAGTATGGCCGAAGTATTATTGCTTCTATCTGAGTTCTACTGTACCATATTATTCTGTTGCTCATTATACTGCATGTATCACTCTTCTTCTATTTTCTTGCTTAATCATAATTATTCTCTTGTGAGATACATCATCTCTTAGATCTGCTGTGAGGATTTTCACATGGTATCAGAGCATGTTGAGAGTATTGTTTATCTCCATTCTTGAGAGTTTTTTGCAGGTTATTACCAAGATTTCGAGTGCAGCAGTTGTAGCAGAATCTGCATTTTTGCAGCAGTAGCAGTTGCAGTTATTCTATATAGTTTTTGCAGGTCTTCTACAACTTCAATGAATTTAGAAGAAATTACTCCTCTTTCTCCATTCAACTATGATGAATGGAAGCCAAGAATGATAGCATATTTGAAGAGCCATGATCTCTTTGATTGCTATTTTGAAAGAGAGTTCGAATCCTCTACAAAGAAGATTAAATGGTTGAATAAAGGTGACATGCACATTGGAAGAATGAAGCTTACTATGACTGATTACATATTGTACCCGACCATCTTTGATATTGAAACTCCAAAAGAGTTATGGGCTCATCTGGATGAAAGATTCGGCAAAAAGAATGATGGATTTGGTCCAAATCCCTTCAAAAGTAAGCAAGTTGATGCATTCGCTCCACTTGATGGTCTCTCAGATCATGTTGCATTCGCTCCCCTTGATGATCTCTCAGATCATGAACCAGTATCATCTCATATTGAAGTTGTTGACAAAGAACTTGCAGATTCTCCGCTCATGCTCAAACTTTCTTCTCTTTCTGTGCCAGCTCACACTCTAGATATTGCAGAAGGTCCTAAATCCTGTCTTGCACCAGAGTTTGTTGGTTTGCATCATGATCACATGATTATTTCGGAGGTAACATCAGCTATTGGAGGTAATGCATTCGCTCCTCTTCAGCAAACATCTCTTATTTACTACTATATGATCATTAGCACATGCTTTCAGAAGGTTATTGAAGAATATGGCCATTGCCACCCGCTTGAGATAATTTCTCATGCATCATATGATAGTTTTGATCTCACCCCTGCTGGTTCAAAGGAGATCTCAAGAAACTGTTTTGAAAGTCTTAAATCTGATTTTGATTTCAAGCAAACATGTAATAGTTCTTTTTGGCATAATCTCACCCATGGTGGTTCGAAGGAGAAGACAAAGGACTATATGCACATTCAAAAATTTGATCCTACCTCAGCTGATTCGAATCACAGGTTCAAGGATCATTCTAATACTGTTGGATTTGTTCTCATCACATTCGATCTGAAGAGCAAGTACAAGCACATGCTTTTTGAGCATGATCCACTTCTTCCCAAGAAGAAGATACCTCCAGACATATGACCAAGCATCACACATGCTTGAGTTTGGAGCCTTTATTTTTTTATGTGTGCCTTACAGTCTATTTTTTGAGGAGGGGGTATGTTTCCCATGAAATTTTCCCACTTCCTTGGTTTATTGATTGTTATTATTCATTGTATTGGGTGACCTTTGGTCTTAGTTACCAGGGCCCAGGATGGATTAAGGGGGGGTGTTAGGATATTCCTATACTCCATCCTAGTCCCACCAGTATTTTGATCTTTTACATTTTCAGTCATGCATGCACCTTTTAGGGTTTGCATGCATTCTAGGGTTTGCATGCATTTTGCATGCATCCCAGTCATCAGTCCAGCACCTAGCCTCAGTTAGCCAGCCCCCAGGAGCTTCTCACTATTCAGTTTTAGCCCTCCAGTTGCTTAGTGCGCCCTTCTTCCTTGATTTTAGGGAGCAACTCGCCCTTCTTCACCTACCAGTTCAGTTACACTCAGTTACATTGAGTTACACTCAGTTACATTCAGTTACAGTCAGTTACAGTCAGTTACACTCAGTTACATTGAGTTACACTCAGTTACATTCAGTTACACTTAGTTACATTGAGTTACACTCAGTTACACTTAGTTACACTTAGTTACACTGAGTTACACCTACCAGAGTTAGTTTGACTGATGGTTGACAGTTACTTGAGCATTGATGACTCCACTGATGATGATGAAGACTTCCAGTTGCGCTCCGATGATCATGAGGACACCTAGTTGTGCTCCGATGACACTCCAGTGATCCTTTGATCACTCCATGAAGGCTAATTCGAATTGCCACCTTAGGCATTCGAATTCCTCATGCATTGTATTATTTATATGTCCATTTGTGATTAATAACATAGTATGGCCGAAGTATTATTGCTTCTATCTGAGTTCTACTGTACCATATTATTCTGTTGCTCATTATACTGCATGTATCACTCTTCTTCTATTTTCTTGCTTAATCATAATTATTCTCTTGTGAGATACATCATCTCTTAGATCTGCTGTGAGGATTTTCACACTTACATGCCTTCTAAGCTTCTGAGAAATTTGCATCTTCTTCATATAATGTTTTTAGACAATTCAAACTTACCACTTCTACCAACATGGTATTGATTAATGTTGCTCTTTGACTCAATGCATCAACTACCTTCTTGGACGCTCCTGATATGTGTTTCAACAAAAAAGAATAACTCTGCAAGAATTCTACCCATTAAGTATGATTTTGATTCAACTTACCTTGGTTTTTAATGTATTGCAAAGCTTTGTGATCCGTGAACAAGACAAATTCCTTCAACAGCAAATAATGTCACCATTTCTTCAAAACCTGCACAATAACATAAAACTCCTGATCATAAACATAGTATTTGGTCTTGGCCTCATTCAACTTCTTGCTGAAAAATACAATGGGTTTTCCTTCTTGATTCAAAACCACTCCAATGTCTACTCCACTCGCATCACAATCAACCTGAAATACTTTACTAAAGTCTGGGAATGACAACACTGGTTGTGTTGTTACTCTTTTCTTCAAATCCTCAAATGAATTCTCTACTGCTGCAGTCCACTGAAACATGCCCTTCTTCATACATTTTGTAAGAGGCATACATGTTTGATTGAAGTTTTGAATGAAGTTTCGATAGAATCCTGCAAATCCATGGAATCTCCTCACATCGAATGTGCATCTAGGTGTTGGCCATTCGAGAATCGCCTTCACTTTATCATAATCCATTTTTAGTCCTTCTTTCGAAACCACAAACCCCCAGGTACACTAGTTCACGTTGCATAAATGTACATTTCTTGAGGTTTATGAGTAACTTCTCCTCCTTCAAACGTTGCAACACTTCTCTCACATGCTCCACATGCTCTGCTTTACTTCTGCTAAAGATTAGCATATCATCCAAATACACAACCATGAACTTACCCAAAAATGGCTTCAGGACTTCGTTCATCAATCTCATTAATGTGTTGGGTGCATTTGTCAATCCGAATGGCATCACTAACCATTCAAACAATCCATATTTTGTCTTGAACACAATCTTCCATTCGTCACATTCTCTTATTTGGATCTGGTGATAACCACTTTTCAAATCAATTTTGGTAAAATACTTTGCACCACTTAAACAATCTATAAGTTCATCCATTATGGGCAATGGAAACTGGTATTTGATGGTAATATTTTTTACCGCACATGACTCAGTACACATTCGCCACTTCCCTATTTTCTTAGGTGTCAATACTGTTGGTACAACAAAAGGGCTCAAACTTTCACAAACCAATCCTCGATCAAGCAATTCCTGCACTTGCTGATTCACTTCTTCACTTTTTGACAGAGTGATTTGATAAGGCACTTTATTTGGTAAACTTGATCCTAGAATCAAATCAATTTGGTGTGATATACTCTGCAATGAAGGCAACCCTTTGGGTAATTCCTCTGCAACAATTTCTTTAAAATATTCCAACATGCGTTGGATCTCTGTTGGTACAGAACTTCCCTTTTCATCCTCCTAAATATTCTTTGGTAATATAGCAAAGCAATATCCATTCTACTTCTACTCCTTCAGGAACGCCTTGGTAGAACACAACATAATGCAATTGTTACAGCTATACACATCCTTGTTGTTACTGCTGCTTTTACTCCCACCATCTGCATGCATTGGTGTCAACTTATAATGTTTCCCATTTTGAAAAAATTCATAAGAATTTTATCTTCCATCGTGAAACACTTTTCTATCAAACATCCAAGTTCTTCCAAGTAGGATGTGGCATGCATCCATCTCCACTACATCGCATAACATTTGCTCTTTAAAATATCCAATCTGAAAATTCAACAAACATTGTTCGGTCAAACTCATTTTTTGGCCCTTCTGCAACCATGAAACTCTACAAGGATTCAGGTGTGGCTTACAATTCAAATTTATTTTCCTTTTGAATTCGGTGGAAACCAGGTTCTCAATACTTCCTCCATCAATAATAAGGTTACAAACTTTGCCCTGAACTTTGGATTTGGTCTGAAATACTATTTTCCTCTGTTTAGGTTCTTCTATTAACTTATGTTCTAGTTTAATTAATGTTCTACGAAACATCAAGTTCTCACCTTGTTCTTGTGGTAGTACAACCACATTTTCTCCAGCCACCGATACCTCATACTCCACAGTAACTTGCGTTCTAGTATCACCTCTCTTGATAGAACCTTTCTTTTCTAGACATTCTGATGCTTTGTGACCTTCAACTCCACACCTATAACAAGTAATTACATACTTTCCCCTTCCTCTTCCATAGCCTTTGCCTCTACCAGTTCCATTTCCTCTAGCACTTGGAATGCTTGTCGGCTCCTCTTCCTTGTCATTTATTCTAACAGTGTTTGCTCTGACTCTTCCTCGTGGACCTCTTCCTCTTAATTTATGCCAAGTTTTCCTATCAACCTTCTCCTCCACCTTCAGAGCAACTTGGTAAGCCTCATCCCTAGTACGAAAATAATGTGTACTAATCTCATCCTGAATTACATATTTCAATCCATTCACATATCTAGCCACACGTTGATACTCAGTATCCTTAATTCCCGATCTAAGTGACAGCCTAAAGAACTCTTCAGTGTACTCATGCACATAAACATCCTTTTTCCTTAGATTCTGGACTTGTCTACACAAGTTTTGTTGATAATCAACAGGAAAAAACTTCTCCTTAATATTATTTACCATTTTCTATCAAGTTCTAATCCTTTCCAACCTATTATCAATTCTATATTTTTACAACATGTCCCACCAAAGTGCAGCATGCCCTTTCAATTTTGTAATGGAAAAACGAACTTTATTGGGATCACGAACATTCACATATTCAAAGTATCTATCGATCTCTCCTATCCAATCAATAATATTTTCAGCTTTCAAGCTTCCATCATAGCACGAAACTTCAACCCTCACACTACCTTTGTTACTCAGATAAGATATCAAATGATCTGCGGGGTCTTCATTCTCAGTATTCCGTTCAATTCCAATCTCAGCCTCATATTCCGAATCTATCTCAGCGCCTCCATCTCTTCAGGTTTCTAATTCCTCTATTCTTCTCCGCAACTCTTCAAGTTCTCGATTTCCATCACCTTCATGTGCTACTCCTCTCCTTCTTGGTGAAATTCTCACAAGTATTGTGGTAGTTTGAACCCTAACCACCATCCACATCATCAATCCAGATGTTGATACACTTACTTGTTTTTTCAGCACTCAAAATTTTGATACACCACGAAACTCAGGGTCCTTTCTCACCCGCCTTCAAGAACAATCACACAAGTATCCTTATAGCAAACCTTCTATGATACGACCTGGTGCAACCGCTAGGCGTTGCAACACACAATCTGTTACAGAACCTAACTTTGCCTTCAACAAATATGGATAGGAGTGACAACATTCACCTAATGATTTCTCTTTCTTTTGTAACAGTTCTGGAATCATGAGGCAGATAGAGTCCTTGAGTAATGTGTCGATCCTCTGTTTCATCCTTCTACTTCACACTTCTCTTTTCTCAGGTCCCTTCTTCAACACGTCCCCGCAATATCTTTCTTTCGTGTGTTGAACCAACCCCCTCTCATCACTTCCATTTCTCCTTTTAAACTCTACGGTCTTCCCTTGAATCGATTATGCTTCCTATGCCAAGATCGAACTGTTTCCAAAACCATTCACCTCCCTAACGACGGTTCGCCCATCTCTTCATTGTTTGGGTATGATGCTTCATGTTCTAGGTTTGGATATTCTACCCAGCACATGGTGGTAACAATCATTCATAATGACAGTGTGGAATCTTGAAACGCTTTTGTGGTGGCGTTGAAGGTTGAAGGAGTCACAACATGTGTTTCATCAAGTCAACTACCATATGTACAGGAGTTTTAGCAAGTGTTTCAGCAAGTTGAATACCACATGTACAGGAGTTTCAGCAGGTGTTTCAGCAAGTCGAATATCACACGCACAAGAGTTTAAACATGTGTTTCAACAAGTCAAATATCACATGCATGGGAGTTTCAGCAATTGTTTCAGCATGCACAAAATAGTAGCAAAGGTGGTAGCAGTCCGAATTGAACAATAGGTAGCAGCATAACTCTATACTTAGCAAATTAACTAAATAAAATGGACCACTAGCACAATCCTTATTCAGCTTATTATATAATTTTCACAACATAATATTAATTTTTTTGGTGATGTGGATTGCTCGAGCCCAAGGATGATCCTGCATCTTATCCCTTCACCATAGAACCCTCAGGACGTGCTCTTTATCTAACCAAATCCTTTAATGATTTCAAGTGCCTCTCCACCATCCACATTGACCTTGTGTGTACAAGTCCACAAATTTTAATTTCCTCAACTTGGTGTATGAGGTAGTGTTCTTGTGCATTTAAAAATGTTGGAGGTAGATACTTTTTCATTTCACACATTAGCTGAGCAATTTCTCTTTTCCAATACTATCTATCATCTTGTTGGATTTCTTTCAATGAAAACCATCTACACATCATGATGCAAGAAAATAACATGTTTCAACAAAACATAATATATATTACAATACAAATCAAACACATGTCATTAAGTACAACAACAAATTGAAAAAACATATTGCATATAAATTAATCACAACTACTTACCTCATGAATTTTCCAAGATATATCATATATAACTTGTTTGACGTTGTTGTCAAATTCGTTTGAGAGAGATAGAGGTAGAACATACCGTAACAATAAAAGGGAATAGTTATTTATTTCAAAAGTAGACAAGAAAAATAAAAATCCAAAAATATATATACGAACAATATATAAATATGAATACCAAAATTATTACGTTAATGAAGGTATGCCAGTCATGGGTTTTACCCCACCAAATTCACCTTTCTTCATTAAGATATTATTTATGTTTGAAGAAAAATATGTGGGAAATTTAATTCTTTGAATGACCTCTTTTACATCATTGCTCTGCTACTCTGTTAATAACCATGGAAGGTTATTTCGGTCTCCATCGCTAATTGATCGGATCACACTTCACATTGCATGATTGGATTCCTAAATGTTAGTACAAATTTGACAATTTTTTCTTTATCCCTCCTACCATCTATGATTCGCCATAATTTTTTTGTTGCATTCTTCCCAATATGCATTTTATCAAACAAATGAGCTATTTTTTGTTTCTCATAGTAGGGAAACCTCATGAATTGAGTGGGATAACATTTCATTCCTCGTGGAATTCCATTACTAATACCTTCACGATGATGACCTTGATGAAGCATAAAAGAAATCACAACAATAATGATCAAACACAGTAAAATAAATTTAATAATTAAAATAGAATTTCAAATTCAAAACATTACATATACGATACATAAAAAAATTGCGTACCTTGATGATTTATGTTATACTCCAACCTCCATAGGTGAGCTTTCATTCTTCATGGTTTTAATCTGGTCTCTTCTTTCCCATTGAAAAGATGTTTTTTAGTATTACGAAACCTATGGGTCTTGTAAGGACCACAAACTGGACATGCAAATTTACCCTTTGTTTGAAGACCTGCAACAGATGGATTAATGTCAATTATACGATGGATTATTAAAAAAACATGTATGATATATTCAAAATAATTATATAGTATTAAAGTGAAACATAACGTTACATATAACACAAATGTGTTAGTCCTGGGGCATCATGAATTTCCCATACAAGCATTCCACGGAATTGAAATCTCTTCTGCCCGATTGGTTTACAGATGTCATACATAGTGATGTCATCCCATAACTGTATTAGCTCATCGATAAGAGGCTCAATATATACATTCATATCGCTAACTTGGTACTTACCTAATTATTTGAAATTACACATAATTACTACCATGATATGTATATATAAGTAAATAAATAAATAAATGATATTATGCAAAAACCAAGACAAATGAAAATGTTACATTTGAAAAATTAATGTAGAAAAATACCTGAAACAATCATTGTCAACATTATGTGCTCCCTCTTTATTGACATCCAAGGAGGAATATTATTGTTGATAACAAAAATAGGCCACATTGAGTAAATAGACCTAAGCTCTGCGAATGGATAAACACCATCATCTGCCAATGAAAGCCTAATATTATGAGGTTCATATTTAAAATATAGCCATTTTTCCTCAATTTCCCTTAATGCATAACCATCTGTAGGCATTCAAAGAACACCATCTCCACTTTTGTTCCATGCATGGTAATCCATAAACTGTGGGATGCTTTTGCACCTGAACAGTCGCTACAAACGTGGAATTATGGGAATATGGTGAAGAACCTTTTGAGGCACCATTTTTGTTACTTGATCAGTTCGATATCTACTAATATGACATTTCGGGCATTCAATTTTCGACGCATGTTGTCCAGAATATATAATATGATCATTATGACATGCATCTATACTTTGATACTCCATTCCAATGTCTTTCATAATGGCAAGTAAATATTGATATGTGCAAGGTAAAATATTTGACGATGGTAACAGAAATTCACCTAACAATCTACAACATAAAAAATAACTAGTTAATGTAAAGAATATTAATCGTAAATATTGCATTCTTATTTAACACATTAATTAACACTAAAAAAGGGAGAAAATTCAACCTTTATGTATAGCTGATGAAACATATTACATACCTTAGGATCTATGTCATGCAAGTGTTCGACAAATGATTCATAACCTTTAAGTTCATCAGAAGCAATGTAGCAGAGAGAAGATTTGCTCTTGACCCTTTATAAATTTGTTTATTTTCCTTCTCCATTAAAGGTTCATCATAAATATCATCACTGTCCCCATCCTCATCTAGCCAACCGAACAAGCCTTGGATCATTTGATTTGTCACATCATCTTGAACTATGTTATGGTTTTCATCTACTTGCATGGGATCATTAACTTGATCTTTATTATTCGCTTCATGTTCCTTAGCTTGTACAACATCATTTCTACTACTACTTGGGGCATTCTACAAAAAGTTAGGGGGCAACTCTAAATTTATAATTACAAACAATCATGCAAAATTATTGCATGTATAACAAATACTAAAACAATATAAAATTTTACAAATACAATCAATATTAAGAAATATAATGAATATAGATAGATCTAATTACCATGGGACGATATTCATTCAATCCCCCGTCCATGTGTCCGTATTTGCTACAATGTTTTCTAGCTGTTGCTATTAAAATTCTCTCAGGACGTCTCATCAAACAACTATTGCAAGGGAAAAAACATCTACCGTCACCCTTTTCATTTCTTTCCCCACCTCTAATATTTTCTAACATTCTTCCCATAAAATACAGTGATGATTATAAAAATAAATATGCTTTTTGCATGACAAGAAGACCCTACACCCTTTCCGAACCGTCGTTGTTATAGCAAAATTGTTGCAACATCTTTAAAATGACACATATTTATAATTTTTATGCCATCAGACTTCCGACGAAATTTGACCAAGTCAAAGTGGACTTTGTAAAACAATGGGTGACAGTTTGGAAAGGGAAACAACTACTATTTGGTTCATTGCAATTGCGACCCACTGTCCCATAACGTCCAAATTGTGACACAATGTCATTTATCGTTGCACTTGTGATAGTATGTTACATGTTGTCGCAATTGTGTCTAAAAGCGAGCCATCGTCACAAGACCGACAATATCAGGCAGGATAGAAACAAAATTGGAAATTTTAACATTTATCTTGAATTTTTCGACAGTACGACCAATTTAGTCTGTACCATCTAAATCCTTTTGTCATATTTTTTCCAATATGTACTAGTGAGGTTTTCCACTCCTCAAACTTTGAAATTGATTGGATACATAAAGCACAAGAAATTCATTATGCTAATTGACAATGGAAGCACCAATAATATCATCCATAGGTGCATGGTGGAAGACACCCATTTCTATATTCGTCCCATTTCCAATTTCTAAATCCTAATAGATGATGGGGGTACAATGAAATGCAGTGGCCAATGTGAGAATGTCAAACTACAAATGGGGGACTACCATCTAAAGATTCACATGTTTTCTATTTACATCTAGGGATGTGATACCGTTTTCGGGCTTGAATTGCTCCAAACCTTAAGTCCCGTTACCATGGATTTTCATGAATGTTTCCTCCACTTCACTCAAGTCTAGCACATCCATCACCTTCAAGGAATTACTCCTGGATCACTTGAAATTATCTCATCCCACGACATGGATAAATTGTTGAATAAGGGCTACTATGGTGTTATTTCTTAGTTTAATGCCATCCACATTTTGTATGTAACACCCTTTTTTTTACCCCATAATGTAATTATGTAGATATGGATGATATGGCTAGAAGCCAAACTTGAACAATGTAATTATGTACATTTTATATTAAACACATGACTACTGCAGGACAAGGAGGATGAAGAATATATGGGGGGCTATCCTTCCACAAGGGGGAGAGTGATCATCCTAAGATTGGTATTGGAGGGGGGAAATATGTCCAATTCCAAGTATGCCACTTGTCAAACTCTCCTTAGAAAATGGGGAAAAGTGTCCAATCACATGGATTCCAAGTGGCTAGTTTCCATCAACCGTGGTGCCACTTGGCTAGTCTCAACCATGCATATAAATAGAGAGATCTAGCCCATTCTTCCATCATTGTTTCTTATTAGAGACACCCATTTTGGATACTATACCATTGTTTCATCATTCTTCCATGGTTGAATCATCATTGATGTCAGACTTAAGCCACCAATGGATGTATCACCTTCACCAGAATGAGGAATTGGTGCCAAACCAAGAATAGAGGATTGGGTAGTTGTAGCAGAAACTCAGAACCTTTTTGTGGATGGGTAGCCCCAACTTGGGGATGGATATGTCAAAGAAATATATGTTTTGATAGAGCCTACAGATGGGAGGAACGTCCTTGGTTGCAATCAGTTGGTCATATTTTCAGATAAGTCTTCATCTATGTATAAATTATTGGTATTTATTTCAGTGTGATTCTATTATCATTGTATGAATTAAAAGGATATAAATAACGGCATTGTAAAGTGCATTTCCATGAAGATAATATGTAGAGATTTTATATTCATTTTATTGGAGACTGTATATTTATTTATGTTGTAACTATTTAATTAAAACAAAAGAAAAATAAATTTGAATATCGAAGGGAAATTCAATTAGCAGACTTATGTTGTAATTGTTTAATTCAAACATAAAAAAAAAAAATGAATATCGAAGGGAAATTCAATTCGCAGACTCAGTAACAGTGACCCAAGAGTCATCGAGAGATCACCCGGTACATGACATTGGACACCCCCCATTATATATTCACCCTAACTTGAAATAGGTTCTCTCCAAGTACCAACAGGTTTTTGATGCATCTAAGGGTTTACCTTCGTCCCGTGGAGAACATGACCATTCCATTCCTTTAAATCCTAGTATTCAACCCCCCAATGTCCATCCTTACTGCCACCCTTTTGCACAAAAGATTGAAATTGAAAAGATCATTCATGAACTATTGTCCCCTGGTGTTATCCATCCTAAAACCAACCCTTATTCCTCACCTATGGTTATGGTCCTAAAAAGGGAAGTTGATTTGTGCATGTGTCTTGATTTATGATCTCTCAATAAAATCACCATCAAAGACACATTTCATATTACAGTCATTGATGATCTCTTATATGAGTTTCATGGTGCCAAATTCTTGACCAAACTCGACCTTCATTCAAGCTACCATCAAATCTCGATGAAAGAGGCAAATATACCCAAAACCACTTTCCACACTCATCAAGGTCATTATGATTTCTTTGTCATTCACTTTAGCCTCTACAATGCCCCATCCAATTTTCAAAGTCTCAGGAATAAGATTTTCCACCCCTTCCTCCACCATGTTGTCTTGGTTTTGTTTGATGATATCTTGGTCTATTGTCCCACTTGGGAACACCACCTTCAAAATGTTTCTCATACATTTCACTTATTAAAATACCAAAAATTATTTATGAAATGTTATATACATGCTTTTGGGGTAAGTAAGGTTGAATACTTGAGCCATATTATGAGTTAATATAGGGTTTGAGTGGATCCCAAGAAAGTGGAAGCTATGAAAAACTAATAGTGCCACAACACTTTCAAGAGCTTGAGAGGATTTCTTGGACTTACAGGCTATTACCGTAGGCTTGTGGAAAACTATGGGAAGGTTGCAACTCCTCTAACAACATTGCTAAAAATGAATTTGTTTTCTTGGCATGAAAACATGGAGAAATATTTCTCAATCCTCAAAGAGGCCCTGTGTACTACACCTATGGTATTCATGTCGTATTTCACTAAGACATTCATCTTAGAATGCAATGCCTCTAGACATGGACTGGGATCCATATTATCCTAGGAAGGACGCCACTTGGCCTTCACTAGTATGAAAATTTTTGATAGAAACTTGGGAAAATCCAACTTTGAAAATGAAATGATGGTTATCCTTCATGCAGTTGAGACATGGAGCCCCTCTCTAATAGCCCAAAACTTCAAGATCAAGATGGAACATCTTAGTCTCAAGTATTTCCCGGAAAAATTCCTTTCCTTTCTCAAGCAATAGAAAAGGGTTACTAAGATGTTGGGATATGATTATGAAATCATCTACAATAAGGGTTGTGACAATGTGGTGGTTGATGCCTTTTCTAGGAAATTTGAAGAGGAAGGTGTTAGGATAATTAATACTCCATCCTTGTCCTACTTAGCATTATTTTCATTTACCTAGCAGTTGATGATGTCATTTTCCACCTAGTGGTGTGAAGATGGCATCTAGGATCTAGTAGCCACCTAATGCGCCCTGCATTCATGATTTTAGGACCACCAGAGGCAGTTCCCTACGTTTTAGGAGCCAAATCAATGATCTGGTTCAGTCCACCTCAGTTAGCTGACTCTTGTGGGGGGTGTATGCTTTGATTGCCAATGTCTTTTGCCTCATGTGCCCTTTTCTAAGTGATTTTCATGAAAAACTCATGATTGCGCCCTCCTTGGTCAGTTAACTGACAGTAGCTTCTGTTAACTAAGTTTAGGTTGAGTTGAGTTGAATTTGGTACTTTCAGAGCACTCCAGTGGTGACAATTCCTATCTTAGACTGATTGAGACTTGAATTCTCCTAGGTGATTCGAATTCTCTCCATTTTAATATCATTGTTGACTATATTGATTATTGGATCATGTGTCATTATTCTATTCCTATCTTATTTCTCATGCATGATTAATTGTCTGCTCATTTTTACTGCAATTTTCACTGTAATTCATCTTTTCCGGTCATTCTTTCTCTATGAGGTATACTCATATCCATGATATGATGTGATTTAGAATTTCACATGGTATCATATCTCAGTGAGCGTAGGTTGAGCAACTTCTTTCAGTAATGCACCATAAGCCTCTGGATTTCCACAGCAAATCCTGGAGCCATTGCATAAAATTCTTTGGAGAAATCCCTTGAGGTCTAGCCAGGTGTGAAGTATCCATAAAAATGTTCCTATTGTCCTAAAGCAGTGCTCAATAGTAGTCTATCTCCAAAATTGAGAGTTTTTCGCAGGATATTGAAATTTTTTCAGTGCAGCAGTAGCAACAGTTCAACTTGTATTCACTCTAGCAGTTCATATGGAGAATTTGAATGTTCCTCTATCTCCGAGGATCTTGACACCCTTCAATTATCTTGATTAGAGGGATGAGATATAGATGGTATTGCACAAAAAATCATTGTACAAGGTCACAATGGGAAAGGAGGTCGAACCTCAAGCATTTGTTGAGAAGGCCAAGTATCTGAATAGATTGGATGAAGCATTTGGTTTCATGTGTATTCATATTTCCAGAGATCTACTCTTAAACCTCGATGGATTGAATATGTCAAGATAGGTTTGGTTGAATTTGGAGACCCTCTTCGGAAAATAAGATGAGCTAAGGGGTCATATTCTGGATAATGATTTAATTTCTCTTCAACCCAGTAGTTTTGAAACTATACAACAATTCTTTTCTAAAATCAAATCTTTGGTCTTGCAATGGAAGCAATGTTGCATTGAGAAGAAGGATGAGAAGATGTTGCTATCCATTCTAGGAAAGCTTGGTCTGGAGTTTTTCATTTTTGTTTCTACCTTCCATTCAGGGAGATTGTCAATCCCTGGTTGGAAAATTACATCCTTAGATGTATTCACTGAATCTCTCATCCAAGAACAAGACAAATTGATTCAGATGGGCGCCTTGAAAGCCTCCAAAAATCAAGATCTTATGGGTGGAGAGTAAAAAAGCGCGAATGCAAAAGGAAATAAAAAGGGCAAAGAGAATGTAATGTCCCTTTTTAATAATTTTATTAAAAAGGAAAAAATTTCACTTTTTTTCCCTAGTTCGACCTTTGACTAGTTTTGATGTCTAGGTCTCCAATTTGCTCCAAATGCTCCCAAATATTCTGAGAAGGTATATTACTAGTATTAGGAATCGAATATGATGTTCAGGGATGATATATGACCTTTATATTACTTCTTCAAATCCTCTTTTAATTCTGTCCAAAGTAGGGAGTTTGACTAGCAATTCCTCTTTGACTAGTATTGGTCTCGTGGTCTCCAAATGACTCCAAATGATTGTATAATGGGTCTGAAGGTATTTGAGAGGTATTAATACATATAAAAGAGGCTCATGGATACTTAAAAACCCTTAAAACACTTTTTCACATTCATTTACAATCTGAACAAAGTAGGGAAGATTACTAGTAATTTCGATCTTCAAACCCCCAATGGTAGATGGCTCTAAATAGCTCCAAATGCTCTCAAATTGTACCATTAGGTGTATGAATGATGTCAATACATAAAAATGGTGTTTATAGGTGTCTTTTAACCATCAAATGACTTCTTTAACTCACTTTGGAAATCTGATCAATGTATGGAGTTTTACTAGTAAAATTGTGGTTCAAATCCCCTAGGGGTAGATGATGAAAATGACTTTCCAAATGCACTCAATCCAACTCGAAGTTATGAATGAAAATAGGGTACATATAAAGGACATAAACATGAACTCATATGCATCACCATTCAACTTTCAATGTCTGCTATAACTCCCTTAAATCAGATGCAAGAAGACTAGTTTAGACCTAGGGGGAAATAGCATTAAATCTTCTTCAAATGAAATAAAACTGAGCAAGATGGCTCCAAATGCTTAAGTGATGAACATGAAACTTGTAATACTCATAAATGGAAGTACATACATCATAAATATATCATAGAAACATTCTTACATTCGAAATCATCATCAATACATTGGCATACATCAATCTAGTGGGGGAATGGTCATTGTTTGCTCAATAATCATCAATTTTACATACAACCACTTGATATTTCGACCTGAAACTTTATGGAGATGAATAAAAGAGTATTTAATTATTATTATAAAATAAATGGGTAATTAGAAGCGCCCCCAAAGAGTACAATAGCTCACCAAAAACGCCCTCCCTCAAGGATCAAGAATATGCAATGAAAACTGGAAATGGTTGAAGGAATGAGCTGCAATAGAAGAAACCATGATCTTCCCTTTAGCTTACACCTAAAACAAATGACTCCATTAAATCTCCAAATGAAAGGTCTGAATGGACTTTCCAATTACCAACTTGGATGGGAATCTTTGACCCTCGAAATTGGCTAAGGCAAGAAACTAGTCATCCACTAGCTCTCCCTCTTCACAAATGCAATTGCAAATTCTAAAAATGATCAAAAATCCCCTATTACTCTTTTTCAGGACTTTTATAAACTTCTAATGTCCTCCATGGGTCTAATTCCTTCCAATATATTCATGCTAACTCAATTTGGGAATAGATTCCCAAGTATGCCACTTGTCCTTCCAATTCTAGCTCTCTCCTTCTCCAAATTCGAATTGGTGTCTCTTTGGATGCCCTAACTCACTTGAGTGCCCTCTTGGAGGCTAGTTTTAGCCTTGACATGTCATATATGCCATATGTCATCCTTCAGGTCTTATTTGTTTCATAGGTTTCATAGCATCTTCATCATTGTTGTCATAGTGCTAGGGAATCTAGTCCAAGTGTCTCACTAGCTCCAAATTGCCTCTTCCTCTTCCATGGGAGTTATTATTCCACTCCAATTTGACCTTACATGACTCATTCCAAGTATATTGACCTTCCAACTCATCCCAAGAACCTTTGGCTTCTTATGGATTCGAATGACAAGAGAAGAATACCATGTGGCATAGAAAATCTAGCTTGTGTGGGTCCCACTTCCTCCATGTGTCTTCATGATCAAATGCCACTTTGATTTTCCATTGTATATATTTATTTAGATCCTTTATTAAATATTTATGCTCTTCTAATGTCCACACATCATTTATTATACTTCTTATTTCAAATCCCAATGCTTCCACCCACAACCTAGGAAACTAGTAATTTTCCTCCTTGGAAATTATTTGACCCTTAGCATCAATTTGGAAAACTCTCATGAATATGACCAATGGGATTAGGCCATTGTGACACAATGTAAAATTTGGGACATGATAGAGAAGAATCAATTTGAACCCAATTAGAATTCCAAGTCTAGTCCATCAAAAGGAGCCTCGAGATCCAAGAAGGACACGCAAAATAAATTTGAGAAATCCAAGTGTACATACTACAAGAAGGGTAACCATCCTGAGATTTCATGCATGAAGAAGAAGATAGATCAACTAATCAAACTTCTTGAACAACACAAAATTTCCCTCCCAGAAGGTGCAAGGGAGTCTGATTCTGGAAGCGAGAGTGAGGATCATGAGAGATGCCATGCACTAAAGGATGGATTCTCAAAATCACAAGCCTTCCTCATAGATTCTGGAGCCTCCAACCACATGGTTTCCTCCAGATATTCTTTCTCTTCTTTAGATCTCACTGATGGTCCTAGTATTCACATGGGATATGATTCTCAGATATTTGTTGTAGGGAAGGGCACAACAAAAATGGATCATGGAAAGTTAAAAAATGTTCTATTTTTTTGTTCTTTGTCAGCAAATTTGTTGTTTGTTTATTAGATGACTCACACAAGTTCACTGAAGAAATTTGTCTTTGGTCCTGACACAGTTGAGATTGTAGAGATCTCTTCTAGGAAGATTATAGTGAAAGGGTTTGCAAACCATGCCTCAAAGGCATATAAATTCTCTCACCTTTTTCCATACTATCTGCCTACTCCATTGGCATCTGATGAAGATCAGAATGATGTCTCTTCTAATGAAGATGACGACCAAGATCTTGATGTTGAGTATGAAGTTCAAACAGATCCAGTACCTACTCACAATCCATGGCCAAGGCCAATATGGGCTCACAAATTCCTTGAAGCTGATGGGAACATAGTTGGGGATCCACCTGACTATAGAAAAAACAAATCTTAGTATCATGCAAACCTTGCACTATGTCATAAAGATCCACTTCTCTCATAGGGCTGCTACATGATGGTGGGGTCTGATCCACAATCATTCAAAGAGAGTTGCCATGATTGATCTACAACCAAGTACAAGGCTTAGTTGGGTGTCAAAGGGTACTCAAAGGTTCATGATTTGGACTACAATGAGCCATTCACTCCGATATAAAAGATGGTTTTTGAAAGACTTATTTTGACAAATACAACTTCGACACAATGGGAGGTACATCAGATGAGCAGATCCAGACCCAGATCCAGATCTAGCACCTGCATTACTATCCTACATAGGAGCAGATTGCCTACATTTTTACAAAGTCTTTCACTCACAAATTTTTTTCACATGTGAAGGTTGTTTGAGTTTCCTGTTGTTCATTTTCGAGGGGGGTATTTTTCCCATAAGGATTTTCCCCATTTACTCAGTTTAATGAATAGTTCTTTTATCATTTATTTGATTGTATGGGTGACCTTTGGTCTAAGTAACTAGCGCCCAGGATTTCCAAGTTTAGATTAAGAGGGGGTGTTAGGATAATTAATACTTCATCCTTGTGCTACTTAGCATTATTTTCATTTACCTAGCAGTTAATGGTGTCATTTTCCCACTAGTGGTGTGCAGATGGAATCTAGGACCTAGTAGCCACCTAATGTTCCCTACATGCATGGTTTTAGGACCACTAGAGGTAGTTCCCTACGTTTTAGGATCCAAATCAGTGATCTGGTTCAGTCCACCTGAGTTAGTTGAATCTTGTGGGGGGTTTATGCTCTGATTGCCACTGTCTGTGGCCTCATGCACCCTTTTCTGAGTGATTTGCATGACAAACACATGATTTCACCCTCCTTGGTTAGTTAACTAACAATAGATTCAGTTAACTGAGTACAGGTTGAGTTGAGTTGAGTTTGGTACTTCTGGAGCACTCCAATGGTTACAATTCCTATGCTAGATTGTCTGAGACTCGAATTAACATAGGTGATTCGAATTATCTCCATTGTAATATCATTGTTGACTAGACTGATCATTGGATCATGTGACATTATTCTAATCCTATCTGAGTTCTCATGCATGATTAATTGTCTGCTCATTTTTACTACAATTTTCACTGTAATTCATCTTTTCTTCTCATTCTTTCTCTACGAGGTATACTTAGCTCCATGATCTGTTGTGATTTAGAATTTCACAGAAGGTTCATTTTTTTTCCTTATCCTTTCTATTTCCAAGATGTCTCGATGAAGTGTAACAGGACAAGTTGGCCCAAGACAAAGTTCACCACCTCATCAAATGGCTTCAAGAAGACTTGAATGATGCACTCAGGTATACATGGAACCAAAATATTTTGAGGTATATGGGGAGCATCTTTCTCACATCAAATTAAACATTGAAACCAAGAATATTGGAGGAATTACATTCATCACCCACATAAGGTAACTTAGGATTTCATAAAACTTATGAAAGAATTAAGTGCCTTTTTTCTTCAGGGAAGGCATTAAAAAAGGTATCCATAGCTTTGTTGCTACCTACAACATTTTCCAACGACATAAAGGTGAAACAATGAAGTAACCAGGGGGATTTGCAGCCACTCCCCATTCCTAATCATATCTAGATGGACATCTATTGCGGGGTTTCCTAAGGTAGACAATAAAACAATCATTGTGGTGTTAGTAGGTCATCTAGCCAAATATGCCCATTTTTTGTCATGTTATCATTTTTGTCAGCACCAGGAATCAACCAATGTCACATCAAACCTGCATGGATCCTAGTGAAAATCAATTAATTAATTAGTTAATGGGGATAACATTGGACAATTACTCTAGGCAATTAAATTAAATAGGAATAATTTAGCCTATAGTTGTTTTAATAAATTAAATTAGAGGTTATGCAATTATTATTTGGATATTTAATTATTATTAAATATGAGAAGTAGTTGGATGAGGGCACATAAGGAGATTAGGATATCTCAATGAATTGTCAACCAAAGAATAATTTGAAAGAAAATTAGAGCAAATCAAAAAAGAAGGAAACTAGCAAAAGTAGTGAAAAGCAAGCAAGTGCATAAAGCAGGAAAGTGTACAAAGCAGGTAAGTACTGAAAAGCAATTAGTCTTGAAAAGCATGAAACATCAAGAAAGAAAGAAGGCACAATTTCTAAAGGAAAGAGAAATTCATAAAGAAAGAAAAGTTGGAAAAGAGGGAATGTTATCAAAAGAAAAAAAGAAATAAGTTTCTTGATTTGTGCAACTCAAGAAGGATTAGAAACATCCAGAAAAGCTACAGGGTCCAAGTTTAGCAAGTGAGAATGCATCCATGAGGCTAAGTGGGTCCAAACCCAATCCAACTAATCAAGGAAACATCCATGCCTCCTCCAATTTGAATTTATAAGAGGATAAGCTCAACCATGAGGAGAAAAATCTATAAAAGAAGGAGGAGAACTCCATTTCACATCTTTTGACAGTTTATCTTTGTGATTGAGAAAGCTCAGTGCTTCTCTAGGCTTTGGAGATGCACCCTTAGCTACCCGTGGAAGATGTGCCCCATAGTTCATGTTCCAGTATTCTTCATATGATCCAATGTATCCATTAATTACTGATTTGCAAGTCGGGTCCATCCCCTTTCATGTAGAGATTGGTACTTCAAAGTGGGTGCAGAGATCCAGGAAGATTTGAGGTGGCTTTGATGAGTCTCACCTAGAGAGAGAGATTAGTTGGAGAGATTGCAAGAAGATTCATAAGTTCAGTGCACCTCCCATGAGAATCCAATAGCTAATTGTCCTTCTATATATTATATTAAGTGATTACACTTCTCCTAATTACTCTTCTTTAAGTATTCTTCTCCATTCATTGTAAAAATTCAAGAATTGATGACTCCCTGTAATGTATGAGCTATGAAAATTCTATGTATTTATTAATAATAGAAATTCTTGTTTTATGATGCAATTTTTTATTTTTTTTTCATATTGGCCATCATAAGAGGAATTCGAGATCCTTAGAGGCTGTTTGTGCTCATCTATCTCAAGACTAGCTCTTTAGGCCTCGTTAATTGACTAGTTTTGCAGTATTTGTGATTAAAATTTCTTTGGATGCTCAATTTTAGTTATGTCAGTCATATGAGGTTGTTAATTCAATGATGAAACCCATACAAGTATTTTCCTGAGGATTCGTATCCTTCTCATCCTATTTGGGAGAGCCTGAAAACTAAGTAGTTGAGTAGTCCTACTTAGCAATCTTTCTCCTTTTGCCTCAAAACCGTACCAAATTCAATAAATCTTGTCCAGGAATATATTAGGGGGTTAATGCCTAATATCCACCCTTTTTTTCTTTCAACTGTAAGTGTATGAGTCTAGCATGGATATGCTAGTGTACCCGGGCAGCAATGGTGTAGACTTCAACGGTAGTTGTTGTCGAACCATAAATGATCCTAGTACCTTGTGCATAGGAATCTGAATATGGAATTTATTATGTTATATATGCTGCTTCACACTCACTAAAATATTTTTCATATCTAAAATATTTCAAATCTCAAGCCCTGGGGGGTTTATCTATGTTCAAGTCTAGCTTTTCTCCTACTAGTTTTGATGACTAGTTTCAGTGTTGATTAATTTTTGTTTTAGTTTTGAAATAGAGATAATATCCTTTGATTTCATAACTTAGGATATTACAGTGGTATCAGAGATATTTCCTCTAATCATGTGGAAAGTAAGCTCTCAATTTGAAGAACTTGCATCTATGTCTTGGTTCAGTGAAGAAGATTCCTATTGGGCTGAGGAAGAAGAGATCATTTACATTGATGAATGCCTACCAAGAGTGGAGGATGGTTACATTTGTGACCATATGTATAATTAAGATCAATGGGATGAACCACGAATGGCTAATCCTAAGAAGTATCTAGCAATATGATATCTGCAAGTGAAAACTTGCCCCACCACTACCAAGAGTATCTAGCCTTGGGAGAAAATATTTGTAAATACATTCCTTTCAAAGATTATTTTTATTGTAGGTTTGGATTTGAGCTCAGGGAGTTATATGAGGAATCATTGAAAGGAATCAAGCCATTGAGGGAAGAAGAAGGAAGAACAAATCATCCATTTGATGAACATGAGAGGCACAATAGTCTCTCAAGTGAAGAACCATGTATATCTGAAGAAGATGAAGGTACAATCCTTACTGATGAGGTTTGTAAGCATGAAGAAGCCACCATTGGTTCTACTAAGGATCATCCATTTATGGATCAGAGAGTATCTATTGATGGGTTCCAAGAAGAGGCATATACTAATGGTTTCTAAAGTGAAGAAGCATCTACTGATGGATGCTATGATGAGGTACCTACTGATGGGTTCCTAAGTTTTGGGGAGACATCTATTAATGGATGTCCATATCTCTATGTTGGTGACATAGAGATACCACTTGATGAAGCTACTACAAGTACAAAATCCACTGAACCTGAAGAATATGAATTACTTATAGTCGAGGAAAAGGTCCAAGGACCGATCTCACTATCACCACAAGAGCTAAATATGATGTTGATACAATAATAGTTGATGAGGAGGTTCTCTCTCAACCTTCTCCTTTTGAAAGGCCACTCAAGATGAGCAAAAGAAATATCAAGGACTCCTTACACATTCTCCATGATACACATATTTCAATGTCACAGTCTTGTTGGAGAGCTACTTCATTGAAAGATTCATCTTTCCTTGAATCCATGGAGAAGATCCAGAGAGCAATGTCTACAATCCAAGGTAATTTTTCACACATGCTTTCTAACAAAGAGTACTTGTATGACCTTGTTCATATGTTGCATGGGGCATCCTTGAAGGATGATGAGGAGATTTGAAAGCTCAATTATGAGTTGACGGCCACCCAATATTCTTTGAGAAGCACTCAAAGTGCCCTCTTTAAATATAGGATGGATATAGAGAAACTTCATCAAGAGTTGCAGAGATCACATATTCCCTCCTACATTCCAGTCATTCATTCTCTTTGGGTTGATGACATTCAAATTTCTATGGAGGAACCTCATGAGATGGTGGTTCATGAGTTACATGATAACATGCATGTGCTTGAGGATTTTTTGGATGCAGATGATCAGTTCCAAGCACATACCATCTTCCAAAGCGAAACTGAGCTTCTTCATGGAGTGAGTCATTCCATCATTGAGGAGTTAGAAGTGCTCCTATGTGATGGACCATCCTTTGATGGAGCTGATGCATCCATTAGCTTGATGGATGAGGTTTGTAGTGATGAGATTATGGTCCATGATCCTACATCAGTTCCTTCTACTTATTCCATGTCAATTGAGGGGTATGTTTGGGTCAATAATTTCTTCTTGATGGTTCTTGAAGAGGAGCAGAAGGCTCCCACATTTGTTCCAGTTGATTCAAGGATAGCACCATTTCCTTCCCAGCAGTTGCAGAGGAATCCCATGTATACCTTTGATGCCTCCACACATAAAGGTGCATATGGTTCCCACTTGACTACATTGATCAGGGCACACTTTGATGGCATGCACCTTTTGAATAGTGGCAGAGAATTGAGCCATTGGGAGTATTCACATAAGGAAGCACTTTGCTTTCCAATTGGACCATTGGGTTGGAGTGTCTCTTCTTTTCCTATTTGGATAAAAAGACACATGAGTGACATTCCTGCTTGCATATATGGAGGCTTATTTGATACATTTTACACCTCTTGTGAGCAGCATGGGAATCCATGGAATTTTTATGATGCCTACTCCTTTTGTGATGGGACAGGCGACTTTCACCCTTGTCATTTGAACAACAGTGTTTTGATCCTTGCTTCTTGTGTGCATTGGGAACATGAAGTACATTTTGATTTGCATGTGCTTGGGTATTTTGAGGTCAAACAAAATGAGGATCAAGCACCTATTCATTGCTAGAGAGATTATGAGTTGCCTCTAGGAGGTATTTGCACAGTTTTGGAGAAGGCACATGATCTCACTTCGGTTGATCCAGCCAAAAAAATGATCGATGAATGTTGCAGAGAGTTGGGTCACTATTATCGATCCTGCAAAAATATGGCATCCAACACACATAGGGGTGAATATTGGGTAAGAGGATTCTTTCTTTTGGTTCCACATGAGGAGAAGGAGGCTTACACACTCTATATTGATGACTTGAAGGTTAGACCTTGGGGTTTGGCAAGAAAACTAGTACCTTACATGTTTGATGAGTAGCAGAAGAGGCGTCTATCTGATGTCTCCATCATGCATAACAGTGCATGGGAGTTCCACTTGATCCAGTTAGGTGGAACAAGTAGCAGAGTAAAGAGTTGTTGCACCAGAGCGAAGATGACACATGGGGAAGCTACAAGCTTCCATTCAGATCACTAAGATGGAGTGTTTATTAATCCACTGATTGGGTGGATAGATACATGAAGGATTTGAGTACCCCATGGGGTAATTTTGTTTTTTGCATCAGTGAAAAGTTTATGTACACATCATCCATATTTTTTGAGCAGTTGTATGGGAATTTATGGCTTTTATGTGATGTATTTAGTATACCTGGATGGATATGGGATTGTCACCTATGTATTATGGATGGCAATTGCAGTGCTAGTTTTCACATGGTTTATGAGGAGATTCAATATTCATTTGGAAGTGATGAACTTCTAGTTTGGTGGAGTGATCCAGACATCCTCCATGATGCTATATTATTTCTGTTGATATTGATGTTTGGGAGGATGTAGTTAAGACAATGGGACCCTGGAATTCTTTGGAAAGATAGTTTTCCACAACCAACAATTCCATTGGGAGACATGCAGTAGAGACAGTGGGATCCATGAATTCCTTGGCATTATGGAATTCTTGGGATGGAATTGTCATCTAGAGGAATGCAACACAAAAGGTGGGATCCTGGCATTCAGTTGTTGCAGCTGGAGGTTGGATAGCTGCATAGAAGACAATGTTACTTTTGATGAGAGAATAATAATCAGAGTGGTGCAGCAGAAACATGGTGGACCTCTGGTATTAAGCTTGGAATTGAGGATTCCAATTCTAGACAACTAGCAACATATCTTGAGTTCATAGATGGTTGGAGTTGGTTTCTTGCTTGAGGAAAAGCAATCTTGGGAGGGGGGGGACTGTCATGTTCCCACTTTTGTTAGCACCAGGAAGCATCCAATGTCACATCAAACCCCCATGGATCCTAGTGAAAATCAGTGAATTAATTAATTAATGGGGATAACATTGGCCAATTACTCTAGGCAATTAAATTAACTAGGAATAATTTAGCCTATAGTTGTTTTAATAAATTAAATTAGAGGTGATGCAATTATTATTTGGATATTTAATTATTATTAAATATGAGAATGAGTTGTATGAGGGTGCATAAGGAGATAAGGATAGCTCAATGAGTTGTCAACCAAAGAAGAAAGTGAAAGAAAATTAGAGCAAAGCAAAAAAGACAGAAAGTAGCAAAAGCAGTGAAAAGAAAGCAAGTGCATAAAGCATGAAAGTGTACAAAGCAGGAAATTACTGAAAAGCAGCTAGTCTTAAAAAGAAGGAAACATCAAGAAATAAAAAAGGCGCAGTTTCTAAAATCAAGAGAAAGTCATAAAGCAAGTAAAGTTGGAAAAGTTATCAAAAG
The DNA here is from genome assembly GCA_027924585.1 of Larix kaempferi. Lineage (NCBI taxonomy): Eukaryota > Viridiplantae > Streptophyta > Pinopsida > Pinales > Pinaceae > Larix > Larix kaempferi. The sequence continues at coordinate 582,046 of BSBM01000903.1, forward strand.
GAAAAAAGAAAGAAGTTTCTTGATTTGTGCAACTCAAGAAGGATTAGAAACATCCAGAGAATCTATAGGGTCCAAGTTTAGCAAGTGAGGATGCATCCATGAGGCTAAGTGGGTCCAAAACCAATCCAACTAATCAAGGAAACATCCATGTCTCCACCAATTTGAATTTATAAGAGGATAATCTCAACCATGAGGATAAAAGTCTATAAAAGAAGGAGGAGAACTCCATTTCAGATCTTTTAACAGTTTATCTTTGTGATTGAGAAATCTCAGTGATTCTCTAGGCTTTGGAGATGCGCCCTTAGCCACCTGTGGGAGATGTGCCCCATAGGTCCTATTCTAGTATTCTGGATATGATCCAGTGTAGCCATTAATTATTGATTTGAAGATCTGATCCATCCCCTTTCATGTAGAGATTGATCCTTAAGAGTGGATGTAGAGATACAGGTAGATTGAGGTGGTTTTGATGAGTTTCACTTAGAGAGAGAGATCATTTGGAGATCTTGCAAGAAGATTCAAAAGTTCAGTGTGCTTCCCATGATAATTCAGCAGCTCATTTTTCTCCTATATATTAGATTCAGTGATTACACTTCTTTTTCTTACTCTCCTTGAAGTATTCTTCTCCATTCATTGTAAAAAAACAAGAATTGATGACTCCCCGTAATGTATGAGCTATGAAACTTCTATGTATTCATTAATAAGCTCAGTTCTTGTTTGATGCTACATATTTCATTTATGTATGTGTCATATTGACCATCATAAGAGGAATTCGATAGCCTTAGAGGCATTTTGTGCTCATCTATGTCAAGACTAGCTCTTTAGGCCTCATTAATTGACTAGTTTTGTAGTATTTGTGATTAAAAGTTATTTGGATGCTCAATTTCAGTTCTATCAATCATATGAGGCTCTTAATTCAATGAAGAATCCCATCCAAGTATTTTCCTGAGGATTCGTATCCTTCTCATCCTATTTGGGTGAGCCTGAAAACTAACTAGTTGAGTAGTCCTACTTAGCATTCTTTCTCCTTTTGCCTCCAAACCCTTCCAAATACTCCCAAAACTTCAGTAAATATTTTCCAGCAGCAGATTAGGGGGTTAATGCGTGATATCCACCATTTTTTTCTTTCAATTGTAAGTGGACGAGTCTAGTATGCATATGTTGGTGTACCCAAGTAGCCTTGGTGTAGACTTCAACAGTAGTTGTTGTCGAACCATAAATGGTCCCAATACCTTGTGTACAAGACTTTGAATCTGGAATTTATTCTGTTATATATAATTTTGCGCACTCACTAAAATATTTTGCAGATCCAAACGAGTTCAAATCTCAAACCCTGGGGGGGGTTATCTATGTCCAACTCTAGATTTTCTCATACTAGTTTTGATGACTAGTTTCAGTGTTGACTAATTTTTGTTTTAATTTTGAAATAGATATAATATCCTTTGAATTCAGATCTTAGGATATTTCATTTTTGTTCCTTACCACCCACTTTGACATCCTCTTTGGTGGCCCAAGTTTTCTTGGATCAAATTTTCAAACTCCATGGCATGCTGGTTTCTATTTTATTTGATCATGACCCCACTTTTACTGCAACTTTTGGCAAGATATTTTCAAACTTCAAGGAACTCAATTGAATTTCAAGATGGCATACCACCCCCAAATAGATGGTCAAATTGAAGTGGTCAATAAGAGTCTAGAAAAATACTTATGTTGCTTTGCATCTAATATGACACACCAATGTGCACAATGGATCCCTTTGGTTGAATGGTGGTATAATAACACTTATCATGGCTCCACAAGCATGACACCATATGAAGTAGTGTACAACCAAAAATCATTATCAATGATTTCCTATGTACTAGGTACCTCCAGGGTTCAAGCAATGGATGGTGCACTCCACACCAAGGATGAAATCCACTTCATCCTTAAAGACAATCTAATTCTTTCCCAAAATAGAATGGAGTAACAAACCGATCAACATCACTTTGACCGTTCCTTTGAATTTGGAGATCAAGTGTTTGTTCAACTACAACCATAGAAGAAGACCTCTCTCGAGACCCATCCTCATCGGAAGCTTTCTCTGAAGTTATATATGGACCCTACACCCTTCTATAATGCATTGGATAGGTCGCCTATAAGCTTACTCTACTAAACCACTCCAAGATTCATCATGTCTTCCATGTCTCTTACCTCGTAAAAGTGGTGGGATCAAATTGAAAAGTATATACTAGTTTACCAAAATTGGATGAGGAAGGCTCCATTTGGATTCAACCGACTGCAATATTAGCTTCTAGGGAAAGGAAATTGCAAGGGCACACCATGAAATACGTTTTGATCCAATGGCAAGACATGCTACCACAAGATGCCACTTGGGAACCATCCAACATTTTACAGCAATTTTCGCACCTTCAACATTGTGGGAAATGCTAATTTTGAAGGGGGATGGCATGCTAGGGTCCTACCTTAACTCGCCTTACTCTAGGAAGTAATCATACATATTATAAGGCCATAACTTTGTAATAAGGCTGAATTATTTAGTGTTCAACAATCAAGGTAAAAAGGGTTTCTTCATTACTTAAAACCATTAAGAGATAGTATTTGACCATGTCAAGTAACTAGGGATTTGGACATTTGGAGCCTATTTAAAAAACATTAAAGTTTATTAAATGTTTTGTGAATGATATTGTAATAGAGCTTTGTACATTTGGAGCCTATTTAAAAAAGATTAAAGGTTATGATATGTTTTGTGAATGATATTGTAATAGAGCTCTACTCAAGTGAATGTTCTCCCTACCATAAGAGGCCTGTGAGCATTGTTCCCATAATAACAAAGCTCTTTTCTGCCATATTCCATTGTTATTGTCTCATATTTATGGTTTTGTGTTTCTTTTTTCTAGTTTAATGCATGCTAATCTTGCTATATACTATGTGATTCTCAAGCTAAAAGCATAAGGAACGCCGCATTTCACATCTATAGAAAACTCTTTAAAATTCAATTTTGTCATAGAACACACACCTATTAAGGTGTCAATGATGATTTTCCATTAACCCAAACATTAAATTCTCAATTTGGAACAAGATCGTTTGCCTATAATCCTACAAAAACACATGGAACTTGGAACTCTTTCCAATCCCCTTTAACCAATGAAAGGGGGATGGTAAAGATAAAGTCTAGAGGACAAGCATAATAACCTAGACAACACAAAGTTTGAATTTTTTTGCACTCCCATGAATTAGATGATGAAAGGTAGCACAAAGAGATAGCAGGGATAAATTCCTTGAACCATATGCCTCCAACCAGCCACCACTAGTCTTTGAGACATGTATTATTGTTATTCTCAGTTGTGCTTCTTGAGGTACAAATCTATTGACTATATGATGAATTATAGTCAAATAATCCCCTACCACTAAAATCTTCTTCATTCCTAATTATTTAATCACTGTTACCACTTACCAAATAGCTAGAGTTTCGGTTTGGTTGCTAGTGGCCTCACATATCCCCATGCAAATAATGTTTCTTGATTTCTTGTGTGGTGAAGGATGACCCCACCCCAACCCCTCTACACCTACAACCCCTTTCATTGAATGTTTAATTCACTAAAGAATTTAAATATTAAGTTTTGACTAACATTCTAATATTGATAAGCAAGCCAACATAAATAAAGTCATTTTGTTAAATATGGAAGCAACTAAAAATAAATTGTTAAATAAAATCATTTTTTTTTAAAGCAGTCACTGAATCTCTTTGCATTCCTTCGTTAAGTGAACCATGAATAAGAGAGTGCACAAATACTTGGGTAGAGCAAATTGATAAATTGAATCAAAGAACAAAGAAAATGATGATATAACAATATAGAATGTATGAGATATACTTGTTAAGTTAAAGTACAATATGGGTGGGTTGGGCTTAATGATTGAGAATATGATAGATTCAAGTTTGAAGGAGAGTAAAATATGTACTCACACAAGGAAAATAGAAACATTAAAAAACAAATAAAAAAGGGTTGGGCTTAATGATTGAAAATATGATAGATTCAAGTTTGAAGGAGAGTAAAATATGTACTCACACAAGGAAAATAGAAACATTAAAAAACCAATACAAATAAAAGTAAAAATATTAAAAATAAAAAATCATCATTGATACCAAACTTCATAGACATGACATAAGATGTGCTCTAATCGTTTGGTGTGTAGTAATCAATGATTGAAAATTAAGCTGGTAAATTGTGAGTTCTATTCATTTTTCACACAGTAAAATAACTATACTTTATCTATAAAGTATATGAAGTAAGTTACATAGACAATCAACACCACAAAAGCAAATACAAACTCTTAACCCACCAAAGACAAAAAAACCACCAGCCCACCACATGTAACAGATAAAACCCCCTAAACATAAGAGAAGAACATCTACCCCAGCCAGAAGGAAAAGGAAACATTAAATTTATTTAAATACTAACTTTATAACATTAAATTTATTAAAATATTTTAAAACAATTTAAATTAAGTTATCAAAAATAAAAATAAAATAAAAACTAAATAGACTTTTCAATATCAAAATACATTTCTTACCAAAACACAATAAAAAAATGCTATCCAAATTAAATATTTTAAAATATAATATTCAAAATGTTAAGTTATAATTTTTCAAACTTTATCATAAAATATAATATCCAAAAACTACCCTAACTTTTTATTTCTTTCCTAAAAGCGCTTTTCTTAAAATTCTCAACAATCATTATTATTTACACAATAAAAAAATGCTATCCAAATTAAATATTTTAAATTATAATATTCAAAATGTTAAGTTATAATTTTTCAAACTTTATCATAAAATATAATATCCAAAAACTAAAATATAATATCCAAAAACTATCCTAACTTTTTATTTATTTCCTAAAAGCGCTTTTCTTAAAATTCTCAACAATCATTATTATTTTTGTTTTATATTATCATATAGATCATGCGTGGAGTATTTTCGTGTTCAATTAATAATTAATAAATAAACATTTTTATCTGAAAATAAATGAATACTCATGATCCACGTAGCATTTAGATATTGAAATTGAGAAATGATCATTTCTTTTTTCGCTGACATCATATGCGAATTTATTCGTATTCTTGGGAGTAGAATGTGCTTTATTCAAATGGTTTTAAAATTTTCATTTGTGCGTATAGTTTATGTTGTTTTATACAATTTTGGAAGTTTTAGATGGACAAATATATAAAAAATTTAAGTAAATTCAAAATTTATAAAAATAGTAAAATTGCTTTTTGACATTTTGATCCATAAAATTATAAATAATACTTATCACATCCATTTTTTTAATTTATTTTTTTATAGAATTTTACTAAAACAAAAGAAATCCAAATCCACATCATCTTGAATAAATAGTATTCTACTTTGTAACTCTATAAAAACACACATTATAAAAAAATTAAATATTTGTATCAGTGATTTTAAAAGGAATTATGGAAAAAACAAATAAATTATTTTAAAGTTTGTGTGTCATAGAAAGGTTAATGGCCATTTTTTTGGATTGAGTGATTAAAAAATTGAATTAGTTGCAAGCTAAACGTTGGTGAATGTAGGGTGGAGATAGTGTGATAGTTGAAAGAGATTTTTGTTTGTAAAAGAGGAAGTTAAATATAATTGTAAAAAGATTAGTATAGATTCATTTTAAATCTAGATCTAAAGCATTTAGAGAGATCCAATTTTTTTTGAGGTGTGAATTATTTTTATCTCAACATCTCTCCCATACTGGTGGTAAGCATCTCGCTACTCTCGATGCAAAAATTAAATATTATATTTGAAAAGTGATATAAATTTGTTTTTAACCATTTGAAACTTATTGTTTATTTTTTAAAAATGATTTTGAAATAATAAAATTATAAATATTAAATGTTAATATTATATAACTATATTTTAACATGAGTAGGAGTGATGATGATGGTGGTTAATGCTCATTAAGACTGAATTGCTTTGGGCTATCGAACTTTAAGAGAAAATAAAAGAAATAAATTATTTGGTTTGCTTTAAAATATTATTCATATGCTAAAAAATCTTAAAAAGAAACATTCCTAACTTACCCTAGTTTTGACTAGTTAGAAGGTTATAAAGGTCTGTATTGGAGCAAAGATGATGAAATTGAGATCTAATGTGGTTGTGCACACTAAATTCTAAGAGAAAGTGGTTTTCATCCTCAACATTATGGAAAATCCTTTCACCCAATAGTGTTTTAGGAATTGTCCAATGCCCTATTTCACTATGGATCTCATGAGAGTTTGTTCTTATCTTGGCAATACTAATTTTCTTCTTTCAACTAGTTGAAACATAGAGGTAATTTTGATCCTCTAGATTAGGGTTAATGACCTCCTTATAGTATCACAATTTTCTTTTAACTTCTAAATTTTTCTTGCACAACATTTACTCTTTAAACTTAGTTGTAATAATATTTTTAATGTTATTGATATTTTGGAAAGTGACATTTTCGTCAATCCCCCAATGGTTTAACCACGTCATGGCATCTTTATCCACCCCTACTTGAGGCGTAGATGGTTTTGGTTGGAATTTAAAGAAATTTTAGGAATTCTATATTGTCTCTCATGTTGTTTATCTTGTGCTTGTACAATAGGTACCTAGTCATGGCCATGCTCTCAATGGGGGAGAGCCCCACTTCTAAGAGGAGAATAGGATAGGGCGTATTGCTTTTAATTTTAAGCTTATAAGTTATTAATTTTTTTTGGATTTGATCATTTTTTCTCCAAGCTTCTCTGGAGATGCTAGAAGCCCAAACTTCACAGCCATACAAGATAATGGGAGTGACGAGCATTTCAAAGAGGAAATTCTTTTTATCTCACATCACATGGTTTGCCGCTTTACAATTGTTGTTAAGCCCAAAGTAAGCTTTCCACCCTCCATTATTCATTTTCTCAATGCTATGTTCCAATTGAGTTTGTGATAGATATCAATTCTAAGATATTTGTAAGAAGTCACTTCCTCCAAGTTTTTATTGTCATAAATTTAATATTTGAAATACTAAATTTACTTTTACATCAAAGATAATCAAATTCCACTTATAACCAATTAAAAAAACATAAAAAAATTAATAACTATAAAAGTACCATAAAACCATGGAAGGTTTGATAAGGTTAACGAAATTTAGAAAGAGACAATAAAACCATGGAAGGTTTGATAAGGTTAATGAACTTTGCCCATTGATAAATTAAGGAGAAATGAAGGATTCAATATTTTTTAAATTTAGTTAATTTAATGAATGATTGAAAATATATTAAGTGGATGGCTATATTTTTTGTCAACGTGGAGATAGCGTGCATAGTATATCTTTATGTGGAGATATGTGTCGAGATTTGGTAGTATTGCTTTATAAATTCATATCCTTGGAGATCATTTATTTTTTGTTGATTTTTTCAACTAAAATTCAATTGAAATTGTTGAAATTGTATTTTCAGGTTGTTGGAATTGCATAATCGGGATGCCCCAGAAGTAATAGAGGATACTGAATCCAATTTTACAATCAAAATTGCAATTTGAATAATGAAAATAGCAATTTTAGCAAAAAATAGCATCAACAAATTCTGACAAATATGCAAATAATTACTATTTAGCTTACTCTGTTTTATCCGTATGGGAGAGGTCGCATTTATCGTGAAACCTTAGCTGTATTAAATTCGATTTTCTGTAGTACTGCTGTAGTCGAATGGATTGCATAGTTACCAGCGATACATAATATAGAATAAAAAAGCATGTATAAAGATAAGAACAATAGACAAGTAATGGAGATGGAATCAACAAGTCATTCTATTACTCAGCAATAACATGTACAAAGATGATTGACAATATATCATGCCATATCTTATATCTGACTCTCCAACCTATTTATACAGTTTACAGACAGTTACATAACTACCTTTTGGTTTAACTAACCGACTCGACATGTAGTAACCGACAATATATTTCAACATGTTTTACAAGGTTGTCAAACGGAGGACCTAGTCAGGTGGCCGACTAGGCTCCTCTAACACCTCCCCCACCAACAAAACCTTTATTTGTCCCGAAGAAATAGGAAGATGAAACTTAGCTGAAGTTGAATGAAAAAATTGTAAGGGACTAAGTAATAAGAATAATTTTTCATTACTGCTGGTGATGACTGGTGTTGGTAGACAGTTGATGTTGGACACATACTTCGACAATGGATTCCGCAGATACTGAGAGCTGATGCTAAATGTCTTCACATGTATGAAGTGCATTCTGGATGTCAATGGTTAGAGTAGTGAGGCTAGAAATTCCCTCCATTTTTTCTTAAACAAGTATGTCTCGAATATTTATCATGTCTTGTCCCAGTGTTAGTGTTTTTTTGTCGGCAATGGAGACCAATGGATGGAGATGAGGCCTAATCTTGTTGACTTTGGATAGGCTTACCTGAGCTTGTGTGATCCACTGATCTTCTTTCTTCTATTAATTTTATAACTTCCTATGTTCCATATTGATTTGGTCATCGAAGTTCTGTGTTAAAGCTTCGTCGGCAGTTTGTCGTTGCTGTTGTAAAGTGTTAATGAGGTCTTGAGTTTTCTGCATTTCGACAAACACATAACCATAATGTGTATACCAGTTGTGCAATACTTCTGTAGTTGTAGCAGATTCCTAGGCATACTATGCTAACAGACTATGTGCTTTTGTAAAGGTAGTGTATTGGTTGGTGATGAGAATGGATGTTTCTTCATCTTGATCTTGTCGTTCCTTGGTCAACTGTTCTTGTAGGACCGACACGACATTTTCAAATAATGCATATGCTTTGTCGAGAGGGTTCCAATGTCGTTCCTTGATGGGATAGGTACCACCTATTGGACTAAGTTTTCACACTTAGCTAGAAATGAAGATTGATCTGATTGGAGGGTTTCAATGCGCTCTTTGTCTTCATTTCTTCTCTGCCTACGCTCTCGGTCAATAGAATCCATGAGCAAATCAAGTTCTTCTTCTTTCACTTGTCGAGGGTCGAAAGTGGAAATAGGACGCAGTTGATCCAAATGTACAGTAAGGGTAGGCTGTTGCTGGAGGTGGTGTTGTTGTTTTTGTTTTTCCTTTTCTTTTCTCTTCTTTTCTCTCCTTTGCTTCTTCTTTTTATTTTCTTTATATTTTTCATTTTGTTTTTCTAGTTTTGTATGCTTATCTGCTTCTTTTTCCTTGTCGACAGCTTCTTTGTGTTGTGCTACTTTTGTTTCTTCAGTTTGCTTATCCATTAGTGCTGTAGAAGTTAGGTCGGAAGTGGGAGGGGAGGGTTAATCTTGATTGTATCAATCAGAGGTAGGGAAGTAGCTTCGGTCTGCTCAGTCAGCAGTGGGGAAGTGGTCGGCGGTGAGGTTAGTACATCAATTGTGCGAAGTTCTGTCAAAGGGGATGAGGATAGGTCGTAATTGTTGGTCGGGGTTAGGTTTTCCTGCGACAAAGGCATTTCTTGGTTGTTTGTCGAGGCAAGTTCGGTAGTAGGCTCGGGAACTTCAGGAAGGGTTTCCAATGGTATGTTGGTGGTATTGGACTGTTTTGGGCCTTCCTGAACTGATGGGCCACCCGACTAGGTCCTCTATTTGACAACCTTGTAAAACATGTCAAAATATATTTTCAATTACTACATGTCGATCAATCGATTAAACCGATAGGTAGTTATGTAACTGTCTGTAAATTGTATAAATAGGCTGCAGAGATGGATATAAGATATGGGGTGATATATTGTTAATCATCTCTGTACATGTTCTTGTTGAGTAATAGAATGACTTGTTGATTCCATCTCCATTACTTGTCTATTGTTCTTATCTTTATACATGCTTGTTTACTCCATATAATGTATCACTGGTAAATATGCAATCTGCTCGACTACAACATTGGTTCTATTGTCAGTGATACATGCATAGGATGATAATCAGCATGATCAAATTATATTAGAACACAATATAAAGGAATGGTGGGAGAGAAAGATAGAAAACTATCTACAAAATTATGCTAGAAGAAACAAGTTGACTATCGCTCAAGCAAGGGAGAAGTTCTTCTCTGAAACACATGAAAATCTCGTTGAATCTATGTCGTTTGCGTTGAAGAAGCTCCTGGATGAAAAGACCTACAAATGAAAAAGATCGACAATTTCTCAAAACATTAACCAGAGGAGGACGCACAAATATTTCTGAATGGTGCGAAAGAATTATCGACATTTTTTGTAAAGAATGTGTAATTGAGGAGCAAGTATCAATCGATAACATAAAGAAAAGATTCTATAACGACCTCACTGACCAATTTATTTGTTCTTTACTAATGCTTTTGTTCAAATTTTTTATCAACAAAGGAGCAACGCATATTGTCGAACCATGACCATTGTTGCTACCACCGCTCCTAAACACAAACTGGGAAGAAAAACAAAGAAAGTGGGAAAAATTCGTGCAAGAGCGAGAGTGGGAATACTTCTTGAGCAAATGAATTACTGCATCACCCTAGTTACCTAAAGAGATTTCAGGTCGAAAATGGGGGGGTATCCGACCATGTCCCTGAGGGAGTAGATGAATGACAGTTGACAGATGAGAACACGATATGGCCAGCAGTGAAAAAGCCCAAAAAATTGATAAAGGTAGAATAATGCTCCACAAAAGCACTCCGGATATCCGAAAGATTGAACGAGAAAAGAGAAGGAAGTGGTACGAGGAGATAAGGGAGTAGACTAGTGCACTCCAGAAAAGAAAGAAATTCAGGTATAGTGAAAGATACAGTAGGAAATCCACTAGAGTCGAGTAGAGCTCGATTGAAAGAGGGCATTTATGAACCACTGTCACTGATGGATGAAGACCAGTGGATGGATCATGGCAGTGCTCTCTAGGTGAGTATACCTAAGGTTATAACTCTGTATTCCCTGTTCCATCTGACTTAGAGTGCCCAAGTACAAGATATTGTCGTAGAATATTTAGGACCTCATGTTGGTCAATATGGAATTTGGAGTCGACGGAATGACAAAGGTAATGAATTTGATAGATTATTGATCCATCGACCACAAGAAGGGAATTGGGTCACTTTTCAACCCAAATTTTCCAACCAAAATTTTCATCTATTCTATTAAAATCGTGAGAAAGCACCCCCCCAACCACTTCCAGCATTGAGTGATCTATCAAGCTAGTCAGAACTCCAAAAAGAAGTACAACTCCGATAGAAAAAAACTTTACTGGGTGTCAACAGAGGCTGTAGAAGGAAATCGACGTCCGACAGTCAACGAAGAACTGACCGAAGATAGTGACATTGCTGTCAAAAGTGAAGATCGTGCATTAACTCCTATTAATACACATCAAGAAATAGTACATGTTGAAAACAATCGTAAGAGAATTTATGCCACCAAAAGTAATCCACCATCACTACCATTTAGCTTCGAAGTCGAAATTGCAGTAGATATGGTGCACTTAATAGCACACCTTCCCTTCTCTGAAGGAGAAGAAGATCTAAGAAGACATTGGTTTGTCTGTGAGTCAATATGGGAGGCCAATGCCATTTCCAGCGAAAATCGACATTAACACAATTTGTTGGTGCCCTTTGAAAAAGAGCTCTTACATGGTACATGAATTATATAGAAAGAACGCCTACTGCAATGAAGGCCTAGATAAAACAACAATTTATGTCTTTATTCAAAACTCCTGATGCAAAGTATCTAGCTGCTAAAAAATTGAAAACCACTTCTCAAAAGCCAATAGAAACTGTTAGGGACTACCACAAAAGATTCAAATGCTTGTTGAGGTAGATTGAGTATGATATTGAAGAACATCTATTGATCCAATGGTTCATGGCTGGATTACTACAGAAAATTAGAATGCACATCCGTTTACATGATTTTACTACATATGAAGATGCATTGATGAAAGCGCTACAGATAGAAATGGATGATGATTATCCTACAACTCCTGTCGACTTACGCATTGAAGAACAATTTGAGAATATGCAAAAATCCATTCGTGAAATCAGCCTTAGAGGAGCCGACCTATGGTGTACAAAATGCTCAACAGTAGGACATACAAAAGATTACTGTCGACATGAGGACCAATGATCAGACATTCGGTTTGTACAGACAAAATGCTTCTGCGACATCTACCAAGAGCACGACTCACATTCAACAAAAGATTATCCCTACAATATGAAGAATGATCAAGCTAGATGGTGTGCCATATGTTATGTAAAGTCCCATTCCACGGCAGAATGTATCCTAAACTTGAAGAATAAACATAATTATCATGCAGTATATCAGACCAATACTGTCGATCATCGAAAGGACAGAAATGACATATATCAAAGAAACGACGGTCGACGTTATGATCGAATAAATGACAAATTCAATCGACAAGGAGGATTCCAAGGTCGTAGTCAAAAAAATGGAAATCGATACCCATGACCACGTCGAAGACTACAGTTCTTACATGCCTCAGCAAAGAACATCTCTTTGCAGACTGTCCCTTCAAAGATTAGACAGATCTCAAATTTTTTACGAAGTGTGTGGTTGGTGATCACTTCTTGGAGGATGTCCCGACCATACTTAAAAATATTGGTAATAAAAAGAATGTTAACATCTTGTCCAGTGTTCCTAAGTCTAATGTTGTTAAAACTAAGAATATTCATATTGTAACTCGTGAGGGAACTAAAATTGGTGTTGATAATCCGCAAATTAGTAAATTAAAAAGTAAATATGATTATCCTAACCCAATCGAGCAGAAGAAATTATATAATAATGCAACAAAAATATTTCAAGAATTGGAATCACAAGAAGACAATGACGAATCTCAACAAATAAATATTAATGAACTACTCAAATTAATAACCAAAGAAGATGCAGTCAAAAAGCTAATATATCTAATGTATAATAGAAGCAAATCTGTTGAATAAAAGCAAACTAAAAATCTATGTCAACTAAATCAGAGAGATAAAAATGATGCAGACCCACTTGTCGATTTAGAAATCGAAGGATATTGTGTCTGAAAAGTCATCCTCGAATTCGGATCACAAGCAAATATCATGACTCGAGATACTTGGGAACACCTTGGTCGACTGCAACTACATGAGTTAGGAATCTACCTAAAATTAGTCGATCAATGATTAATTGAACCAATTGGGGTATGGAAAAATGTCGACACATCCATCAAAGGTATAACAACACGAGTTGACTTTGAAATTAACAATCTGTAGTGCCCCTCCTGTAGGGGCCTTCATGCTTAACCTGAAACTCAACCACTTCATACAAACAAATTAGCCATCACAGTTATTGGAAAAATAAAATAAAAAGCGTGAATAACTTAACAAAAATAAGCAAAACTTTAACCTGTCAACCCGATCCGACTGGTCCATTGTCGCCTTCGTCTTCCGTAGGATCCTTCCAACAAAGCTCGTTTAACCGTAGGCGAAGCAACCGTTAGCTTCGCCACCCAACCATAGGCTCATGCTTTCAGTCGCATGGCCTCCCCCGAGCTTTGGGTCGTAGAGCTCACACACAAAAAAATATTCATGAAACCCAGTTTGGGATTCCCCCCCACCAAGATTTCCAGCCAAACCCTTAATAGCAGCAAGTCATGAGGTAACTCAATATTCCGATAGTCATCCAGGGTCTGGGTCCTTTACCCATTCCCAATGCCTTCCTTATAAAGGAAAATCTCATGCGACACATGTCGCTTCATGCAAAAATATTCATTTTATTAAATTAATAAATTAATAAAACTCACCCATCCATGTGTCAGTTTCTCTAGGAGATGCACCAACATCCCTAAGTTTGCTCAAGTTTGTCCCCTAGATATTTCACTTAACTCCTAGATTTGTGGTGTAGGTGGAGTTGACTAGGTGTCCATGCCTAGGATTCCATTTTGCTCCTAAATACATATTTATAATATTTTTGAATAATCAGAAGTATCCTTTCATGTGCAAATGCCTAAATAACACTTAATATTATTTAAATGCCAAAGTAATCATTTATGTGCAAATGCCTAAAGTTCTCAAATACATTTCTAACTAATGTTCTAGGTGCAAACTTATACGTTTCAATGCAGTTAAGTTTAGCAATCAACTTTTACTAGGACCCCGGTGCCACACCATTGGGCCTCCTTGTTCCTTAATTTAATTTCCCCGACATGGCACCACTCCATCGGGTCCAGTCGTCCGTAGTTTCCATTCCTTGGCAAGGTACCACATCGTTGGGCCCTTGTGTCTGTTCTTTCCGTTCTCGGCAGGGTACCGCACCGTCGGGCCCTTCTGCCGTCATCCTTCTATTTTGACTTGCGGGAACTTTATGTAGGGATTTCAGGAGCCGTTACCTTCCATCCTCCGTCTACACGCTATTAGGGACTAATGGCGTTGAGGAGTGAGTCCGTTCTCACTGCGCGCCCCCCAACTCGTACGTGACCAGCTCCGTCGTGGCTCACCTCGTACGCCCTCACGCTTTCCTCTTGAGCAAGCGGATCAATGCTTATCTGCTCAAGCGTGGTATTCTGTCGGAAGTGGACATCGTCGTCACTCTCCTTGTGTGTGATTTACCCGTACTCTACGACCCTTCATATTCCTTTGTGTGTCCGTCGGTGAACCGTTTCACCTGTCGCTACACACTATTCTCACAAACGTAAATTAGTAGCACTGTCCTCAATAATCACAATTTGATTTATAAATCTGCTGCTTCATTAAGCATCTATAATTTACTCAATCATTACTCATTCATCTAATCACATAATCAATTGAACAGCTAGTCGTTAAGCATCATTCATATCAAAGTTAATCATTAACAACACAAAATCGTCCATTCACAATAACTACCCAAATGCACATATATCAATCAATTGCAATCATAAATATACTCAAAAATAAAATCATAGGGTTATTTTATTTATGCTTTAAATAGTTGGGTCACTCAGCAGGTGCCCCTCAATGTCTATAGTAGTCTAGGGGCACTACATACACCCCTACTTATTTAGAACTTCGTCCCGAAGTTCAGAATAAATGTAGAAATCTATGACGCATCTCAGTTGCGTCCCCCCAAGTCACAGAGCTAGGACTGTCACTGTCCCACTACACTTTGACTTGATCAATCAAGGATAATCATTAATCAAGATGTAATCAATCAATTATCCCTCGCCACACATAGAATTTAATTCCTTAATTCATTTATCAATCATTGTCGTCATTCACATCTTCAGGTTTTCCTCAATTATTTAAGACATAACAAGGCTCAAGAGACCACTATATCGAAGTTGTTCAGCCGGGTCACGCGACAGGTGCCCTTAAGGTCCACAGTCATTCTAGAGGCATTACATACACCCCTACTTATTTAGAACTTCGTCCCGAAGTTAATTTGTTCTTGAAATTTCGAAGCTAGGCTTTATCTTAATTTCTATTTTCATCTTCTTGTTATTCTCTTCTATTTTTCATTAACAATCATTAATCATTAGTTTTCTAAATCATCTATTATGGTTCCAATACATCCTCAGGAACTCAATCGTAATTTTACATAATGCAAATCCGACAGTGCCATCCTAATTGTCAATTCCATCCTAGATTTCCTATACCTCCTATTCATCCGCAAAGATTCATGATATCCAATTTATTTACTAGTTATATTGCGTCAATAGTCACCCAAAATTTATCAAATTTCACTTTAACTTTTTTTTGTAGGAGTAGATATCATAGTATACATAGTATAAATATCTTTTCACATAAATGGAATCACGCAAGAACTAAATGTCCTAAATGATAACCATTGACATAAAAAGAAAATAACTTCTATATAAAAGAAAATATAATAAGAATTTTCTTTTTAAAAGGATTAAAAATGAAAAGCAGAATCCCATATATCACTAGTATCATTCTCACTAAATTTCTTATATCTAATCGTTCAGTAACATAGGGTAATTTATAAAAACTCAATAATACTTTAAACAATAATAACATATAGTTACCCAATTTGTATATGCATAATTCCTCCATTTCTTCGTACTAAATACACTTTATAATACAAATTATTTCTTCCTTTTCATCATACCACTTACAATTTACAACATGTCACATATATCACGCATATAAATTCTTCCACCTCTCAATATAATATTTAAAGCATATATAATTCTTCCTTTTTACCACAATTTACAACCTAATTATAATTTACAATATAATTTTTAAAGCATATATAATCCTTTCTTTTTACCATACCAATTACAATTTACAACATAACATGTATAAAACATATAAGTTCTTCACCTCTAAATATAATTTAGAATATAATATTTAAAGCATATATAATTATTTCTTTTTACCATACCAATTACAATTTACAATATAACATGTATAAAGCATATAAATTTTTCACCTCTAAATATAATTTACAATCTAATATTTAAAACATATATAATTCTTCCTATTTATCATACCACTTACGATTTACAAATTTAAACATATAAATTCTTCCTTTTAAAATATAACACATATAAATTTGTGATTGGGTATATGACATATATTTGGCGGCACTCTCCATTCATAATATTATATAAGTTTCAAGTGTGTAACTTTTTACTTTTGCGATTTCATACTAATTCCATTCATATAAATGATATAGTCATTGAGGTCATAGGGGATTAAATAAATACTATTTAGACTACATACCCTATTTGCTATCAAATGGGAGTATGCATACTACGGAATAGATAATTAAATTCGTCTCACTATCCAAAAAGCGGCATAAAAAGAGATTAACCCTAAAGGCTTTACACATCTGGAAAGGTAATTCAATGCATGAGTCGTTAATTCTCGAGGGAAAAACGGTATTTGATGGACAACTGGTAATCGGTCTCAACTAGGTGTCGAATGATATTGAGAGAGGATAGTTTGACTGACAGTAGGATCATGACTTTTCATACGCCTAAATAAGAGAGATAGGAATCAATACTTCGGACGGAATTATAGCCTGACTGTCAGTGAGATAATATAACCTCTACTTCCACATAGTTACAGAGATAAGTAATGGATCTTACAGGTATCACTCAGAAACACACGCTATTGACTAAATCAGGCAGCGGCTATATATTTTGCAGGATCCGAGTCCGTTCTGATTTTAACCCCTACTCATCAAGTTTATAAAACAAAGTTATCAGGTAGAACTTATCCTCACCGGTATATGATGCCTGTATCAACGAGTCAATTCGGGCTAGGAATATCATAATGCACATTCATTCGAATGAGGTGCAAAAATATAAACAAAGGATTAACTCGTCTCATTACACATGTAATTGTTGGAATCCATAACACGATTCAATCGGATCTCGCAGTCTTAGTTACTTCATAAATAAACTGGAGTAGAGGAACGATCTGGTACAATTTAAATTAATCAATTGTATACATTATGTGGAACTCAACCACAACATAGCCTACGGTGGACAAGTGTCTTCTCGCAGCTCCTTCGCTAACACCATTACACGGCATCAACAAAAACGTGGGTAGAACTGGAATTGAGACTCCAACGGAATTGCAGGCTGGAAAAGTGGAATACATAACCGTCAATCGTGAGTTTCACTACTTACAGAGAGACACGGACTAAGGTGAGACGCTGCGTCTGTGTAGGATGCTAAATCGCAGACAGAGGCCCTTTTAAGTCTTATAACATAATTGATTGCGCTCCACTCAGATTGAGTACTTGATCTAGAAGTTTCGATCAACAGCGTTGATTGCGATATTTACAGATCGAATGGGCTACATACAAGACGTCTGAGATAGATATTCACTCAACGGTGTGGGGATGCAAATTTTCTAGGATCCAATTGAATAATAATGAAGCAGAGTTCGATTGTGAATCAATGGAAAATAATTTAGAAATCCCATGATTGGGCGCATGGGTGAGCTATCACAGCAGGTCAATTATTCACCAACGAAACCGAGATCTAAAGTCAACAAATGGGACA